>CM035408.1:40141487-40508987 GCA_020310875.1 Ceratopteris richardii | reverse complement strand
GTGTCTTAGTTTTTCTGTTGCACTATTTTGATGACTATCAAGATTCAAGTCTGCAGTTAACTTTTTTTTTTTTCTAACCTGTGTATCCAGGTACATTTGTAGCATGTAGTGAATATATTTGAGTGAAATGGACTTTGTAACAATGGCTTGATTGCACCTTCTCATAAGGCAGAATTGGAAAGCATCTCGAGTACAGGTACATTTATAGCATGTAATAAATATTTAAAGTGAATTGTACCATGAAAAGAATGATGCAATCTCACTTCTGTCATACATTGCATCACTTCTGTTGTATGACAGACTCGAGTAGGAATGTATTATTAAAATATTCTGATGCATCATGCCCCATGGATGGATTCTCAACAATATGGGTGCACAAACACATGGAGGATCAAACAGGCGCGCATCCGTTCTTGATCTTAGCTTATAGACTTCATGGCTTGGTCAAAGTCACATACTGAACTATACAGGTTTCAGATGCAAGCGGGCCGAACTACTAACTAGTCTGAAGGAATCGATGCTTCCATTCAAAAGTTGAAGGAATATGTGGATTACTGAGGAGTGCAGTTGACTACGAAGATTTGAGGTGTCAGCATGGTTGGAGGATCTGCAATAGTTGAGAACTCTGTTGAGATATCGGCAGCCAGTGTGACAAACTTGGGCAACAATCCTGGAGAACATAGAAACTTACATGCTCCACTGAAACTGAAGGCTTTGAGTCAGATTTCGTCTGGATGTTCTAGCTGTTTTGGTCGTGCTATTTCTGCACCAAGGAGGTTTCCTGGTCAAGAAGCTATAATCTCAGGTCCTAGTTTAAGGCACAGAAGAGGCAGGAGGCATTGTTTACGAAAATTAAGTTGCATTTCCTCTTGCGATGTGATTCCATCAGTAACCTCATCAACATCATTATCTTCTGATAAACAAGGAGCAGCTCATGAACTTAAGCACAGGGGAGAATCTATTGCTCAATTGAGAACTATTAAAGCTGCATTTATTACGAGTGCTGGGTCTCTCGTGCACAGAAATTTGCGTCGTGGACTAGGTGGTTTCTTACGTGAAAGGGGATCAACATGCAATGCTAGGAATTCATCTGTTGGATTGAAACGTGATTCAGAATCTTCTTTTCGGACAGGCAATTGGTGTCTGATGAGACCAGCAATCATTAAATCTGACACTGTGATTCCAAGTACAGCATTATCTCGTGCCAGTAGTGCGTTGGACACATCAAATAGTGTGCACAGTAGAGGGGATAGGGATGCACCTAGATCTTCTACAGATTCATGTGAGACATCTTTATTGTCCATTCAGAATGATGGATCGGTTTCGCAAAGACTGGTGGAGAACTTTGAGGGAGGGAACTTTTGTGAGCGGGAATCAGGCATGTTGGATAATGCAGAAAGAAGTAACATAACTGGGATGTGGATGAATTCTGGGTTTTCTGGCAGCATTCCAAGAACTCTTGGGACCAGGGATCGATCTAATTTAGGTACATCCATCTACTCCGGGCCTCAGTCTTCTGCCCGGACAGCACGAGTTCCATTTCTATTTGGAACAGCTCATCGAACTCGCTCGCTTGAAGTAATTTCATCATCACCTTCATCTTATATGAGCAGTCCAGATGTGCATATATCGAATCCAGATTTACTACGCCCTTACACATCAAGCTCTAGCCTCCACAGTCCATACTTCAACAGGACGGTCACTTCTCCAGAGTCTCAGGAACCTTACCACTTTCATTCTTCATCAGAAACACCAGTGTTTAGATCATTTAGGCAATTTCCACTAGTGTCATTTGAAGAAGCTCATGAATGTTTCACTTATGGAGGGATCTCTGAGGTAAAATGTTTTCCATCAGGGGTCTATTGGGAGCTTTCTTATTGTTTTCACCTTATCCATTGTTTATTTACAGCAGCAAGTTTTCATGTGGGAAGCCAATCTAATTCTGGGTGGAATACCAGTACAAGATCAGTATAGGGATCTGCGACTTGACATTGACAGCATGTCATATGAGGCAACAAACTTATTTCTCTTGATTGAATATCCTGAGTTATAGATTACTACATTATAAATTCTTGTGTTGTGCTTTGTAGGATCTTTTGGCTTTAGAGGAAAGCATTGGTAATGTGTGTACTGGTTTGGAGAAAGATGCTATATCAAGTTGTCTAAAAAGTAAACTTTACACAATCAATAATGATCTTGCCCCTAATCAAGAAAACAGTGAATTAAGATGCAGCATTTGTCAGGTTAGGGGCCTTCTTTAAGTAAACTGTGTGCACATTCTATATCTATAGTTTTGATTTGATTGGATAACCTTTCTGTTTCTCCTACTCTTGCTCATTTGTTCTTCCATCTCTCAACAGGTTGATTTTGAAGAAGGCAATGAACTTGGAACATTAAAATGTGGTCACAGTCATCATGTCCAATGCATTGAGGAATGGCTCATGAGGAAAAACCAGTGTCCCATTTGCAAATCGTCAGCCTTTACGAAAACGGAAACTTGAGGCTATTTGTGCACTTCCCCAGCCACAACCAAGCACAAGGTTCAAATATAGGACTTTTGATGAAGTCACATAAATCTATTTGTCTGCTGTTTGAAGCCACAAGCTGTCTCTGTAAAACTTGTACAGTATATTGAAGAGTGGTGCAAAGTCAGCAGTGATTCTTTTTTTCCCACTTCATTCACATTTCAAGACTAGCTATCCTTCTGAATTTTTAGATGCCAGCCAAAGTTACTTCTTGTGCTATGCCAAGTGGTATGTCAGAGGATGTGGGAGTGTTACACTGACCATTTAAATTTCGATTGAGGAACTGAAAATGTCCCTCAGCCAAACCTCCCTCAAGTGTCACATTCTAAATGGTGTTAGTTAGAATGCCCCGTTCTCATTTATCGTAAGTGGCTGCTTCACTTTCAAGTATAGCATATGAGTGCTTAAGCCTAAATTTGGGCTAGTGTTACTGGTTTCTAATTGTATATAATACTAATATCAGCAAATTTTTTCAAGCTGTTAAAGCCTTCTTTCAAGGGAAATGGGAACCATTATAGTTCTGGGAAACTGATAAGGTTGAGATGTTCTTGTTCTCACCATTCCCAACTACTGATTCATATTTTAGACTACATCTGTTAATACTCAGCGATGCTTTCCAAACTTTTCTACCTCTATGAAGACATTTCATGTAGTCCAGATTGGATTCTTTAGAAGATTGGCAAATTGATGGCTGATGGTATTAATCTTTGTTGCACCCTTCATGACTAAACTCGAGATACAGGTTCTCTCTTAACAATTTGTGAAACTGAGTAGCCCTCTGTGGCTTTCTTGCAGGACTAACATCAACATCTTCGAATATCAATCATGGTTCTAGTCATTATCATGGTTTATTTTTAATTGCCTAATGCATCATTTTTAATGTATGGGCCATAAGTATGTTAAATACTTTCCTAAAGTTGTATAAGGATTAATGAAAACATGCAGGCTTCAGTATTTTGAATGCCAGCTGTCCATATTATCAAGGTGTAGATCTTAGTACAAGGTGTGGATCTTAGTACAAGGTGTAATGTGTATGCATACATGTGTATGTATGTATGCATGTTCATATTTGATACCATAGTTTTTATCATACTCCGTATAATTGCCAAATCTTCAGATGAATGGAGCATGCATACGTGAATGTCAGATTAGGCTTTTTATAGTTGGTTCTTGAATACTGATAAATATCTCAACCAAAGACGAGTCAGCTATCATGTAAACTAGATTTTATTGCTTGAAACCTTGATGGATGCATGTACATGTTAATTGATGCCACTAAGAGATTTAGAATGAACAAACTCAAGGTCTACTAATTACTTTGTACAGTTAAATCTCAGTGGTTTCTAACATGATGCATCATATGTACCTGTGGTAGTGGGTTAATTTGAACATATAGTTAATTAATTTTCATGACAGTTCTATATTGTATTGTATATTTTTTGTTCTATGTACGTTTTTTGAATTTACATGATGCATTCAGCATTGTATCATGCACATTGTATGTTGCACCTATGATTTTTACGCATGCCAAGAAACTGATCATGTATGATGTGCTATGAATTCCTCGTATTTTGTTTTTGCTCGTGTCATGTTCTCAGCTGTACTTCTTCCATACTTCCACACCTGTATATGCATTTGCCAATGGTTGCCATATGGGAAGACTATGTCTTACACTATGCTAAATTATATGTGCACGTAATGTCTGGTGGTCAAACAGAATGTTACAGGGTGGATCCTGTTTGAGGACAGACCTCTGTTCCTTTAATGGAAGAAGAAAATTTACAAGCATGTACATACATGAGGAGATGGCATAACAACATAGGTAGAGGGAGCAAAAGAAGAGAGAGAACAGTTAACCAACAGCCATGCAGGAAGTCAAAGATAGGGCGTTTTACTTCATTAGTAAGAGGGCAAATATATACATTTTTTGGTACCTACTGTGTTTCCTCAAGGCCACCACTCAATTCTCCATTGATCCTTGGGATTAATATTTACATCCAATCCAACCCAATAATGTAAAAATATGCCTCTAGCAGGAATAAGCTGCAATTTGCATATTTCCATTTGGTAGCTCTCTTTACTATCATAAGGAATGCTTTTTAGATGTGCATACTTCGACCATATATAAGTAGTATGCATTCATTTTGGTATTGGTTGTGTCATGTGTACGGTAAAGTGAAGAGAGCTAAGTTGCGACTTTGAGATTTACCATTTTATAGCATACTTTTCTGGAATGATATTTGCAAGTTGTCTTCATGTGCATGGGTAAGTGTAGAGATCACATTGCAACTTTGCTAGTTCCCATTGTATCGCATTTTGTAGAGAGATTTCAACTAGCATTTTTTGTGTCCCCAAAGATATCTGTATTCATCTCCTGTGATTGCCAGAGTTCTTCCTTCTGCAGGGTAGTAGAGGTTCGGTGTTTATAAGAGATTCAAGTGCCATAATGTTCTTCTGGCATCTGGTTTCTTTTTAATTGCATTCTTTCATGATGGATTAGGAATCCCTTCAAGTTTCTAGGGGACTCATTGTTGCAGAACTGCTAGAAGTTCTTTGTTTAGACAGGTTGGAATGCCTTTTTATTTGTCGACTGCGGCTTCGACAGTTTGATATTCCCTTTCCGTTCTTTCCCATAAGAAAATTTTGGCGTGAATTGGGCATAGCACCTGTGCAATCCTTGTATTGCTCTAAGCAATAGCATACAATAGT
Source organism: Ceratopteris richardii (assembly GCA_020310875.1). Lineage (NCBI taxonomy): Eukaryota > Viridiplantae > Streptophyta > Polypodiopsida > Polypodiales > Pteridaceae > Ceratopteris > Ceratopteris richardii. The sequence goes on along the minus strand of CM035408.1, from coordinate 40,503,753 downwards.
CTGAAGGATAGACCTGCACAAAGCTCCATTCAGGTGTGGGATAGCCCGAGCGCCATCTGGCTTTAATAGCTAATAGGCCACATACTTTCTTTTAAGGGCTAGTTTATGAGGATCAAGTCTGGTTCTGAAATATGGCAGTGTTTTATCAAGGCAAACAGCCTTTTTGATTTCTCATTTACTTTGTAAATATGTTTTCTGTGGATCTAGTGCAAGTTCATATGCACTTCTATGATTAGATTTCCACCTTGTCGAGTTTTGGCTGGACTAGGAAAAAAAAATGGTCTGAGACATTATTTTGGAACCCAATTGGACCTTTGAAAAGAGTTGGGAGTCCACAATTTTGTGGTGGTTAACTGGAGTGTTTATTTCAAGGATCCACATATCAAGAAGACTATCCACATGTCAAGAAGATGATCTAATTAATCAATTTCGAAGTGGTCTAAGAGATAAAATAAATGATCATCTGCTCTTTATGCCTCAATTAAATACCTAAGATTAGGTTATCAAGCAAGCAGCTCATATGAAAATCAAATATTCAAAGACAACCAAGTTCAAGATGAAGATCTGTTGAAGGATGAAGATGACCTTTTCCAAGTTTCTCAATCATTGATCTTTGAGGATCGATGAAGTGAAACCATTAATATGAATAATATACATGAGGATAATTTTACAAACTAATTTTGACGAGGCTTATGTGATGATATCAAGGACCTCATGTTAACCATGGCTAAGGTAAATACTTTGAATGAATTCATGAATCAAGCAATTGAGTGTGACAATAGGTTGCTCGAGAGAGCAATAGTAGAGGATTTCTATTCAAGTTGAAGAATACAAGTCTACATGAGTCCATCAATAATTTATGTTGGAAGAATCTCAACCAAATCCCATGCAATTGGATAACATCAACATCAAGAGACTTACATCAAGGGAAAGAAAGCATCAGAAAGACAATGTATTATGCTTTTGTTGAAGAGATCATGAACATATGGTATGCAAATATCCTAAGAAGAAACAAGTTGGATCCAAGACTTCCACAATCACAATCCCAAATCAAAAGCATCATCAACAAAGTCAAAACAAGAATGCATCCCACCATGAGAATCATGCAATTGATTTTGTAATTAGATATACCACGAACCCTTTCCAAATTCATCATGGATATCCATCATTGTATTCTAGTACCACATACTAGGCCACTTGTGGGAGAGGTGATGCCATGGACACAAAGGAAACCATCTTGGACCTTAGCTTTCATATGAATTCTTATATCTACTGATTGGTTCAGAATTTAGAGAAACTAATGCTACCATAGCATTTGTGCCAAAACCTTAAGATCCATTGTCTACTTGCCTAATTTTGACATTTGGAGGTTCTATTTTGGATTGTTGACATCATCGACATCAATTGGTAATTGCCCTTGAACACCTATATAAGGATGACTTAGCCATCAATCTTCTAGATGCTAATTTTCGGAGCTCAAGGAGTCATTATCTCCAAGTGAGTACTTTCCAAGTTTCAATTTAAGTTCTAGTCCGTATTTTATGCGTCAATCAAGCAGCCTGCTTTAACATCCTAGAACTTCCTTGCTCGCTCCCGAAGGGCAGAGATAACCTACACAAGCAGTTACTTCTCTTCACATCCAACACTATATTATGTTAGAAGGCCCTCTGCTCTACTAGCCCTTGTAGTCCAATGTACGTGTACACATACATACGTAAAAAGATGAAATGAGCACATGAAAGTCAACATTCATCAAAGGCTTGATTCTTGACCTCTACCACTGAAGAACTTTTTATAAAGACTCGCTATGAAAAGTCTCTTGTTGGATCCCTCCATATCTTGAAGCCATATTGTGGTCCTGTATGTCAAATTGCCTGTGCTCCCAAATATATAATCTACTTTACCACATAGGATGACCGGTGCAACCTGATGTGTCAGTAAACAAACTCCATCCAAATAACACCAAGATATACCACACATACACACCCCAAACCCCCGCACATATATATATCGTAGGATTTCAGATATAATGGCCGCATAGAAACAATGCAAACACCCAACTGAACACTCTGATGGTGACTCCAAACAAACCCTTCAACAAGCAAAATTGTGGTTTCAAGTTATAACCAATAAAGATAAAAGTTTTTTTTATTTTTCGAGTCAGGGATGGGGGCCCCAAGAGGCTAACCAACTCAGAAGGCAGAATTTATCTGCACGTTTCATCTTCCAAAGAAAACTTACACGTGACCTTCCAGCACAAGGCCAATGGTCTACTGACTCCAAAGTATCAGTGCTGCGAGCCCAGACACTGAAGTACGAAGGACTTTGAGCAGAGCTCAACACTTTCTAAATTGCCTACCCAATGTGTTCCCAGAAAAGATAACGCCATACCCCACAATGGAGCGTCATCTCATAGAAGTCGTCCATACTCAATTCAAAGTCTCCCATCTCACTCGTAGAAAGTGAAGTTATACCTATGTAACCTTTTAAGCGCCAAAGCTATAACATACATCCCTTCATAATTGTCACACTAAAAAATGCCAAAAGGGATCGGATGGGAGAATGACATCCTTCCCTCAAAACAGGATCCGTCTAGGGCATCAATCCCTAAACAGAGCTTTCATATATTTAGGTGTAGCTTCACCGAAGGAAGCACCCGAACTTAACTAATCCCCCCCTAGAATGCAGACTAGGTTTAACCCAATGGGTCAAATGCACTCCACGAGCCTCCCCTCCAAGGACGATGTGGGTCATGTCCATAGGTAACAGGGGCCAAAAGCCAAGTGTTGGGTTACATAGCTCATAAGTTGATTCAGCCACCTCTCCTAAGTGCAGCCACAGCCATGCACTCCATCGAATGCGACTAAGAATTCGAACTCCGCATAAAGGGGACATCTACTCTTCCCTTTCCCTTCTATCCCCTCTGCCATGTACAACCTCCCTTTTCTACCAAGCATCAACATACTCTCCGCGATTGGATTAAGCAAATCACTATACTCATGTACAAGTATCCCCATGACTCCTCCAAATTATAATTTACTTTCTCCCACTTTGACCAAATATGGTATGCCCTGCCCTGCCCTGCCAACCCAGCCTCAGGAACATATCTTTCCTTCCACAACTTAGTTCGAAAAAATCCACGTCCACTTCTGGATTCGAGATCCCGTCAGCTATCACAGAGGATCCCCAAAATAAATCAGGATATCCAAGTACTTCCAAAGAGGCGCCCCTGCATTCCCTTGAATACAAAAGTAATCTTGGCAAAGTGGTATCTGATCATGCCCAGCTCAGCCCAGCCTCAGGAACATATCTTTCCTTCCACAACTTAGTTCGAAAAAATCCACATCCACTTTTGGAATCGAGATCCCATCAGCTTTCACAGAAGATCTCCAAGCTAAATCGGGCTATCCAAGTACTTCAGAAGAGGTGCCCGTGCATCCCCCTGAAATATACAAAAGTAATCTCTCTCACACAAGTCTCAAAGTCTAAACCAATCATGAGATATATGAAATCATATGAAATCTAAGGTCCAAGATAATTTCTTTTGTGTCCATGACACCATATATGCTGAATGACGATCATTCGTAGGTGTTAACAGTCAAGGTCACACACAAGCATAGGAGCACATTGCTCCAAGAAACACATGTCAAATTTTCAGAAGAAATCCCTATAAAAATAGTGATTTTTATCACTAAAAACCATTGTAAATACCCTTTTCCATTTTTCTAACTCCATTTTGTTCAAGCCGAGGAGTTCTCGAGCTTGAGGAGTATTAGAACTATCATCCTACCAATTTTCATAATTTTTAGACTCCGTTTGAGCCCCCATATAAGCCCTGGAACCTATTTTTTAACTAGGTCAGACACTAGGTCTGGATAGGGCCAAAACCACTCAAAAACTATAAAAAGGGTTGGAGAGCTCATTTTTGAGGTTAGCTTGTTATAGATTTGAGCTTTGTAAGAGATTTCTTTTGTAATCGAAGCTTTCCATTGCTTCACTCTTTGCTCTTACCTTGTGCGCGTGTGTATGTGTGTGCATGCTTGTGTGCTTTCACTCACGCACTTGTGCCATCATTTGCTCATAGTCTTCATACTAGTCCTCACGTCTCCGCAGATTGACATTTATGAGGTGAAGCTCCTCACGTTGGTACTTGCCATTGTGCTAGAGTGACACCAAATTTGGCGCCGTTGCTGGGGAGAGAGCTTGGAGGACGAGCGTGTGACGGTAAGACGTAGAGTAGCGACATTGGAAGGTAAAAAATCACCATTTTTAGTTCAGTTTCTTTTTTTTTTCTCCATCTTCATCTTCATCTTCATCATCATACCATCTCCACTCACTTTCATCTTCTCAGTTTTTTCCATTTGTGGATGCGAGCAAGAACCTTAGAGAGGATGTAGAACTGAAACGCTGAAGAAATACACCTCAATATACCCAAAAATTGAGTGAACTGTCTCGGGACGTGACGTGACCTGTGCCAAATGTCGTGAGTGTGATATTGGGGGTTTGAAGAGAGATTTTGCATCTACAGACACATAGGAGTGACAAGGAGGACACAAGGTACTCAAATTTGCAAAGAAATTTGAATTTGACTCCAAAAAATCCAAGTGTCGTGATCGGTTGAATTCAAGTGTCACGATGCTTGAATTCCCATGTGTCGCAATATTTGGTAGATATCAAGTGTCGCGATATCTGCGATATCCGAGTGTCGGGATATCTGACAAGTGTCATGACCTTCGAGTGTCGCGATATCTGACAAGTGTCGTGACCTCTAAGTGTCACAATATCTGTGACATCCGAGTGTTGCGATATCTGACAAGTGTCGTGACCTTCGAGTGTGGCGATATCAGTGACCTCCAAGTGTCGCGATACGCTGGTGTCGTGTGGCCAAGTGTCGTGATATTTCGCAGGTGTCGAATATTGTGCTCAGGGCCAAGTGTCGAGTGTCGTGACCACTCAGGAGTTAAGTATCGCGATATTCAGGAAGTGTCATGTGTCGTGATCGCCCAAGTATTGTGTGTCGTTTCCATCAGGTGTCGTGATATTCCTCAGGTGTCGTGTGTCATGTGACCAAGTGTTGCGACATCTGGCAAGTGTTGAGTGTCGTGTAGGGCAAGTATCGCGATATTCCTCAAGTGTCGAGTGTCGAGCTCAGGGCCAAGTGTTGCGACATCTTCCAAGTGTCGTGTCTCGTGACTGATCAGGTGTCGAGTGTCGTTGACGTCAAGTGTCACGACATCTCAGCAAGTATCGTGTGTCGTCAGATCTCAAGGGTCGCGATATCTGAAAAGTGTGGCGACATCTGCAATGTGTCAAGTGTCATCGGTCCAAGTGTCGCGATATACTTCAGGTGTCATGTGTCGCCTAGTCCAAGTGTCACGATATTTCCCAAGTGTCTTGTATCGTTTAGTTTAGCTATAGTGTATCGTGGCCAAGCAAATATCGTGTGTCGTCTGCTTCCAAGTATCACCGATGCTTACTAAGTGTCGTGTGTCGCCTGTTTTGAAGCAATCCCAAAAAGTTCCTGTTTCCCTGTTTTAACCCCCAAAACCCTGAACTGGCATAACTTTCTCATACGAAATCCATTTCTGTGATTTTGGGTTTGTTGGAAAGCTCGTGGGGAGTACTACCGAAACTTCAACTGGTTACGGTAAAACTAATACGTGGATTATTAGATATAGTATTTTGAAGTTGATCCTCAGGTGGACTAGGAAACCAAGGAGTTCCAAAGGATTTTGAGCAATACAAGGGGAAATTTTGGACTTGTAGACAAAGCTTATGAACCTAAGATCTTGCAGACACTTAGGCAAGGATAGGCAAAGCATTAGATCATCTGAGGCTAGTGTCAACCATACAACTAAGTCTTGGGCACAACAACTAAGTGGTTATCCCTACGTGCTAAGTTCCGACGCAAGTGACTCAGAAATGTCCTTCAACATGGAGAGACCCACACGTAGCTCAGGTACTTCCTATTTACAGACACCAGAAGGTCCTTATAAAACACAATTGGAGTATATCAAGACCAACCAACTAGGTGCATGCATCTATGAGGATGGCCTAAGACAATTAGTGGTCCAACTCAAAATTCCAGATCAACCCTTTGTACTGGAACACCCAGTGGTCAAGTTCGAACAGGGTTCATACATTGATAAGGAAGGAACCATGTATGTGGTTACCAGCCTACCAGATAGGACAGATGAGTTGGGAAACATCATTCCTGAGAACGAGCTAGGAGACCTAGAGCAAGGAGACCTAGGATGAGAACCCAAGACTCCTAGAGGTACGTCAGTTTTGACTAGATTAATCACTCCAGAGTGGATTCCCCAAGACAACAAAAGCATAGAACTATTCGTGAATAGAGAAACGGAGGAAGCCTTTTGGAGATTCAAGCCAGATCAACCCAACCCAGTAGTCACTATCTATGAGTTCAAGGACCCAGAGATACCAGGAAAAGCTGTCTATCTAGATAACACATCTGAGAAAATGTTCTTGGTATCAGATCATGACAGACATGCATACACTTGGCAGGGTGAGTCAATTTTCCCTCCATCAAGATCTAGTGTTTCCCATGGTATCCAAGGAGCAGGATCATCCAAGGCTCATGAAACCCAGAGGGAAAGAACGAGAGAGAGACATGAGGTAAGCTTTGCACATACCTTGGGTAGGGACCGATCAGGATTTGAAAATGAAAGACCTGAAAGGGAGAGACATAGATCACATAGACATCAAAGAGATGAACATGATTTTCCATTGCCTAGACCCTGAGAGCACTCAAGAATCCTTAGACCATCTCAAGTGGTCAAGGCAATGAAGAACTATTTTGATGGATTCAGAGATCCTTATGATCATGTGGCCGAGTTCAAACAAGTGTTAAGAGCTAAACAAGTAGAGGACTTGTTCACCCAGTTCGAGGCATTTGGTTTGACTCTTAAGGGTACTGCTTTAGCGTGGTTTCAACCCCTGAACAGTCGCAATTATCAAAACATAGGTCAATTGTTAGAGGAATTCATTGTAGAATTTTCCAAGAGTGGCATCAGGCATAACACATCATTCTTGATCCATAGCTTCAAGCAGACACCCCAAGAAACAGTGTGACTTACAGGTAGAAGGTTTAGAAAGTACTTAGAAAGATGCCCTGCGGCAGAATTACCCGCAGCAGCCAAACAAGTGACCTTGTTCTTAGGTGGCTTACTGAGCACCAAGTTAAGATCATATGTGTACTTGAAAGAGCCTAGATCCATAGAAGAGTGTGTGCGCACGTGTATTGACATAGAAGACAACTTGGGTGAGGAGTTAGGACTATGCAAACTCTACAAGGATTTTGAAAGTTCTTCTAGTCATACCTCAAGAACCTCCACGGAGATAGATGAAATAGCTGAGCAGGTGGCCAAAAAGCTAGGAGTTCAAAATACACAAATGCCAAGGGTCACCTCATTGAAGCAGTGTTATACTTATGGAGGAGACCACATGGCTAATGTTTGCCCGATGATGGCTCAACCCCAAGGAAACCCTAATGCTCTGTATTGCACCATTGAGAGGAAATACACAAATCATACGACTCAAGATTGTCTCTACAATAGACATGATATTAGACAAAATTATCAGCAAACTCACCAGCATGGTAGGTACCAAAATCAATACCAACAGCCATATTATAGGCCACAACAACAATATCAACCTCAATACCCACAACAATATCAGACACCATACAAGCCACAACCAGTCCTAGGAAACCAACCACCAGCTCTTGCCAATGTGATTCTAGTTAAGTATACGATGGCGGAGGAGAACCCTAATAGAGCATTGGTGCCACTAACCCATTGATACCAGAAAATGACTCTTATGCTCATAGTTCAGACTACTCCCATGAAGGTAGTCCACAAGCTTATTACACAGAGTCACTAGAGCATAGTGAGGCTTATTTTTATCAACATGAGACACCACTTACAGAACAAAACTGGGAGCCAGAATATTCCAATGTCATGTATACGAATTCAAATCCGAATCCTAGGCCCCAATTCAGACAAGTAAGACCACAAGCCCCTAGAGGACCATGTTTTAGATGTCAAGGCGACCATGTCATTCGTGAATGCTCCCATCGACCAGCTTTGGGACAAGGACAAAACATCACCATACAAGGCTTTTGTCCTGAGTATGGCAAAGAACATCTCCTGAGAGAATGTCCCAGCAACCCCTCTAGTGCACCCAAGGTTACACCCATCAATGTGGTAGGCTTAGTGGCAGATTCAAGTTCAAGTAGTAGTAATGTGGCTCCTGTACAAGCAGTCACTAGGGTGCAAGTCTTTAAAGAAGATAAACCAACGGAGCAATCAGAGTCAAGTGAGTCAGGAGAGCCTAGTAAAAGGAAAACAAGAACATGGAAAGATACGAGGGAGAGAACCAATCGTAAGTGGAATAAAAAATTTTCTGAACTAGAAGAAAGCCTGAAAGACGCAAAAACAAAAATATAAGACATTGCATCTCAAATCCCCTCGCATGCCGAAGCTCTATCCACTCCACCTCATCTCGCCCCACCACCCATTGTAAATAAACCACAACCAGGGTCTGTTCTTGCAGATCCAACCCCAGAAGGCTTGGACATGATGTTCAAGGCCTACGAGGCTCGTCTTCAAGAAGGGCCAATAACTGCAAACTTGGACAAGAGTTACCCTAGAGCAGATTTAGAGATTGACCGAACAAAAATTGCATGAAAATGGTAGAAGTAGCTCAAGCTATGCTCGAGACTAGTCAAAAGTTCAATCAGACAAACTCTGTCAAACCGGATTTGCATTTCCAGGGCTTGCTAGAAAGATTGGAGAAATTGGTAAATAAGCCGCAAGTTTCTTTACCTTTACAATATCAACCCGTTGTTGAAAGAGAAAGCTCGCCGCCTAGGAAAGCCTATGTTCCTGATTCCGTGGATGAGGGAGCACCTCTTTCAATTCAACAGTACTCTCAAGAGTTCTTGCAAGAAATACAAGAGGAGAAATGGGCCAAGGAGAAGGGTAATTCCCCTCCTATTCCTGAAATTGATGATCGTCACGATCAATTTCCCCAAGACATTCCGTCTATCTATGGAGACCAAGGAGAGCAACAAGAAGATGAAAGATTAGATTTTGAATCTAATTCTTTACAAGAGTTGCCACAATTCACAGGCCCATGGGAATCTGAATCTCTTCAGATCAGAGCTCCCACAATATTGGTAAGAAATGAAGACTCAGTGGTTCCAAGAAACACTGACGTCGTGAAGAACACTAAGGTTCAGTGTCATCTCACTGTAGAAGAGCTGCTCAAAGAAAAACCTGAGCTATGGAATCATGTGAAGGATCAAGTTCCAGAACTTGATTCCAATATGCCAAAAGCAGGCTCTAAGAAAAAAGTTCCAGAGATACCTCTTGATAAAATAGGGGACATGAGTGAAGGTGAAGAAGGTTATACTTATCTTCCCATCACCTACCAAGGTTACACAACCAAAGCGATCGTAGATTCAGGTGCTGCTGTTGCTATTGCAACCACCTCCTTGTAGAAGCGATGGGGCAAACCCACATTAGGACCAACTAGAATGAAGCTTCAAATGGCAAACGGTCATTTTGAAAGACCTCTAGGATTGCTCGAAGGGATAACTCTAACCACTTGTGGTGTAGAGTTTGAACACATAGTTGCTATATGTGACTTTGAGAAAAATAATGTCTACGAGATGATCCTAGGAAGACCCTTCCTACGACAATTGCAAATAGTACAGGATTGGGGAACCAACTCCTCGTACTTACAACACTTAGGGGTCACCACCAAGGTCAACTTGAAGGATTACACCTTTAGAGATGTACCACCCCTATAGTGGAATCCTATCCACAAAGAGAAAGAAGATTCTATCTCTGTGCATTCTGGAAGTTCACCTGATCCATCATGGCTGCATGAAGATACTCACTTGTGGATGTGCAAGGTTGTAGAGGAAGAGGAAAAGCGCCTAAAAGCAAGAGAAGAAGGAACTCCCCCAAGAGATAGACCAGTTAAAGACCTAGCCTATACACCGATGATATTTCCAGATGAGGAATTTGAGCCTCACAGTTGGGCAGAAATCTTAGCTACCATGGACATTGCAGTCAATGAAGAACAATGGACACCTTATTGTGATCAGGAGGGTTATCTCAGTGTTCATGTGTCAACCCTTACTAGAAGAATGTGACCCTAGTGATGTCATAGAAGAAGAAGAAAACGACGATGATCTAGAGTCCATTGTAATGGATAGTTGCTTTAACTCAGAAAACCACTATCTAGAAGATGTAGGAGTGTTTACCCAAAAAGAAGAAGAACCTCTCACAAGCATCAAAACTATAAATTCAAAGGATGGAAGTGAAGGAGGTCAAAAGAAAAAGAAAAGAAAAGTAGTGAAACAAGAAGAGGAGGAATCAATGTTTGAAGTACCAGAAAACTTCAAGAAATATGAAGTTGAAGACCGGAAAATTTGGTATGAATGCCTAAGAGAGAGGCCATCATAGGAGAAGCATATGATAACAAAGAAGAGACCAAGAAAATTGTTGTAACCATTGAAGGGAATGAAGAGCGATGTATATACATAGGAGACGACCTAAGTGCAAAAGAAGAAGCAGAGCTTGTAGCTCTAGTAAGGGAATATAGGGACGCGTTTGCATGGCACTATAGAGATTTGAAGGGAGTAGATCCAAAAATTTGCTCTCATATGATTCCCATGACCGCTGATGCCAAGCCCACCAAACAAAAGCCCTGCACATATAATGACACTTATGCAGCCAAAATAAAAGAAGAAATCGACAGGCTGATTGAAGCTGGATTTATCTATGAAATTGAGCATACTTGTAGTGGTGCCCAAGAAGAATGGAAAATTGAGAGTGTGTATTTATCTATGAAATTGAGCATACTTGTAGTGGTGCCGCTACGATCAGAGATAGTTATCCACTTCCAATCACTGAACATTTATTGGAGCGTGTTGCAGGCAAGGAAGTTTATAGCTTCCTTGATGGATTTTCAGGTTACAACCAAGTAGCCATTGCCCCAGAAGATCAACAGAAAACAACTTTTTCCACAAAATGGGGAATCTTTGCATTTCGTGTGATGCCATTTGGGCTCACCAATGCACCTGCAACATTCCAAAGACTCATGTGTCATGTCTTCAAGGAGTTCTTGCGAAAGATCTTAGAAGTATATGTGGATGATTTAGGTGCTCATTCCCAAGAAAGAAGATACCACATCCCTGAGCTCAGACAGATCGCCAACAAGTGTAGAGAATATAGAGTGTGTCTGAACCCAGAGAAGTGTGTTTCCATGTTATGAGAAGGTAAAATATTAGGTCACATTGTTTCTAAGAACGGAATATCAACAGATGAGGACAAAGTTAGAGCCATAGCTGAGTTGCCCAGGCCAAGGAACGTCAAAGAGGTACAAGCCTTTATGGGCCATTGTGGATATTATCGCAGGTTTATCCACATGTATGCAATCATAGCCAAACCCCTTTATGGTTTCTTGACAAATTTTGAGTGGATCGATGAATGCAAGAATTCCTTCAATGAGCTAAAGAGATGCTTGTGCACAACACCAATACTAACCACTCCAGATTGGAATAAGCCCTTCCATGTCCATGTGGATGCATCCAATTATGCAATAGGATGTGTGTTGTCACAACCCACAGGTGAAGGAAACTTAGATTTGCCAATAGCATATGGTAGTAGGCAATTAAATGCGACTGAACAAAACTATACGACAACTGAGAGAGAAGGGTTAGGCATGGTATATCTTGTGAAGAAGTTTAGACACTATCTATTGGCCAATAAGTTCAAGTTTTTCACTAATCATCAAGCTTTATTATACTTGGTCAATAAACCTTGCAATACAGGACACTTAGTAAGATGTTTTCTCTTACTAATGGAATATGACTTTGAAGTGGTTGTAAGGAAAGGTAGAACCCACCTCAGGGCAGATCACCTTTCTCGCATAACTTCAGGAGAGTCACAGGAAGGAGTGTCTGATGAACTACTTGAAGCTTATCTGTTCAATATAGAAGTTGTTCCTAAATGGGCAAATAAGTTGGTACCAATCCTAACCTTCGGACTTGCAAATAAGAATGTAAAAATAAACAAAGATGAAATTGTAAAATCATAAAAATATCAAATATTAGCAGGAGGTATGTACAAACAAAATACAAATGGTGTATTAACTTATTGTGTCAAGGATGATAAACATAGTAGTTGGTTGCAACAAGCCCATGAAGGATTGCTAGGTAATCACTACTCCAAACAAGAAACATTGCAGAATCTAGAACGTTTAGGAGTGTATTGGCATAGCATGGACAAAGAAATACATGAGTGGATTAAGAATTGTTCAGTGTGTCAGGAGAGACCCCGAGTGGAGCATGCGACTCTTTATCATGTATCGTTAATTCCAGAATGGAGCACTCCATTGGTAAAATTCATGAGATCAAGAACATTACCTAATGAGGCTAGTCTAGCAAGGAAACGGAGCATGGAGCAAGAGGCTCAGGACTATGCCTTAGTAGGAGACAACCTATATTGGAGAGGCAAAGATGGATATTTAAGACTGCGCGTTCATGAATCAGACTACTTGAAAGTCTTAGAAACTGCACATAGTGGGGTTGCAGGTGGACACTTTGGGCCTGACCGAGTAATTAAGACCATTCTATTCTAAGGACTTTGGTGGCCCACTCTTCATATGGATGCACATACTTATGTGAAGAAATGTGACACATGCCAACGTGCACAATATCCGATAAGAAAAGATGAGATGCCTTTGAGGCCAATGATGGGAGGACATGCATTATCGAAGTGGGATATAGACTTGGTTGATGCTTTTAACCCTCCAGCTAGAAACTCCCATGCAGAATACATTATTGTAGCCACATATTACCTCAAAAAGTGGGTAGAAGTAAAAGCTGCGACAAAGAATGATGCTTAGAGAGCGACTAAGTTCTTATTTGAAAACGTTTTCACCAGATATGGGTTACCCATAGAGTTAGTAAGTGATAGAGGTACACACTTCTTGAATGACGTTATTGAGAACCTTCTCCAAGAATTCTTGGTGATACATAAGAACTCTACCGCCTATCATCCACAAGCTAACGGACAAGCCGAGAGCACAAATAAGATCCTATGCAATGTATTGACAAAACTCGTAAATAATAAACACTCTGATTGGGACAAACATCTTTCTCATGCTGTTTGGGCATACCGAGTTGCCTACAAAATGGTACTCAATGCCGCAACATTTCAGATGGTCTTCGGACAGAATGCTGTGCTACCATTGGACTTCCTAATCCCAGCCTTAAAAGTAGCACAAGAGCATGAGTGGAATGGACATGAATTGTCCTCTAGGATTTCTGATCTAGAACGCTTAGGTGAGACGAGGCTACGAGTGGCAGCAGACATCTATGCTGCAAAAAAACGGCAAAAGGCATACTTTGATGCCCATGTAAAGGATAAAGGATTGAAAGAAGGAGATTAGGTGCTGGTTTATACACTAAAGCAACATGCCTGAAAAGTGGAAAAAAGAGTATATGGACCCATGATCATTAATAGAATCTCCACTAGTGGTGCGGTTCAATTGGCCACTTTAGAAGGTGATATCTTGCCAAACCATATAAGTGGTTGTCGAGTCAAGTTATATCAAGAACCTCTTACAGAGGATATGCTCATGAGATTCAATACTGCTAAGAAGCAAAAAGAAGAAGAGTTGAGGGTCAGAGAAGAAGCACAAGCAGAGGTAAGAGAGTGCATAAGGCGAAATAAGTTAAGATGACTAGGCCTAGATGTCAACCCAGAAGCCCCAAAATATCACATGGACATGTGCCAAAAATTGGGCATAATTACTTCTCGAATAATCGATCGATGCCCCTTTGTGAATGTAGAAGTAGGACGAGGAAAGAGTGTAAGGACTGTGAGAGCATTGGTTGACTCAGGTGCAACAACTAGTGCAGTTAGACTTTCATACTACCAAGACTTGCAATTGAACATCAAGCCCATAGAAGCCTATCTCATAGGTTTGGGAGGTGTGGAAATCCCTTGTTTGGGCGAGGTGGAACTTCCCATCTAACTTCAAGATATTCCAATAAAAGTCAAAATGCTAGTGTGTCACGATGAGGACCTTACAGAGCCACTTGTCTTGGGTCAAGATTGGATTTACGACCATGCAATCAACTTGAACCTAAGAACTCAACTTCTTCATGTTTGGATACAGGAACAATGCATTACATTAGAATTAGAGAATTGCATGCTCACAAATCCAGGTGTCACACATTCTCTTAGTCCTTCTAGCGCTAACTTTAGCAAAAAAGATGTATGTGTCAAAAGCTCTATGTTCCAGAACAACTCCATCATGGGAGAATAGGCTCAAAGACAAACAAACTTCTCCTCTTGTGCAAAGACTAATGCCGCCACGGCCACTCACCCACAAAAGCAAGCACAATAGTACAAGACAATCACCATAGCAAATAGACAAAGAGCATTCAAGATGAAAGAAGCTCCAAGCAGGAAGTCGATGTGGGTTCGAAAAGGAGAGCAACCACTAGCTTTTCCGCAACAATTTCCATCCAAGCGAGTCAATCATGCCAAAAGAAACACCAAGAAACAAGGACAAGCTCAACCACAAGGTCTCTGACAAATGTGGATACCAAAGCAATCGATGAAGGCCAACCACAACTACATACAAATTTGGGTGCCTAAGAAATTAGTTGCAGCTCAACAAGGATAATTATGCATGTGGGTACCCAAAGAACTCCTACATGCACAAAGAACTAGGCTCCCCACCATGCTAAAGGACTCAAAAAAGATGCCAAGGAGAGAAAAGGGTAAGAACCGAGCACAAAGAACAAAAGAAGATAAACTCAACCCTTCGACAAAAGTAAGAAGACAATCATCAAGGATATGGGTTTGGAAGCCAAAAGTGCCAGTAACTTCCACAAAACCAAAGAGCCAATCACGTGGGATACCAAATTTCAAAAACCACCCAAAGATGAAGAGTCCAGAGATGATGTCTACATGGCCAAATACTATTCTAAAATGGATATGGAGGAGTACATCATTTTGAGATCCAATCAACACCTCCAAACAAAGATTGCATCAAGTCTGCAAGTAACATCAGAAGCCTCGACCAACAACAACCATGTGCCTTTGGCATAACCTTGTCTTTTGCACCATTCAGGCCATGCATTTCCAAAGTATGCATCAATATAGGGCCCCATTACATGGCTGTGCATAGACACAATTAAAAATCCTAGGCACATGAGAGACACTTGCTAAATGTAAAATATTTTATTGATGCTAACACCTTTCTTCTTGTCGTGTGCTATTGTTCCAAAAAAAAAGAGAAAAGAAAAGAAAAGAAAAAAAAAGAGAGAGACAAGAGTGTGCGCTTGAAGAACCTCATAAAGTGAACCATCAGAACGGACATCCATCGACAAGGCAGCCAAGCCAATGGTCAATCACCATGATGGAAGTACAACATGAAGAGATGAAGATCGATGGACCTTTCACCATGGTAAGAATTGTATGCTTCAACGATGCTATAACCATGATAGATTAGGAAACCTCTTCGTCAACATACCCTTGAGCACTCAGCTCAAGACCCAACTTCTTGCACCATAATTCTTCTAATGCATTTCCCAAGTATGCATGCATAGGGCTACATTACAAGGCCATGCACAAGGCACTATCTTCTTCCAACCCATGCACTAATGCACTTACCCATAATTATGGCTCACAAGCACTTGCCATGAAAACTAGGGAAGCCATCTTTGACAACCAGAGGACATCAAGGTGACAATAGCAAGAGCAAGGAAGCAATACACCACCAAAAGCTACTCACAATCAACTATGATAACCTCTTTTGAGCAGCTCACAATGTTTGAAAGCTCAACAATACACTCTCATGCTGGAATCAAGGAAGAATTATATATAGAGGGACTAAACATGAAGAATGGGACAAGCGACCCCGCTACAAGTGGAAGTCAATCCGCTCTGGTGGAGACATGAGGAACTCTACCTCTCAAAGTACTACATGGAACAACCCAGGAGCACATCAAGGAAGTGGACACACAAGAAGAAGGAGCATGTAGGGAGCTCCAAGAAGCACATGTCAAATTTTCAGAAGAAATCCCTATAAAAATAGTAATTTTTATCACTAAAAACCATTGTAAATAACCTTTTCTATTTTTGTAACTCCATTTTGTTCAAGCTGAGGAGTCCTCGAGCTTGAGGAGTATTAGAACTATCATCCTACCAATTTTCATAATTTTTAAACTCCATTTGAGCCCCCAAATAAGCCATGGAACCTATTTTTTAACTAGGCCGGACACTAGGTCTGGACAGGGCCAAAACCACTCAAAAACTATAAAAAGGGCTGGAGAGCTCATTTTTGAGGTTACCTTGTTGTAGATTTGAGCTTTGTAAGAGATTTCTTTTGTAATCGAAGCTTTCCATTGCTCCACTCTTTGCTCTTACCTTGTGCGTGTGTGTGTGTATGTGTGTGCATGCTTGTGTGCTTTCACTCACGCACTTGTGCCATCACTTGCTCATAGTCTTCATACTAGTCCTCATGTCTTTGCGGATTGATATTTATGAGATGAAGCTCCTCACGTTGGTACTTGCCATTGTGCTAGAGTGACAGTAGGATTTGTGCACATGCAACTCATCATGGTTGGAATGTACAATAGTTGGAAATTAAAATTGCATTTTTGAATGGTGACTTACATGAAGAGTGTATGTATTTAGGCCATGTGGTTGTGTGGGAAAGGCATGAAAACAAAGTGTTCACATTGAAAAAGGCATTTTATTGTTTGAAGCAAGCACCACATGCTTGGTCTGAGAAGATGCATGCCTACTTGCTAGCACATGGTTTTGAGAACAAGCCAATTGAGAGCACCTTATATATTATGCATGTAGATGATGTATTCTGATCACTCTTGTATATGTTGATAATGTGCTACTCATTGGTCCCAATGAGAATCCTATTGCTCAAATTAAGGTTGATTTGCATGCCTTTTTTGATTTTATGCAAGTTGATGGGGGGAATAACTTTATGTCAAACAAAATATATGGCCACATTATCACAACATTTTGGCCTTGAAGATTGCACACCTATTTCCACTCCCATAGAAATAGGTTTATGATTGAGTCTTCGTGATGGAGATGCATTTGATGTTGTTCTCTATCAATAGGCTATTGGATGCTTGATTTAGTAATGTATAATTTAATGTGAAATTCAATTATCTTTCCCTCAAATGAATATGTTTATGCATTGAACAAGTGTTAAGTATTGGTAGGTGATTAAATACATCTTTCACTACTTGAGTGGTACCTGGTTACTTGGATTGTTATATCCCAAGGGGTTTCATTATCACAAGACATGCTTTTTTTGAAGCAAATTGGGCTCATTGCAATGATAGTGGTAAATATCCACTGATAGTTTTTGCTTCATGTTGGGTAGCTCATGCATATCTTGGTTGAGAAAGAAAAAACCTACTCTGGCCATTTGTAATTATGTTAAATTTATTTCTTGATTCTTGGTTGCATATGTTGAAACCATATTCAAATCTTGTTAAACCATTCAATTCCATGATTAAGTTAAATGATTGTATCCTAAAGCTATCAAATACTATTAATATTCATAAAATTCTTCAAGTGGATTTACATTATGTTCAAAATTAGTGTTGAATGATCCAAGTACTCTAAATGTAGATTATCAAGTCCATGATTAAGTTAAATGTTTGTATCCCAAAGCTATCGAATATTGTTAATCTTCATAAAATTCTTCAAGCAAATTTTTTATTATGTTTAAAATTAGTGTTGATTTGTTCCAAGTACTCTAAATGTAGATTGTCATTGTGGGGGATGTGTTGGGTGTGTATATAAGTGCGAGAGACACATGAGAAGCACTCACAAGGAGCACAAATGCAACAAGACACATAGAGAAGACGGATGACCGGAATAACTCTCTCTATTGACAATGATCAAAACTGAAGTAAGAGCTGAATAATACCCCTAAGTACAAAAGTATCACCACATATGAATGAATCATGTATGTGGTAATATGGGGAAAAGACCTCTAGCTAGCACTAGAGTAAAAAGTGCCCATGTATAGGGAAAAGTTTCACATCAAAGATACTCGAGGAACACATACATGTAACAAACCCCCTGGAGCGAATGATGTGAGAACACATATAGGGAGTGACAAATCAGCCCCCACAAGGTAATAAGCCTAAAGCTTTGAGAAAAGCTTCAAAAATTTTCCATGGAAGAGCTTTGGTGAATATGTCACCACATTATCTTGTGTAGGCACATATACCAAATAAATATCTCCTTCATGAAGGTGCTCTCTCACATAGTGATAATGCACCTCATATGTTTGGTCTGTGCATGAAACACTGGATTTTGTGCAACAACCAATGCACTCTGACTATCATTGAGAATATGCATAACAACATCAATCTCCATGCAAAGATCTATCAATAGGAATCTCATACATATACACTCCACTGTAGCTATGAAAACTTCCCTATACTCAACTTCATAACTTGATGTCGCCATTGTAGGTTGCTTCTTACTCAACCAAGATATGCATGAGTCTCTAAGGAAAAATCAATTACCATTAGTGGACATGCGAGTATCATAACAACCTACCTAATCACTATCTGTAAAAGCATGCAAGCATGGATGAATATCTCTTCCATAAAAGAGACCTAAGCTCAAAAAGCCTTTGAGATATCTAAACACACATTTCACTGCTTGCCAATGCTTAGTGCTAGGGCTATGCATGAATCGACTCAATTGGGAAACTGCATACTGTATATCCAGCCTTGTGTTGCATGCATACATAAGACATCCCACAACTTGCTGATAAAGAGGTGTCAAATGCACAACTGGAATCCTCAACTGAGAACCTAAATCCTATCTCAACTTGTGTGGAAACTAGCTTGCAATCCTCAAACTCAAAACACTAAAGTAGTTTTTCAACATAATTTTCTTGATGCATAACAATTCCCCGCTCAATGGATACAAACTCGATGCCAAGTTAGTAGCTCAAAAGACCAAGATAAGTGACGTCAAAAGTATACTGAAAATAAGCCATAAGAATGTTAAGTTTTGCATCACATGATCTAGTCAAGAGTATGTCATCGACATAAAGAACAAGTACTATAAGATCAGCCCCATCTTTGCATACATAGAGTGTGCTTTCAATTGGACTACATGTGAAGCCAAGAGTAAACAAGTGCTGATGGATTTTATCATACCATGCATGTGGAGCTTGCTTGAGACCATACAAGGATTTGTGCAAGCGAAAAAGCATATGCTCTTGCCCTTTCATGGAAAACTCAAGAGGTTTCTTCACATAGACCTCTTCTTGGAAATCACCATTCAAGAAAGTTGTTTTTATGTCGTATTGATGTACTTTCCAACCTTGATGGGCAGCCAATGCAACCATAGTATGAATGGTAGTCATGCGTGAAGTAGGTGCAAAATTTTTCTCATAGTAAATGCCATATTGTTGCTCATATCCTTTGGCAACTGATCTAGGTTTGTAGCGATCAATGCTAAGATTAGACTTTCTCTTAATCTTGTAAACCCAATTTGTACCAATGTCATTTTTTCCTTTTGCCAATTCACTGCCAAGTACCATCTCTATGTATGGAATCCATTGCTAATTGCATAGAACTCTTCAAAAGTAAGTGTCTCTTCATTACATGCTATTGCAACAAGAGTATAATCCACAAAATTACTTGATGCATGGCGAGATCTTGATCTTGTTCTACCAAGGGCATACTTTGTGTACTCTTGATAGACATGCGTTTATTATGTAATACATCTTCAACATGTGTATCATGCGTGGGATGAATTTCATGCTCATTTTCAGCCATATTTTGATGCAAATGCTCAGCCATATGTGGGTGCAAATTTCCAGCAATTCCGACAATTCCGACAATTTTCGGCTGAAAAATTTCAGCCATGTTTGGAATTTTTTAGCTCTTTGAACCTCAGTTGGTTAGTCTACATGGCCATAGTCAAGTGCACCATTTTGGAACAAATGCATGAGTGTATCGAACACATCTTGTGAGCTAACTATTGGCTATTTTTGCATTCAACTAGAGGGAAAACTGAATTTTCAACAAATACCACATCTCGACTCACAATAATTGTGTTTGACAATGGATGGTACAAATGATATCCCTTACTTTCAATACTATAACCTACAAATATACATTTCTTTGCCTTATCAAGTTTGTGACATTGTTCTTATGGCACAATAGCATATGCCAAACAACGAAACACATGCATATTACTAACCATAGGCTTATATACCATTCTAAGCATCATAAGGAGTGATGACTCTCAATGCTTTTGTAGGGTAGCGATTCAACACATAGTTTTCACACATAACTGCTTCCATCCAAAACTTCTCAGGAAGGTGCTTTCCTTTAACCATACATCATGCCATTTCAAGGAGTGTTCTATTTTTATGCTCGACAACACCATTTTGCTGAGGTGTATATGGCACCATACATTGGTGTGAAATACCTTTTTCACAAAGAAAAGCATTAAACTCATGTGACATGTATTCACCACTACGATCCATGCATAGAGTCAAAAGCTTGTTTGAAGAAAAAATTTCAGCCATAGGTAAAAATGCTTTGAAGCAAGAAAATACCTCATTCTTTGCTTTCATAGGATACACCCATGTATGGCGAGTAGCATTATCAATGAAGGTAACAAAATATACATGCTTCCCAAAAGACGGAGTCTTGACAGGACCACATACATCATTATGAACAAGCTGTAATTTTCTTGTAGTGTGTGTATGACCATCTTTTGGAAAGAAGCACGATGCATTTTTCCAGGAATGCAACCTTCACATGCATGCTTTTCAATGGACTCAAGTGTTGGCAAACCAATAACCATGTCCTTCTTTTGCAAGTAAAGAAAACTATTGAAGTTCAAATGATCAAAACGAGCATGCTAAAGCTCCATTTTAGCCATGGAAGAAGTATGAGAAACCAAGGCATTCGAGCTAGCCCTCTTGTATGTATGCATGCGATACAAACCATTACATAATGCACCGGACATCATGATAATATCAACCATTGTTGAAATCATGAACCATACACTTATCATCAACAAAGTGTACATGAAGTCTAGCTTTGGCAATCAAAAGAATTGAAATTAAGTTCTTCTTGATACCGGGCACATACAATGCATCTTTCAAGAGAATCACACCTCCTTTTGTAGCCATAAGCTCAATTTCTCCTAGTCCAATGATAGGATAAGAGAAATTGTTTGCACACCACATGTTCTCCTTTGGGTGCAGCTTTCAAAGATGGCAAAAACCTTTTTCATGAAGTTATGTGCTTTGAAGCACCACTATCAAAGAACCAATTTGAATTAGCCTCACTCACAACCATACATTTAATATGCAAAGATATATCATAATGACATGTAACAACACATGCCCAAAATCTTGAGCCATGTTAGCTTCATAATTCTTTACATTTGCTGAATTTTCAGCAATAGACATGCCGAATTCCTTCTTCTTTTCATTATGCTTTGCAAGCTTTCTCCAATCGTCACTGATATGACCATGCTTTTGGAAATATTTGCATCTCTTCTTCCTTTTAAAATCAACATCATTCGAGGAATGGGTGGAAGAGGAAGGTTGAGGCTTTGGTTTTGATGAACCAAAAGTTGAACCATACTTGCTTTTCCCCTTTTGTGAGATAGCAAGTGCTTGTGTTCCCTCAATCAAACCACTCCTATTCACTCTAGATTGCTCTTGTTGCAAAAGAAGAGACACAACCTCATCAAATGCATACATATTAGGATTCCATTTTGCAACCGAAGTGTAGTGGCAAATCATTGAAAAGATTCTAGCAATCCTTTAAACAATGTAGAGATGAGTGATGCATCTGGAATAATCTCATATTTGTTTGCAAATTGCTCTTTCAGGTCCTTGATGCATGTCACATACACATCCACAGAATCATTTTCAGCTATACATACATCCTCAAGTTGTTTTCTCAAGTATGCAACACGTGCTTCATTACACACATCATACAAAGAAGCAAGAGTGTCCCATGCCTGTCTTGATGTAGAACATGGCCAAATGTGTGGAACTATATGGATCTTCATAGAAAGCGCAATCAATGCATGAGCTTGATCATCTTTTCCATCCCATCTAAGCTGCTTCTATGTAGGTGGAGAAGGAGAAACCATTGTACTTGAAGAAGAAGCTACATCTATGACAATAGACTATGAAGTAGAAGAGCTCACGAGTCTACAATCTACATATGCCACTATGTTCCAAAGTTGTTTAGCAACAAGAACATGCTTCATCATGTAAGACCACATTGGATAATTGGTACCATCAAGCTTATCTTCAGCTTGAAGCATGCCAAAAAAGTCATTGCTGCCCCCCATTTCACTAAAGAACAAGAATGTGACAAACTCTTTACTTCAACAAATGCTAAAATGAATATTGAAATTTCAGCTCATAAACCATCACTCTGATGGCAATTTTGATCGCATAAATGGCTTCAAAATGGAAATAAAACTTGAGTGTAACTGAATGCAAGTCATTGCTCCAAAGTCAATTTGTATTTTTAAAAGTGTGCACATGCCTCAATGCAGAAAACCAAAACTTGAGAAGGAGCTGAACTTGCTCTGATACCACTGTTGGGTGTGTGAAGAACTGTGAGGCACACACAAAGAGCATAAATGCAACAAGACACATGGAGAAGACACATGGCTAGAATAGCTCTCTCTATTGACAATGATTAGAACTGAAGTAAGAGCTGAATAATATCCCTAAGTACAAAGTACCACCACGTATGAGTGAATCATGTATGTGGTAACATGGGAAAAAAAGCTCTAGCCAACACTAGAGTAAAAAGTGCCAATGTATAGGGAAAAGGTTCACATCAAAGTTACTCGAGGAACAAATAAGTGTAACAGGATGGGTAGTTCTTTGTTGAGGTGCAAGAAAATATCAACGCAATAGTCCCTTCATTGAGATAATTTAGGGAGAAGATATAGTGGAAGGGGGATTTGGAGATAAAAAATCAAAAGATGCAAAGGTCAAGGTAGCATACAAATATTTTTTTGATACCTAAAAAACGAAGTTCTAAGTACAACAATAGAGTACAAAACTTGTTAGCCCTAGAAGGTGAAATTCCAAAAGAGAAGTAGAGGTTATTATAGAGATATCAAGAGTTTCTAGTGAAACAACTAGAAATTTGAGACTAATTCATTAAGAGGAGGGAAACCAAAACCACAGGGAAGGATGGCATAGAGAAATGAAAATGAAAAACCACAATCACCAAAAGCCTATACCTTCGGAACTTTATAACAATGTAGGACATATCAATAAGAACAATGATACTTCTCACCTCTCATGGAGTACTCACATCCATGTTGGGAACCTTCAGTTATACTTTATCTCATGTTTTGGTGACCTTCTGATGGTTCTTATCTATTGATGTTCACATGTGTTTATTAGGCCCCTTCATAAGGACATTCTAGACTCTTACATGTACTTCCTTTTGTTGATATATTTAGGTAGCAATGTGTGTGAACACTCTAGGACCGTCGGGGCACTTTTTTCCCTCTTTAGGAGGTTTTTTCCCCCCAGCTTGTATATTCGCCTATTGCCCTAACCGGCTACTTATCTTTGTATGTTCTAGTGCTAATACATTCAATATTGTGTGTTGTGCTCCAAGCTTCTTCTTCTTCCTTATGCTGTTCTCATGATTCCACAGCTGTCTAACTCCAACAATTGGTATTAGAGCAGGTCCCCGCTTCATCTAGGGAATTGTCTACACCTCTCTGATTATAGTCTCAGAATTGCACAAAATTTGGTAAGCATACTCTAGGGTGTTTCAGAGATCAAACAGCTTTGCTGTGTGGTGTCGAAATCATGATCTCAGCTTGTTTCAGTCTCCGAATGCACTATTGCAGTGATTATCCAGGCTATTCCATCTTTTTGTGCCAAATATATATACCAGTTTTGGTTCACCAGTATAAGTGTCTCAAAGTCTGCTATTGGTCTAATAGAACTCATTTGGGTAGTTCTGTTCAACTTTTTCAGATATAGTCATTTTTCTACATCAAGCTGTAGTTAGTGGCCATGACTGAAAGCAGTGATGTATTTCGTATGTTGGCTGTTGAGGATAAGTTGGATGGTACAAGTTACCCATTGTGGGCTTATATGATGCGTCATGTTTTGGTCACAAAAGTACTATGGAATATTGTGCAGGGTGTTGAAAGATGCCCTATTACTCCTGCGAATACAATTACTGCAAATACAGGTGTTGGAGCTGATGAAGATGGTGTCGAAGATGATGATATTCTGTAGATTCCTATTCATGCTTCTGTTTTTGTTGCACCTACTGTAGAGCAAATTTGTTGGGATGGAAAAGATGCTCAAGCACATGCATTAATAGCCTTGTCTATCAAACGTGCCATTATTCCTCACATTTGCTCTTGCAAAACAGCTAAGGATGCTTTGGATATACTTACCACATTGTACCAGGCTAGGAATGAGGTTCATGTTGCTTACCTCCAAAAACAATTGGAGAGTAAGCATATGAATGAAGGTGATTCTATGGATAATTTTCTCACAAAGATCAAGGATTTGAAAGAATAGTTGATTTTTGCTGATGAAGTTATACCAGATAGCTCATTTGTGTAGATCGTTCTAAATGGTCTTCGTGACTCATATCAGAGTTTTGCTTATACTCTTCATTTGATGATGAAGGCAGTCCAAATGCCTTGTCATTTGAGGACTTAGTCTCTGTTCTGTTGCAAGAAGATCAATCTAGGTAGAACATGTTCATCATGCGTGTTGCAGATCAAGCTTTCCTGGCTAGTCAGAAGGGCAAAGGTAAATGGAGCTCTTCTACTAGTAAGCAAAAATCTACAAATGCTCCACATTCGAAGAAGGAAGACAAAGATGAGAAGAAATCAGAAAACCAAAAATTGTTTTGAAAATACTGTAAAGCAAATGATAATGTCATTAAGAGCTGTTCAAAACTGGCTGCTAAAGAGGCAAAGAAGAAAGAGGTCGGAATGGTTGTTGCAGAGGCCTCTACACCGAAAATAGAGTATGATAATCTTGTGCAAGATGAAGATTGGGCATTTACTATTGTTTGTAGTTTTGACCCATCTTCTCATGAGCAGTGCATGTTTGCAGTAGAATCAAATGTTTGGTACTTTGATAGTGGGGCGGCCAAACATATTACCTCGCAACACAATTTCTTCTCTTCACTCGAGCCTGCCCCTATAGGGAATACTGTTACATGCACCAACAACTCCGCTTATCCTGTTATGGGAGTTGGTAAGGTCATTTTGACTGTTGATGGTAGTTCTTTCACTTTGTCAGATGCTTTATTTGTGCTAGGGATCAAGAAAAATCTGTTATCAAATTTTGCATTAGCCAAGATTGGCTTGGTTGTGAAATTTGTTGATGACAGATGTACAATTCATGATATGTCAAATGGCGATGTCATTATTGCTTCTCGCATTTTATGTCATGGGCTGTATAAGCTCGTAGACTATGAAAGATCTATAAATGATTTTGCATGTGCAATACATGATTCTCAGGCTATTTCAGATGCAAAGCTTTGGCATGCACACTTTGATCATCTGAATTTTGCTTGTTTGCTATGCCTGCAGAAATCTGAAATGGTGTCCTCTTTGCCCAAACTTGAGGCACCTAGAAAACATGTTTATGAAGTCTGTATTTTGGGAAAAATGTAGCATTCCTCATTTCCAAAAGATGGTTCATTTCGGGCTAGTAATAAATTTCAGCTTGTACATAGTGATGTCTGTGGTCCTATGCAAACACCTTCTTTTGGGAACTATCTTTACTTTGTGACTTTCATCGATGATTTTTCTAGGCATGCATGTGTATACCCATTGAGGGAAAAGTACAAAGTGTTTATGTGCTTCAAATGATTTCTAGTTTTGGTTGAAAATTTGTAAGCATGTAAAATAGGCACCCTTCGTTCTGATCGAGGGGGGAATATATGTCTTCTGACTTTAATGCATTTCTAGCTGAAGGTGGGATAAAACCTTAGTGTACAGTTCCATATAAATCTCAATAGAATGGGGTTACTGAACGGAAGAACATGTCACTCATGGAGATGGCGAGGTGTATGGTCAAGAGTAAGGTTTTACCACATAGTTTCTGGCTTGAGGCTGTCATGTGTGCAACATATGTACTTAACAGGTGTCCCACTAAAGTGCTGCAGTCTATCACTCCATATGAGGCTTGGCATGGTTGCAAGCCATCTGTTGCTCATGTGCATGTTTTTGGTTGTTTGGCATATGCAATAGTGCCTGAATACCATTGCAGAAAATTGGATGATAAAGAAGTAAAATGTATTTTTGTTGGGTACAATTCTGAAAGCAAAGGCTATCGTCTATATCATCCACATACTAAATGCATTTTGGTTAGCCATGATGTTTTTTTTGTGGAAGATGCTATTCAACCCTTACTTTCATGTACTAAGGAGACATCTGTTGGCTCCAAAGATTCATGTACTAAGGAGACATCTGTTAGCTCCAAAGACATGTATGATACTTTGCTGCCTCTGTTTACAGGTGATAGTCTAGTGCTGGTCCTAATGAGGCAACTTCTCAGCCTTTGCACGTTTCATGTGATTTGTAGATCATTCCATTTCTGATGCAGATTTACATGATGCACTTATTGATGAGAGAGCTGATATTGAGCAAGCAAAAACTATGCCAAAATGGCTAGTGCAGACTTTGCGTGACAACAAATTAGATTCAACTATGTCATATCGTACTTCTTCGCGCTATTATAGTGCCTCTTTTGCATCAGATTGCTATGCTATGGCTAGATGTAATCTCTGTGATGAGACTGAACCTGTTTTGTTTGATGAAACACAAAATTCGGAAAATTGGATGGCTGCAATGCAATCTGAATATGATGCTATCATGAAAAATGGTACATGGTCTTTATGTGACTTGCCTCCTGGCAAGAAGGCCATTGGCACTAAGTGGGTATACAAGTTGAAGCGTAAACGTGATGGAACAATCGACAGGTATAAGGCTAGGCTTGTTGCAAAGGGTTATGCACAGGAAAGAGGCATTGATTTTGATGAAACCTTTGCTCCTACTTGCCGAATGACTACTGTTCTTAGCATCTGTGCACTTGCAGCTCATCATGGTTGGAATGTACATCAATTCGACATTAAGACAACATTTCTAACTGGTGACTTGCATGAAGAAGTGTATGTTTTTCAGCTCCGTGGCATTGTGTAGAAAGGGCATGAAAACAAGGTGTGTAGGTTAAAGAAGGAATTATATGGTTTAAAGCAAGCACCACATGCTTGATATGAAAAGATACATGATTATCTGATTGCACATGGTTTTGAGAACAATCCAACTAAAAGCACCTTATATGTTAAGCGTGTTAATGTTGTGCTTCTGATCATTATGATGTATGTTGGTGACATGCTATCACTGGTCCTCATGACATGCATATTGCTGATTTTGTTGGTGCAATTCACAAGCCTACACATTTGGCTTGTAGTTCATACACATATGAAGATGCATAGGAATCAATGCTAGTGGTTAATTACCATTTTATCCTTTTGTAAAAGTCACATTTGACTTGGAATCTTTGTAAACACCTACCAAGAAGAACTCGTGAAAAGTTAGGCGTTGATTGATGGAATATCTCCTATAATGGAGGATCACTTTTTTAGAGAAAGCCAAAATTTGAATTCAAATTCAAATTGGAAGTGAACATCTACATAAACTTTTGAGGAAAAAGTCGCGGTAGAAGACTCATCAATCCCGAGCTATTCATTGTAAATTCTGAGTGTGTGTGATGCCTACACTATATCCTACATCTTTCTCTACCATTAGGAAATGATCATCATGCCTATGGCATTGTACAACATTGTGAATTAATACAGTAAAATCACATTGTTCATCTATGATATCTCTATGTTAGTCATTTTTTACTGTCAACTTGCAAAGAGCATATCTCACTCATTTCTCCACCAAGTTCAAGGATCTAAGGCTTGTTGGAATTAGCTCCAAGTTCTCTACGTGCTATCAAAATTTGAAGCAATTCTATTTTGTGGATGGTGAGAAATTGCCATCGAAGCAGTCTCTGGTCTACATCTGCAACAATCCTAAAAAGTCGGGGGTAAAGATGATTTTGCTAAATTGATTTCTGATTCCACTTGGAATCATTAGCTTACTAAGCCAGTTAGATAACTCCAGAAGGAATTTTTCCAATTCCTATTGTACTGGTCATACTGAGCATTACAAGCAACAGGTATATGATCCAAAATAGAAAGTTTTCTTGAGTTTGTCAATAGAGAACTAGCCTGTTATGATCAAACACTTTGATACATCATTTCCAAAGTACATAGGCATTTTATGGTGTCATTGGAAAGCTAAGAGGGTCCACTTATCAATTCTGGAGCACACAAGTGCTGGTACAAAGCAGGATTTGGCAATACCTACTCATCATCTTGAAGTATTCATCCATCTTCCCAACGGTGGTATCAAAGCAAAGTTAAGGTAAAATGGGAGATGGTTTTCCTTCATTCATTGATAAATTGGATAGGAACAACTATCAATCATGGTCTCTAAGAATGAAGACATACCTACAAGGAAGAATTCTTTATGGATACATCTCAAGAGATGAGGAGATGCCCATATTCAGAAGCAAAGGACAACCAACAAGGGAAGAACATGAAAGACTCAACACATGGTGCGCTAAGGATGCTTTGGCAAGGTCTTATTTACTCAACTCAATCTCTGACTTTCTTCTTCCTCATATTAGGAATTGTAAGACATCCCAAGAGACTTGGGAAACATTTTCTCCTTATTTTTCTTCCAACACAAGGGCTAGGAAGAATCAGTTGTGGATTGAATTCACAACTCAAAGGAAGCAACCTAAGCAAGCTATTTTAGAGTATGTGACTAAAGTTAAAGATGTAGCAGATCAGTTGGCAGGCATAGGTGAAGAAATTGAAGAGGAGCAGATTGTAAGGCAAGTCATTAATGGTATTAAAGCAGATGATAAATGGGAGAGCTTCACAACTGCCATGGATCTATACATGGACATGCAGATTCCAGACCTTACTACTCTCATGGGGCAACTATTCACCCATGAAGCCAAACTCAACAAGAATGGGGACACATCAAGAGGTAATAGTTCTTCTGCCCTATATACTGATAAAAATAAGTCTAAAGATAAAGGCAAGAACAAGAAGATAGAAGAAGAAGGAACTGCCTCCCAAGCCAACTATGCAGGGAGAGGTAGATCATCAAGAGGAAGGGGCAGAGGAGGTAAGCAAGGTAGGGGGAGACGTTATAACTCCTCACCATGTAATATTTGTGGTTTATCAAATCATACTACAAATGAGTGTTTCAGGAACTTCAAGAATCAGAGAGGTAGTGGATATCAAAGAGGTGGATTCACACAATCAAGAGGCAGATTTAATCACCACCAAGGATACAACAACAACTACAACAACAACTACAATAACAACTACAATGGCAACTACCAAGGAGGATAGAAATCCAGAAAGGATTACAATAACTACATAGAGAAGCAAGAAGACTCTCTTCTGATTATGAACATGACTTCAAAAACAGGTATAAATGATGAACATCTCTTCTACATTGACTCAAGATGGTCAAATCATGTGTTAGGCAATGTAGCTCTTCTTTCTGACCTTGAGGAACCAAAGGGTAAGCATCAGGTACAAACAGGTGATGATACCAAGCACTCAGTAATTAAAGTTGGAAATGTTAAGACCTCTGATGTGAATAAAAATCTGTTGAGTAGGGTTCTATATGTACCAACTATTACCAAGAATTTGATGAGTGTGGGACAGATTGTGGAAAAAGGTTTGCAGGTTAGATTCAACCAATATGGAGCATTTGTGGAGGATCCAAGGCATGGGTTCAAGAGAATAGCTAAAGGAGAAAAATCAGGTAGAATCTTCACTTTTGAACTTGAAGATACAAGGAATATAGCACTCTATAGTTATAAGGATAAAACACTATCAGAACTTGAAATTTGGCACAAAAGGTTAGGGCATGTAGGTGAAAGAACCTTGAAGCAAATATGCAGGGATCAATGTGTGCTTGGGATAACTAATGTATCCAAGCAACACATGATCTACAAGTGTGGTGCTTGTCAATTTGGAAAGTCTCACAGGTTACCCTTCTCAAGAAAAGGCTACATGCAAGAAGACTACCTAGAACTTGTTCACACAGATGTATGGGGACCAAGCGAGGATCCCTCAATTTCTGGATCAAGATATTATGTGTCTTTCATTGATGAACACAGTAGATGGACTGTATTATATTTCATGAAACACAAAGATGAAGTATTCAGTTGTTTTAAAAAGTATCTTGCACTTGTGGAGAATCAGATAGGGAAACATCTAAAGAGGCTAAGGTCACATGGAGGAGGTGAGTACTTCTCAAATGATTTTGATACATTCTTGCAGGATAGAGGAATAAAGAGAGAAATCACCACAAGGTATACTCCTGAACAAAATGGGGTAGCAAAAAGAAGAAATAGATTGATTGTAGAAATAGCTAGGTCAATGTTAAATGAAAAAAGGTTACCTAACTACTTGTGGGCAAAGAGTGTATCAACTGCTACTTATTTAGTGAATAGATTGCCATCAAAATCCCTTGATGGGATGACACCATATGAAGCATGGCAGGGAAGGAGACCTTCACTTGATCATTGCGGGATCTTTGGATGTGTAGCATATGTGCATATCCCTTCTCGAGTAAGAGGTAAACTAGACCCTAAGACAGAGAAGTGTATATTCATTGGGTATGATCTAAACCAAAAAGGATACAGGTTCTACAATCCTTCAAACAAGGGATTCACGGTTAGCAGAGATGTTGTTTTTGATGAAAATGACTCATGGTTTGATAGTGAATGCAGGAAGGTAAAGCTACCTTATGACTTAGAAGAGGATTTTCCAAGCCCAAGGAGAAGCCTACTTAGAATGAAGACACAAACTCAGAAGATGAAGACATCATCAATCTTGAAGAGTACAAAGCATGGAAGTCTAAAGGTAAACTCAAAATGAAGAAATTAGAGGACATACCTGAATCCTCTAACCAAGCAATCAGAAGATCACAGAGGGAGAGCAAGAAACCAATCAGATATGGGTATGAAACCTCTCTTGTTACTAAACACTCTATTTATCTTGCTAAAGATTTATTAATTGAAGAACCAGCAACATTTGAAGAAGCTAAGACAAAGGCAGAATGGAAAGAAGCTATGGATGAGGAGATTGAAGCACTCAAGGAAAATGAAACTTGGGATCTAGTACCAAAGAAAGATTCCATGAAGGTAATTGGTTCTAGATGGATATATAAGATAAAAAGAAATTCTGATGGGTCAATAAGCTGGTACAAAGCAAGACTTGTAGCCAAGGGTTTTGCACAAACCCAAGGCATTGATTATGAAGAAACATTCTCTCCTGTAGCCAAAATGCTAACCATCAGGGTATTGGTAAGTGTGGCTGCATCTAAGAATTGGAACATATATCAGTTGGATGTAAAAAATGCATTTTTGAATGGATGGATTTCAGAGGAGGTATACATGTCACAACCTCCTGGCTATGAGGATCCAAACAAGGTAACATATGTATGCAAGTTAAATAAAGCTCTTTATGGATTGAAGCAGGCACCTAGGGCATGGAACCACAGGTTGACCACATATCTTCAAGACCAAGGTTTTGTCATGAGTAAGGCAGATACTTCTCTATTCATCAAGAGAAGTAATTCAGAGGTAATATACCTATGTGTATATGTTGATGGCATCATATTTATAGGTAATGATGCCAATGACATCAAACAAATCAAGAATCAGATGATGAAGGAGTTCAAGATGTGATCTTGGATTACTAAAGTATTTCCTTGGACTTGAGTTAGTTTATACTAACTCTGGAATCCACATAACTCAGATAAAGTTTATACAGGATATGTTGAAGAGGTTTAAATTGTAGGATGCCAAAGTTGCAAGTACTCCAATAGAGGTAAATTTGAAATTAAGTGCACATGAAGGTCATGTACTTGATGACATTACAGGTTATCAAAGCATTGTGGGTAGCTTGAATGCTACCTTGACAAGGATAGACATTGCTTATGGAGATGGTTTGTATTTCCCTTACACTTCAGAATTAAGATTTATTCAGATGCAGATTGGGCAGGATGCAAAGATGATAGAAGGAGCACTTTTGGATATATCTCATTTGCAGGTGATAAGCCAATATCATGGTCTTCAAAGAAGCAACCTACTGTTGCTTTATCTTCTACAGAGGCAGAGTATAGAGGATTGGCCAATGCCACCCAAGAAGTCATATGGATCAGACTATTATATACAGAATTGGGTCTATATACTACTTCTCCAATAATCTTTGGAGACAATACAAGTTCACTCCACCTTGCAGCTAATCCTATTTATCATGCTAGGACCAAACATATAGAGGTCCACTACCATTATGTGAGAGAAAAACTATTGAGAAAAGATATTCAGTTATCTTATGTATCAACCAATATGCAATGTGCAGACGTGTTAACCAAAGCATTAGATGGTACAAAAGTTTGCAGGTTCAAGTCAATAATTGGATTGCAGGATATTCAAGAAGATCAAAGGTGAAGATCAAGCCAAGATGTTTGGCTTGAGATGGAGCTGTTGGTGCAATTCACAAGCCTACACATTTGGCTTGTAGTTCATACACATATGAAGAGGCATAGGAATCAATGCTAGTGGTTAATTACCATTTTATCCTTTTGTAAAAGTCACATTTGACTTGGAATCTTTGTAAACAACTACCAAGAAGATCTCATGAAAAGTTAGGCATTGATTGATGGAATATCTCCTATAATGGAGGATCACTTTTTTAGAGAAAGCTAAAATTTGAATTCAAATTCAAATTGGAAGTGAACATCTATATAAACTTCTAAGGAAAAAGTCGCGGTAGAAGACTCATCAATCCCGAGCTATTCATTGTAATTTCTGAGTGTGTGTGATGCCTACACTATAGCCTACACCTTTCTCTACCATTAGGCAATGATCATCATGCCTATGGCATTGTACAACATTGTGCATTAATACAGTAAAATCACATTGTTCATCTATGATATCTCTCTGTTAGTCATTTTTTACTGTCAACTTGCAAAGAGCATATCTCACTCATTTCTCCACCAAATTCAATGATCTAAGGCTTGTTGGAATCAACTCTAAGTTCTATACATGTTGTCAGAGCTTGAAGCAATTCTATTTTGTGGATTGTGAGAAATTGCCGTCGAAGCAGTCTCTGGTCTACATCTGCAACAATCCTAAAAAGTCAGGGGTAAAGATAATTTTGCTAAATTGATTTCTCTGCACATGGTTGATCATTTTGAGTGATTCCACTTGGAATCATTATATTAATAATCTAATTAGATAACCCCAGAAGGAATTTTTCCAATTCCTATTGTACTGGTCATGCTGGGCATTACAAGCAACATGTATATGATCCAAAATAGAAAGTTTTCTTGAGTTTGTCAATAAAGAACTAGTCTGTTATGATCAAACACTTTCATACATCATTTCCAAAGTACATACGCACTTTTATGGTGTCATTGGAAAGCTAAGAGGGTCCACTTATCAATTCTGGAGCACACAAGGGCTGGTACAAAGCAGGATTTGGCAGTACCTACTCATCATCTTGAAGTATTCATCCATCTTCCCAATAGATTTTAAGGCTGATTTGCATGCCTCATTTGGGATGTTTGATTTGGGGCATTTGCATCACTGTTTGGGCATTCAATTTATGAAAATTGATGGTGGAATGGCTTTGTGTCAAACAAAATATATTGACATATTATTGCAGCGTTTGGCCTTAAACACTGTAAGCCTATTGCCATCCTATGGAGATAGGTTTATGATTGAATCTTCATGATGTTGGAGATGCATTTGATGCTGTTCTCTATTAGCACGCTGTTGGTTGCTTGATTTACTTATGCATTACTCGGCCAAATATTCAGATTGCTATCTCACAAACGAGCAGGTTTATGCATTGCCCATGTGTCAAGCATTGGCTGGCGGTTAAGCGCATCTTTCGCTAGTTGAGTGGTACCCGACAACTTGGATTGTTTTATCCCAAGAGGGGATCACTACCAACAGATTTGCATGCTTTTTCTAATAGTGATTGGGATGGTTGCTATGACACTCGTGTGACCACTAGTGGTTTTTGCTTCATGCTTGGTAGCTCATGTATATCTTGGTTGAGCAAGAAGCAGCTTACTCTAGCCACTTCCACTTGTGAGGCTGAGTATAGGGCAGCTTTTATAGCGACTGTTGAGTGTGTGTGGCTCAGACGCCTTATGGCTGATTTGGGTGTTGGTCAGGCTTCTGCAAGCACCATCTTCACTGACAGTTAGAGCGCATTGGCAGTTGCAAGGAACCCTGTGCTCCATGCTCACACTAAGCACATTGAGGTGCATTATCATTATGTCAGGGAGAGGCTCTCTACTGGGGAGATCAACTTGGCATATGTGCCCACACAGGAGAACATTACAGACCTTTTTACAAAGGCTTTGCCTAGGGAGAAGTTTGAAGCTTTCCGCAAAGCTTTGGGATTACTTCCTTTTGTGGATTGATTCCACATAGCTTGGGACTTCCTTATACATGAGTGCCAACTCCTTGTTCACTGCATCACTCCCAGGGGGGATTTTTTGATATATTTAGGTAGTGATGTGTGTGAACACTTTAGGACTGCCCAAACACTTTTTTACCTCTTTAGGAGGTTTTTTCCTCCATCTTGTATATACGCCTATTGCCCTAACGGGCTACTTATCTTGGTACATTCTAGTGGTAATACATTCAGTATTGTGTGTTGTGCTCCAAGCTTCTTCTTCTTCCTTGTGCAATTCTCGTGCTTCCGCAGATGTCTAACTCGAACACCTTTGTGAAAGTTTTTTCTTGTCACATTGCCTTGTTGCCATTATGTTTATCCTAGATAATATTTTCCATTACTAGATTTTTCCATGCTTAATTTTTCCATGGTTAAATTTTTTCATAATTTCAATGAACCACTTTGGAAAATTTCCATGGTTAAAATTTTCTAGATGAGGTCCTAGCCAACATCTAGGATGAGGATTGAAACTTATGCTAGTCTAGATTGAGGACCTCATTAAGTTTCTTGTTATCTTTGAACAATTTTGGGTGAGGACAGATGAGGAATATGCCTCATCCATGTCTAGGCGGTTCAAACTTAGAAGGACCTTTCCTAGTCCTTGTTCAACAAATATTTTTTAACCCTTTGAT
The DNA here is from genome assembly GCA_020310875.1 of Ceratopteris richardii. NCBI lineage: Eukaryota > Viridiplantae > Streptophyta > Polypodiopsida > Polypodiales > Pteridaceae > Ceratopteris > Ceratopteris richardii. Next base: position 40,468,389 of record CM035408.1, on the reverse strand, counting down.
TCATCGCACCATATAAGGGCAAGGATACCTTAACTATTTCAAGGAAAATTGGTAAGTGGGCGGAAGTCTTTGGGCTTGGAATATAAATCCTCTCTCTCCTTCAAATAACCACTTTTTGGCTTCTTTTTAACTCTTTTGTTCTTCTTCATTGTCAAAGGGAAAATATGTTTATTCTGATAATTTTCACATAAATGGGGCAAGTAGAAGGGATATTCAGATGAGGGATTCATTTTAATTTTTTAGCTAATTTTTGTGAGGAGATGGATGGGTATGCTCAAGAGATGAGTTGATGTTGCACAAAACCTGATCTACACTTGCCAAGTTAACTTTAGGGATGCTTAATAGACTCCTTTAGCTCCACATTAATGCCTATGGAACCATTTATTGCTTTGGAACATTGTTCCCAAAATTTTTCATCAAAATAGACAACTTGTATGTACTAGAAATGTGAAGAAACCTTCTATTTTGGGAATAGAAGTGCTCTGTATTTTGCTTAGAGCTCACAACTTGGTATGGGTTGACTAGAGAGATTTCAAAAAAATAAAACTAGAGTGTGTAGATAATTAAAGCAAGTTATTTGATCAATTTAGCCACACCATAAGCTGAGAAATGAATCTAAAAAATCAGGGGGTCATCCCGACATTTCAAGATCTAGAAGGTGTGTAGTCACAATCACTTTCTATGATTCATGTCTCAAGTTTCTCTAAACCAGATGTAATGAAAATTGATATGCAAGTAGTAGATACTTTAATCTAACTAAACCAAGTCAAAGTACAACAAATGAGTGTGTACACATAGAGAAATTGATTCCACAAGATCACTATAATGATGAAGATGATGCAGAGAACAATAGGCAGAGATGAACATGAAGAAATGTATCAAATTGTATATGTGAATGAACACATGATACAAGGAAAGTGTAGTGGACTAATCATACATGAGACAAGCTCAATATATTCTCATTTAAGTAGCTCAATGCCTCTTAGAATGACTCACTTATCTCGTGACTAAAAATATGTGTATTTATACACATGTTCCAAGTTTGAATTTGGATTTTCCCTCACCTTAAAGTGTTCCTACACTTTAGAGATGATTTTAATTGATTCTTCCTACCACATGAGTCATGGGTTCAGATCCCTAACTCCATGAGATTTTGTATTCTCCTTCCTTTTACATTTATCCAAAGTAACTATGCGCAAAATGACTAGCATAGGTTCACATGCAGTTCCTTCTTGTGAAGAGATAAAATGATGTGTAGTCTTGAATGATTAGCCAAAAACTTGGGCCTGCTAATTGCACCAACAGCTCCCCCTCAAGCCTAAGAGGCTTGATTCTTCAATCCTTAATGAGTTCCCATAGTCTAATCATGGATTTGAAACTATTGAATTTGCTTCCATCCAATGCTTTTGTCATCATATCTGCACATTATTGGTGTGTGGATGCATATGAGAGTTGTATCTCCATACACATGATATTTTCCTTGACATAATGATAATAAACATCTATATGCTTGGTCCGTGCATGATAGATAGGGTTGGAAGCAAGATGTGATGAACTATTGTTGTCCCCAAATATGTGTGGAGTAGAAGTATTCAACCCTAAATCTGAATATAAGGGCCTAATACACATAGCTTCTTGGGTAGAATTTGTAGGTCCTCATTATTCAGCTTCTATTGATGAATGAGCAGCTGTAGGTTGCTTTTTGGAAGACCATGAAATCAATTTGGTACCTACAAAAGTAAGATATCCTAAAGTGCTTCTCCTATCATCCTTTGAACTTGCCCAATCTACATTAGAAAATAGCTTGACATCTATATGAGATGTATATGGAAAGTACAACCCTTCATTGATTGTGCCCTTCAAATATTTCAAAATTCTCTTGGTTGCTTCCATGTGAAGCTTCCTTGGAGTGTGCATGAATTGACTTAGCATGCTAATTCCATAGCAAATATCTACTCTAGTTAGAGTATCATAAGCATAATTCAAGCTTCTACCTAGGCTTTGAAAGATAGTAACATCTTCAATTAACTCACCTTCATGAGCACTTAGCTTCAAATTTACCTCCATGGGTGTACCTACAACATTTGTATTTTGCATCTTGAATTTGGTAAGCATATCTCCAATGTACTTTCTCTGAGTTAGAAACATACCTTTCTCTACAAAGTTTTGGACAAGAGCAACATCTTTATCTTCATGTGTTCTCATGGAAGGATGACGAGTTGGTGCCTTTCTTAGTTCCTTGAGTGCCTGATTTTCTAGCTCAACTATGATGTGGTTTTGATCCACCCAGACCTGAAGAACTCCACTTCTTAGGTTCAGGTTGACTGCATGATTATAGGTCCAGTCTTGATCCAAGATAAGAGGTTTTGTGAGATCCTCATCTTGACACACTAGCACCTTCACTGTCATAAGAACATCTTGAATATAGAGGTGAAGCCCCACCTCACCTAGGCAAGGGGTTTCCACACCTCCCAATCCTATGAGATATGCTTCTATAGGATTGATAATTAATTGCAATTCTTGACAGTTAGAAAGTCTAACTACATAGTGGCTGCTCCTGAGTCAATCAATGCTCTTACAGTCCTAGAATTTTCCTCGTGTCCTACCTCTAGGGTCAAAAACGGAAGTCAATCAACAATTCTATGGGAACGTACACCTGATGCTTTACACATGGCCATGTGATATCTTGGAGCTTCATAAGCAACTGACCTAGGATGATCTCTACCCTATCTTCTAAATTTCATTCATCAGATGCATTCTAAGGCTTCTGCCTCCACTTCTTCTTGAACTCGTTTTTCCTCTTCCTTGCATTTCTTGGTAATGTTGAGTCATTTTATCATTTCCTTTGTGAGGGGTTCTTGATATAATTTGACTCTACATCCACTGATTTAACTAGGAAGGATGTCACCTTCTAGAGTGGCTAATTGGATAGCTCCACTTGTTGATATTCTATTAATAATCATGGGTCCATAGCCATGCTTCTCTACCTTCCTTGCATGTTGTTTCAATGTGTATACCAAGACTAAGTCTCTTGCTTTCAAGCCCTTATCTTTCAAATGGGCATCAAAGTATGCCTTTTGTCTTTTCTTACTGGCATAAATTCTTACTACTGCTTTCAATCTTGTTTCACCTAAGTGTTCTAGATCAAAGATTCTAGATGAGTGTTCATGGCTAGTCCATTGATGCTCTTGTCCTACTTTCAATGTCGGTATCAAGAAATCTAATGGTAGCATTGCATTTTGGCCAATACCATCTGAAAGGGTGTGGCTTGGAGTACCATTATAGGCGACTCTATATGCCCAAATAGCATGATGTAGCTGTTTATCCCAATTAGAGTGTTTATTATTCACCAATTTCATCAATACATTACAGAGTATCTTATTCATGCTTTTGGCCTGGCCATTGGCTTGTGGGTGATGTGGAGCTAACTTCTTGTGAACCACCATGAGTTCTTGTAACAAGTGTTCAATGACCTCATTCAAGAAGTGGGTGCCGCGATCGCTCACCAATTCTATTGGCAAACCATATCTTGTAAATACATTCTCAAATAGGAACTTAGCTGTGGTCTGTGCATCCTTCTTTCTTGTTGCCTTCACTTCCACCCATTTAGTGAGATAATTAGTGGTCACAATGATGTGTTCAACATGTGGACTCTTAGTTGGGGGATTAATAAAACCGACAACCATCTTCAAACCATGAATTATTTTCATCAAACACTACATCCCTACTAACTATAAATGCTTTGTTAGTGGGATTGTATAGCCTATAGCCCTTCTGGTTTTGATCATACCCAATGAATATACATTTTTCAGCTTTAGGGTCAAGCTTCCCTCTAATCTGTGAGGAAATGTGTGCATAAACAATGCATCCAAATATTTTGCAATGTTCCAATGAGGGTCTCCTACCATTCCATGCTTCATAGGGTGTCATTCCATCCAAGGATTTGGATGGGAGCCTATTTACCAAGTAAGTGGATATGGAAACAACCTCTGCCCATAGGTAATTAGGTAGCTTCTTCTCATTCAACATTGACCTACCAGCTTGAACTATTAACCTATTCCTTCTTTATGCTACTCCATTCAATTCAGGATTATATCTTGTTGTTACTTCCCTCTTTATGCCTCTGGCCTATAAAAATGAGTCAAATTCATGTGAAAAATGCTCACCACCTCCATCAAATCTGATCCTCTTCAAGCTTCTACCTATTTGGTTCTCAAATATTGCCAAATACTTTTTGAAGCATGTAAATACTTCATCCTTATGCTTCATGAAATAAAGGATTGTCCATCTACTATAATCATCGTGAGCTCTACCAAATTGACATGCTCCACATTTATATATCATGTGTTGCTTGGTCACATTGGGAATGCCAAGCACACTTTGATCCTTGCATATTTGCTTTAGTGTTCTTTCTCCTATGTGTCCTAGCCTTTTGTGCCATATCTCTAGCTCAGATAAGGTTTGATCTTTATAATTGAATAGTGCTATGTTCCTGGTGTCTTCAATCTCAAATGTAAATAATCTACCAAATTTATCACCTTTAGCAATCCTTTTTGAAGCCTTGTTGAGGGTCTTCCACATATGCTCCATGCTTAGTGAATCTGACCTATAAGCCTTTCTCAACAGTCTATCCAACACTAATTAGGGTTTTGGTTATAGTTAGCACATACAAACTTTACTCAAGAGGTTCATGTTACCATCAGATGTCTTGACATTTCCAATTTTCTTGACTGAGTGTTTAGTATCATCACCTATCTGTACCCTTTGGTTCTTCAAGATCAAATAATAAAGCTACACTTCCAGCCGCATGATTGGAACAACCTGAATCAATATAGAAAAGATGCTTATCATCTTTACCTTGCTTGGATGTCATATTCATGAGGAGTAGAGAATCTTCTTGGTCTTCTATATAGTTTTTATAATCTCTTCTTCCTTTGAAACCTCATTGATAATTGTTGTTGTGGTAGCCTTGATTGTAGTTATGATTATAGTTGATTCCTCCATTGTTGTACTTGCCTCTGGATTGTCCATAGCTACCTCTATGGAATCATCTTCACCCTTGATTCCTTGTGTTCTTGAAGCATTCTTCTATGGTGTGGTTGGTAAGACCACAAATGTTGCAAGGTGGATTGTTGTAGGATCTCCCCCTGCCTTTGTTTCCTCCTCTACCCCTTCCTCTAGCACCTCTTTCTCTACCTATGTAATTAGCTTGAGAGGTACTAGCCTCTTCTTCATTCTTCTTGCTTTTACCTTTATCCTTACTTTTATTCTTATCTGTATAAAGGGTAGAAGATTGGTTACCTCTAGAGTTGTCACCATTCTTGTTGAGCTTTGTCTCATGGGTGAAGAGTTACCCCATCAAGGTGTTGAGGTCAGGTATTTGCATATCCATGTAAGGGTCCATTCTTGTGGTGAAGGACTCCCACTTATCATCAGCTTTGATGCCATTAATGATTTGCCTTACTATGTGTTATTCTTCTATCTCCTCTCCAATGCTTGCAAGCTTGTCAGCCACATCTTTCATCTTGGTTACATAATCAGTCACTCCTTGCTTCGGTTGCTTCTTTAGAGTTGTAAACTCCATTAATAATTTATTCTTCCTAGCTCTTGTAGTTGATATGAAATATGATGAGAGTACTTCCCAAGTCTCTTGGGAGGTCTTGCAATTCCTAATGTGTGGAAACAAGAAATCAGATATTCAGTTTAGTAGATAAGACCTGGCAAGAGCATCCTTTGCACATCATGTGGTCAACCTTTTTTGTTCTTCCCTTGTAGGTTGATGCTTGCTCCTGAATGTTGGCATCTCTTCATTTCGTGAGATGTATCCATATAGACTTCTCCCTTGAAGGTAGGCTTGCATCCTTAGTGACCATGCTGAGTAGTTGTTTCTATCCAATTTGTCAATGGAGGATGGAAATCTGTCTCCCATCTTGCTTGTTGTTGCTCTGATACCACTGTTGGAGGAGATGGAGGATAATCTTTAGAGATGAATACGTGTTGCTTAAACCTGCTTCAAACCAACCAAGAACAACTACTAGAGAGTGTAGTGGGCCTCTTTTGCATGCTAATGATCACAAATAATCACATATGTTGCTTGGAACATGATCCACTAATTAATGGATCAAAACAGATAGGTAGGAATTGATCCAAGACCAAAAACTTGTTATTCTTGTTTCTACACTTGTTCAATGTTTTGAGCAGTTCTCAGAGCACATCAACAATTAGCTTAATTCCTTTTGAGAAACTCTAATTAGCTTAGATAGCTACCAATCATGAGTGATTTCATAAAAAATGATGGACTACACACTGAGAATGGTGTTTAGCAAATCATAGAACCTTCTTGACAATTATGGGGCGCATCAATCAACAGACTAGAGAGTAAAGTGTGTTAATATCTCATGATCTAGACATGCAATGATAATGGGGCTTGGTAATCATATACTAGACAGTATGCTCAATCTACCATGCTTTAAATCATGACAAATGATCAATCATACACTGAGAACAAGCTCTTAGAAAGTCACTGTTTTGATGTAGTCATAACAACAAAGTAAAATGAGAATGTAATGATAATATGTATATTAAATCCTATACAAATACAATGTCATTGGAAATCATATATTTCTCAATGTGTGGGAGGTGAATGAGCTATGAGATGAGCTCTCAATTCACAATAGATCCCCTTCACAATGATCTCATAGAGTCAAGATGACACGCGGGTCATTTGATCCTCTTTTTATATCTGTGTTTGGAGCCAATGTTTGAATTCAAATTAAAAAAAGGTTCACCTAAAAGTGAATCCTAAAGTATAGGATGTATTCTCTCATTACTCAACAACCAAAAAATTTGATATTTGATGCTTCCTAACTTCCTCGTGGTTGTAGGACATTTTTACCAAGATAAATGTAAATCGTTTTTACAAGAGGTTGATCTCATATGGTTCTATAAGAGATGTGCCAATTAACCAAGTATGTGGGCTTGGTTTTAATTGCACCAACAATCGTGATGGTCTGAGGCATCTGACAGATATGGAAAAAAGTCAAAGTTTTTATCTTTTTAGAGTCGTATTCTCATATTGGAGCAGTTTCTTGCAAGAAAAACTCAAAAACACATGCACATGCACTTGCTCACAAGCTCTTTCTCTCTCTCTCTCACTCTCTCACTCTCTTGCAAATGAGGAAAATGAGGTGAGAAGGTGGATATGGTGAATTTTTTGGAATTTTTTGAGATGAACAAAGATGATGCAAGGATGAGAGATGAGTATAGGGGAGGTGAAAGAAGCTAAAAGCAACACGAAAACAACAACAAAACTGAAATGAATTACCTTCCAATGCCAATTCTCACTATACTCTTACCATCACATCTTCACCTTAGAGCTCATCCCCGACAATGGCGCCAAATTTGGTGTTGTTCTAGACAAGGGTAGGCACCACGTCAAGAAGCTCCACCTTCTTAATTATCAATCCACAGAAGAGATAGGGTGATATGAAAATCATGAACGAGTGATGTGCATGAAGGTGAAGGTTTGAAGCACACAAGTGCACACACATGTACACACACACGTGCATGGTAGAGACAAGAGAGACACAATGGAAGGTGAGAATCGCACTCTATTACTCAAGATTACCTCTTACAAGTTCAGTTACACTAGCTACTCTCAAACAAGCTACAAGCCAACCTAAAAAATGAGCTCTCTAGCTCTTTTTATGGTTTTTAGACTAGTTTTGGCCGGTTTCAAACCTAGTGTCCAACATAGTAAAAAATTTGGTTCTAAGGGTCATTTGGAGGTCCAAATAATGTCTAAAAGTTACCAAAATTGGTATGAGCATTCTACCTAAGCTCCTCAAGCTTGAGGACTCCTTAGCTTGCACAAAAACATAGTTCTTGATACAAAATTGGGCATTCTATAATACATATGTTACAAGAGTGATGGAAATCATTATTTGAGATTTTGAACAAAGTATTCTAAAACATATTTCTTGGAAAATTAATGTTTTTGGCCCCCCAAACTTGCTACATTCCCCTTTAACATATTTTCTTTACACCTATGCCTGTGACCACTGCCTCTTGCACTGGAAACACATACACATCCACAAATGCATTTTCAGCCATACATGCATCCTCAAGTTTCTTCCTCAAGTATGCAACACGTGCTTCATTATGCATGGCATATAAAGAAGCATGAGTGTCCCATGTTTGTCTTGATGTAGAACATGATCAAATGTGTGGAACTATATGAAGCTTCACAAAAAGTGCAATTAATGCATGAGCTTGAGCATATTTTCCATCCCATCTAAGGTTCTCCTATGTAGGTGGAGGAGGAGTAACCATTTTACTTGAAGAAGAAGCTTCATCTGTGATAGTAGACTGTGAAATAGAAGAACCTGCAAGGCTTCGATCTACATCTGCCACTATGTTACATAGTTGTTTTGCGACAAGAACATGTTTCATCATGTAAGACCACATTGGATATTTGGTCCCATAAAGTTTACCTTCAGCTTGAAGCATGCCAAACAAGTCATTGGTGCCCCAATTTCACTAAAGAACAAGCATGTGACAAGATCTTTATTTCAATGAAAACTGAATTAAATGTTGAGATTTTGGCTCACAATCCGTTACTCTAATGGAAATTTTGATTACACGAATGGCTTTAAAATGGGGGTAAAACACTAGTGTAATTGGTGGAAATGATATTTGGCTACTGAAATTCACTATTCTATGCTCCGAAGTCGATCGCATTGTTAAAAGTGTATGTGCGCCATGATGCGAAAAAATAAAACTTGAGAAGGAGTTGAACCTGATCTAATACGATTGTTGGGTGTATGTAGAAGTGCAAGAGACACATAAGAACCACACACAAAGATCACAAATGCATCAAGACACATGGAGAAGATGGATAGTTGGAATAGCTCATTCTATTCACAATGATCAAAATTGAAGTAAGATTTGAATAATATCCCTAAGTAAAAAGAACCAACACATGTGAGTGAATCATGTATGTGGTGACTTGGAGAAAAAACCTCTAGCCAACACTAGAGTGAAAAGTGCCCATGTATAGGGAAAAGGTTCATATCAAAGCTACTCGAGGAACACATAAGTGTAACAGTTTTGCGAACCTTGAACTCCAACAATTGATATTAGAGTAGGTCACCACTTCATCTAGGGCATCATCCATACCCCTTCAGTCACAATCGCAAAATCACACTGAAGTTTGTGAGCATACCCGGGGCAATCAAGAGTTAAAAAAAATAACTTCTTTTTGTGGCATTAAAATTTTTATATGAGCTCATTTTGGCCTCCTAATGCACTATCATGGCAACTATGGAAGCAATCTTTTCTTTTTGTGCCAAACATATGTACACATTTTGGTTCACTAGTACGAATGCCTCAAAGACTGCTACAAGTTTAGCATAGCTCAATAGGGCATTTTTTTTCAACTTTTTGAGATATTGTCATTGTTCTACATCAGGGTATTTAGCCACTAGACATGGCTGGAAGTAATAGTGTATTGGTAGGAAAAGGGTTGTGGAATATTGTGAAAGCCTTTGAAAGACATCATATTACACCTGTAAATAAAGTTGTTGAAGGTGATGCAGATGGCCTTAAAGATGATGGTCTTCAAATTCATGTTTGTGTTGTGGTTCGTATTTCACCTACTAGAAAGCAACATTGTTGAGATGCCAAAGATGCTCAAGCATATGCATTGATAGCTTTTTGTATCAAACATGCCATTATCATTCACATTAGTTCTTGCAAAACAACAAAACATTCTTGGGATACACTTACCACTTTATACTAGGCAAGAAATGAAGCTCGTGTTGCTTAGCTTTGAAAACAATTGGTGAGTGAGCATATAAATGAAGGAGATTTTATGGACAATTTTTTGACAAAGATTAAAAATTTGAAGGAGTAGTTGATTTCCACTAATAAAGACTTGCCAAATAGTTCACTTATGTAGATTGTTCTTAATTGTCTTCCAAATTCCTATTAGAGTTTTGCTTCTACTGTTCAATTGATTATGAAATTCAATCCAAATTCCCTAACAATTGAGGAGTTTGTTTTTTTGCACAAAGATTAGTCTAGGTAGCATAGGTTGATTATGTGTGTTGTAGATCAAACTTTCTTAACTATTCATGAGGGAAAAGGAAAATGGAGCTCATCTACTAGGACAAAGAAATCTATGAATGCTTCATAATCGAAGAAGGAAGACAAAGATGAGAAGAAAATAGAAAAATTGAAAAAGGTCTACAAATATTTTAAGGGAAATGTGTCAAAATTCAAGGTCTACGCAAGCACATGAACATCACAAGGAAGAAGAAGAAGCTTGGAGCATAAACCAATACTTACTGTAGTACCAAGTGAATGCACAAAGATAATATATAAAAGCAAAGGAAAAAACCTCCTAAAGAGGGAGAAAAGTGCGATGATGGTCCTATGTGTGTTCACACACATCACCACTGAAATATAACAACAAATCCCCCCTAAAAATGATGCGATGAACAAGGAGTTGGCACTCATGTATAAGGGGTTAGGTGAAGTATGATATCTCCTTTCTCTTCGTGGCTCTATAGGGTTGTGATGTCTATTATGCCTTGGAATGTCTGGTTGTTCTAGGTTTTGGTCCCAAGTCCCTTTCTCTGAACATTGGTCCGATACATTTGTATCATCTAGGTTATTTTGATAAAGACATATATACATCCTTGTTTATCTTCATATCTCACATCTTGAAACTGAACCACTGCCATCAAGTTTAAAGGAATTTCTAATTTTCTCAACCTAATGAGTTGCTTATGCAGCCCATCTTGATACACATAGGCTCCAAAACTATTTATATATAGGTATTTAACGATGTTTCTATAGTCTCCTTGGTTAGATGTTTCTACATCCATTTTGATTTTCCATATTTCTTTGTGACAAGTATGTGTTTTGCTCCTCCCTACTTATGTTTTGTTGTGCCTAATTGTTGGCAACAGCCAAGTAAATCAGAGCATTACAAGAGAGGGGAGCTAATGCAAAGAGTCAAAGTAGAGGGACAGTCAAGCAGGACCAAGTAGGCAAAGCAATCAAAGAAGATCCGACAACTAGACCTATCCAATTTTTTAAAGATAAATCTTTTTCAAAAGTGATTTTCATCACTACACCAACATTGTAAATACCTTTTTTGGTAGATTAGACTCCACTTTGCTCAATCCATGGAATTCTCGAGCTTAAGGAGTATTAGAAGTACCTACATATCAATTTTCATAAATTTTAGACTCCATTTGAGCCCTTAAATAAGCCCTCAAACCTAATTTTTAACTAGGCCGGACACTAGGTCTAGACAGGGCCAAAAGCTAGTAAAAACTATAAAACGAGCTAGAGAGATCATTTTTTGAGGTTAGCTTATTAGAGAATAGAGCTTTTGTAAAAGAGATATTTGATAATAGAAAGTACTCCATTGTTCCTCTCTTTGTTCTTGCCTTGTGTGCACGTGTGTGTGTGTATGTGTGTGCATGCTAGTGTGCTTCTCACTCATGCACTTGTGCCTTCACTTGCTCATGGTCGTCATACCAGTCCTCACGTCTCCACGGATTGACATTTATAAGGTGGATCTCCTCATGTTGGTACTTACCATTGTGCTAGAGTGACACCAAATTTGGCATCGTTGCCAGGGAGAGAGCTTTGAGGGTGAGAGTGTGATCGTAAGATGTAGAATTTTGACGTTGGAGTCATAGGTATTTTCCTGATTTTTCACTGTTCTCTCTTACTTTCTTCACAATCACCATCACCATCATCATCCTCACCACCTCCCACCTCCATCTCCATCTTCACTGAATTTTTAGTTTTTTGGTCATATCACCTTCCCCACCTCATTCCCCTCATTTCACTTATGAGAAAGAGCAAGAGAGAGCTTGTTTGCATTCTATTTTGTGTGTTCTTTTTAGCATCTCTTGCAAGTTCTGGTTGTATCATCATGTCTAGTAGCTCCAAAAAGTACAAAAAAGCTCTGCACAAGTCCTAGGGCATTGACCTCTGTCAATCATGATTGACACAAAAAGTAGATTTTTGGTAAAACTAAGTGCACAAACATAGACTAGAGACCTTGCACATCACATCCTCACAAAAAAATAAAAAAAAATTGCAGTATTTATGTCCACCACCATTAACACCATCAATCACGATTGACAGTGTCCATTGTGATGGACTACCTATCCATCACAACTGAGAGACCCTGATGACATCTCTGTCCATCACGATAGACATTATCCATCACAACGGATACCTCTATCCATCACAATCGATCAGAAAACCATGACTGACACGTGTAGCCGACCAAAAACCTATCCATTGCAAGGCACAGACCCTCGATTGACACATAGCTATGCAAAAATCCAAAAAGTTCATTCTATCACGATTGACAACTCACAACAGACTACCTCTCCATCGCGACTGACAAGTGTCCATCGTGACGGACACCCCTATCCATCACGATTGACTGAGAAATCATGACAGACATCCCATTTTGGTGAGAAACATATCCATGGTGACGTACATGCCATGATTGATATCCAAGCCTAGTGCTTGATGAATCACTTACGTAATGACATTATGTATACTCTAAATAAAAGAGGCTTAGGAATCACTTCTTGTAATAATTGGTTCTTTGAAAAGTAATCACATCAAAGTAAATATAAGAGAGTGAATTTTGTGGCCTTGTTTGGCACAAATCACGAGAATAGTTAGGAGTGATTGATCAACCAAAGATTCCCCTAAATTGAGGGAACTTTTAGGTAGACTCCCTCGTAAGTTTGAATTCAAAAACCTTTATATATATGCATATGAGTAGTCGCAGAAGACAGAGAACTTCAAGCTACATTTAGAGGAGATTTTGGCCAAGCATTATGCTATTGTGGAAGCACATATTGTGCTTATCCTTCCCAATCTTCATCTCCAATCAATTCATGTATCATATGTGCAATAGACATTGATTTGCAAGACACATCTTGGAATTTTCCTCATCTGCTGCTACACGTCAATTTTCATATTTTTAATCAACTTTGATCATTGATTTCTCTACGTATACTTAGTCTTTTGATGAGATTTAAATTGTTATAGGTAAATCGTTAAGTCTATTTGCATAATATCTATCTTCATCATATTTGGTTCATCACTTTATGAGATACATTCATTGGAAGTAACCTATGTATGTAGACAAATGAGTCCTAAAAAGTTGGGATGACACCCCTATATTGCTAAATTTATTTCTCTCAGTATGGTTCATTAAAATTCATCAAATTTGGTGCTTTAGATTCATCATATATCTAATTTGAAGTGTACAAAGTATCTCTCGTCAATTCTGAGCAGGCTTTGAGCTCTAAGTGAAATTCTAGAGCACTTCTCATCCCAAAATAGCAAGCTTTCAATCATGTGTTTTGAATTAAGTTATCAATTTTGATGTATCAATTTGAGATTGATCTTCCAAAGCACTAAGGTAGTTTATATGTATCATTAGCAAGCACAAGGTGTCTACTTAACATATCTAAAGTTATCTTGGTAGGTGTAGAGCAAGTTTTTGCAACACCAGACTCATCCTTTGGAGGTATCCATTATCTCTTCTCACAATTGACACAAAATAATGCAAGAAACCTGAAAAATTCTATCCATCGTGATTGACACCATCCATCGCGATCGATCCATCAATCCCAATTGACACCATCCATCACGATCAACCCATCAATCATGATTGACACCATCCATCACGATTGATAGGCCATGATGGATAGCTCCGACCATCATGATTGACAACCCTATCGATCACTATTCGTAGGCAAATTCGGCCAATTTTTTAGGGTTTTTTAATTTTTTAATTGTCGCTAATTTTGATCATAAATTGCAAGTGATTGGAGCATAGTGAGGCTCCTAAGAAAATAATTCAAGAAATCTGGTTTGCCTATTTGCTTGAATTTGACCTTCCACAGGGGTTAGGATACCAAAGGGACTCTAGAGTAATTTTGTGCAACACAAGGGGGAAAAAAGGGGTTTCAAAAGTTTCTGAATCAAATTGTCTGTCAATTGAATTTAAAAGCTTGAGTTAAACTTTTTTACAAGATCATTGAGAGCTCTTGGTGAGACCAACACAAGATGCCATTGTGTGCGAGCTTGGGGACATGCTTTTTGGGCATACAAGGGAAACCAAGCAGAAGCAACTTGAGGTTGGAAGATCTCGCAACCCCCTCAGTCAATTATTAGCATAGACTAAGTGCGAATAGTGGTTTTGATTGATTAGAGGCACGATATGAACATCCAAGTTCTAAGATCCTTCAAATTCTCAAGTTCAAGAATAGATTAATTGCAGTCAAGAGACAATTTAAGGGCAAAGAAGTTAATTTGATTGGACGAAAAAAATCAATTACGACAAACCTAAGTGCTCCTAACAACACATATTTAAAGACAAGTAAATACATTGTAAAGGAAGTAAAAGGAACAAGTAATTAATATTAAGGAATCAGCAATGTGGTTGTACAAGAGTCATTGGGTTGATCAGTTGGGCATATGAACCTTAGATGAGAAGAAACCTAAGGAGAGACCAACAAAGTATCAAATCATCTGAGGCTAATGCCACTCACATATCACCACCACCACCATCCTCATCACCTTCTAATCCACCACATTCTTATCCACCTCAGATAACCCCACCACCACCTAGACTAGGATGAGTCCTAGCAGATCGCACTCTCGAGGACCTAGACATGATGCTTAAAGCATATCAGGTCAAAATCCAAGAAGGGCCAAATGTAACAGATCACGAAAAGTGTTACCCTAGAGTTGAACCAGTTTAGCTAAGACTCAGTTGCATTTTGATGGACTATTAGAAAGATTGGAGAGTTTAACTGCAAAATCTAGAAAGGAAGCCACCTCCCAAAGTAAGGACAAGGCAAGTGAAAGAATGAGCATTCCTCCCAAGGAAGCTTATGTGCCTAATTCCACTGAATCAAACACCTCTTCTTCTAGCAATTGGTATTCCAAAGAAGTTGTAAGAGAAATTCAAGGAGAGAAATGGGCAAAAGAAATTGAAAAACCTCCTCCCATTGAACTTGTGGATGACCTACATGATCAATTCCCACAATATATTCCTTCTATTTATGGAGAACAAGAGGATGCCCATTCTAGTGAACATATAGAATTCGCGTCTAATTCCCTACAAGAACTGCCTCATTTCATAGGTCCATGGGAAGCAAAGTCTACCTGTATGAGAGCACCTATGGTCATGATAAGGAACGAAGGCTCAGTTATCCTAGGAATACAAAAGTAGTAAAGAACACTAAAGTGCAATGCAATCTCACTTTAGAGGAGCTACTCAAGGTTAAACCAAAAGTGTGGAAACATGTAGCCAATCAAGTGCCAGAAGTAGTAAAATCTCATTCTCAAGTAGGATCACATAGAACAGTGCCAACAATACCCTTGGACAAGATAGGAGACATGAGTGAAGGAGAAGAAAGAAACACCTATCTCCCTATCACTCGTTAGGGTTACACAACCAAGGCTATTTTGGACTTAGGTGCAAGAGTTGAAATTGCTACCACTTCCCTATGGAAGCATTGGGGCAAACCAACACTCAAAGCCAACAAGAATGAAATTGCAAATGGCCGATGGTCACACAAAAAGACCCTTAGGATTAGTAGAAGGGATAACTCTCACTACATGTGGTGTAGAGTTTGAGCACACTTTTGCTCTATGTGACTTTAGCAAAAATCAAGCCTATGAGATGATTTGGGAAGACCATTCATGAGATAGCTGCAAGTAGTACAAGATTGGGGAACAAATTCTTTGTATTTGCAACACTTAGATGTTACGAATAAAGTCAATCTCAAGGATTACTCTCATAGATATGTGCCCTCTATACAATGGAATCCCATCCAAATAACCATAGACAATACGGATTCTGTGCATTCCATAGGATTAGGATCCTCATGGATGCATGAAGAGACACACTTATGGCTATTCTCCACTTAGAGAATGCTCGTCCACCCATCATAGGTTTCAATAGAATCTCATTTTTATGTATCGGGTACTAAGTTTGCTGACAAATATCACATCCCTTCATGTAGGTATGTGCATCCATGTGAAGAGTTGGTCACCAAAGACCTGCAAATAGTATATCTTTAATCACTCAGTCTGGTCCAAAATGTCCTCCTGCTACACCTTGGTGAGCAGTCTCCAAGATCTCCTCATTTGTATAGATTATCACCTATGAGTGTGTAATCTAGTGCTTCTTGCCCTAAGGTTTGTTGTCTAGCCAATGTCATTTCTTGAGGGAATGTTTTCTTCCTCAAGGAGTCTACCAAAGGTTTGCTCCAATCTGGCACTAAAGACACTTGATAGAGAGTAGCATGTTCCACTGGTGGTCTAGTACTACAAATTGGGCATTCCTTGTACATCTTATGAATGTCTGCTTCCATGGTTGGCCAATATACCCCTAACCTTTTTAGCATTTGTAGAGTTTGATGTTTGGAGTGATGTTGCTGTAGTGCATCTACATGTGCTATTTGCAACCACTTTGCATGCTCATCTTCTTCTACACAACAAGCCAATATTCCTTGATCAATGTGCTTATACATGCTACCTGTTAATATTTGGTATCTTTGAGATCTCACCACTTCTTTATCTTTTGCTCTCAATACAGGATGTTTGGGTCCAAAGGTGAGAACATGTACTATAGTCTTGGCCCATTCAGGCACTACTCCTAGGTTGAACAAATATGCATCAGGAAGGTCATCTGATACTCCTTGAGGGGACTCTCCTAAAGTTAGTCTAGAAAGGTGATTTTCCCTAAGGTGAATCCTACCTTTCCTAACGACAACTTCAAAGTCATATTCCATTAGTAAGAGGAACCATCTTACTAATCTTCTAGTATTGCAAGGTTTGTTCGCTAGATATAACAATGCTTGATGGTCTGTAAAAACTTTTTACTTATTTGCAAGAAAATAATGTCTAAAATTCTTAATGGAACATACAATGCCTAATCATTCTCTTTCAATAGTGGTATACTTTTGTTCAACCGTATTCAATTGTCTGCTGGCATAAGCAATGGGGAGACCCATATTTTCTTCACCAATAGGTTGTGCTAGTACACACCCAATGGTGTAATTGGATGCATCTACATGAACATGGAATGGCTTGTTCCAATATGATGTAGTCAAGATTAACACTAAACATAATCTTCATTTAAGCTCATTGAAGGAGTTTTTGCACTCTTCTATGCACTCAAAGTTAGTCAAAAGAGCATACATAGGCTTTGTGATGATTGCATACATGCGAATGAAACGTTGATAATAGCCACAATGCCCCATGAAAGCTTGTACTTCCTTGACATTCTTTGACCAATATAGCTCTGCAATAGCTCTAGTTCTCTCCTCATCTGTGCATATGCCATTCTTTGACAATGTATCCTAGAATCTTGCCTTTATTGAACATAAAAACACACTTTTTTGGGCTCAAGCAAACCTAATATTCTCTACATTTATCAAAGATTTGTTGCGGTTCAGGTATATGTGTTTGTCTAATGTTGGAATGAGCACATAAGTAACATAGAATTCCAAGTTTTATCCAATAACTCTTTAAAGACATGGCATATCAGCCTCTGAAAAGTAGATGGTGCATTGGTAAGAACAAATGGCATTAAACAAAATGTGAATATGCCCCACTTTGTGGCAAAAGCCATCTTATGCTGATCTTTTGGGGTAATGGCCACTTGATTGTAGCCATAGAACCCATCAAGAAAGCTATATAATTCCTTGCCTCCTACTCTTTCTAATAGATGCTCAGTGATAGGAAGTGTATAGCTATCTCTAATAGTGGTTGCGTTAACTTTCTTCAAGTTAATGCATATAGGTAACTTGCCATTCTTCTTGGGCACCACTACAATGGAGGAAACCCATTTAGTGTGCTCAATTTCTTAGATAAACCCAACTTCTTGGATTCTAAGGTCTTGGGAATTGTATGTGAGAAAATGTCAGGGTCTACTCCTTTTAAGTCCTTATAACTCCATGCAAACACATCTCTGTATTCTCGTAATAAATCAATAAACTCTCTTTCCTCTTCTTCAATCAGGTCATGTCCTACGTAGGTGCATCTTTCTTCACCTTCTTCTATGGTCACAATAATCTTTTTAGTTGTTTCTTTGTTATCATAGGCCGCTCTTGTGAGTGCTTCTCATTTAGGCATTTGGATCATGACTATCCAATCCTCAATCTCATACTTTTTAAAATTTTCAAGGACCTCAAATGTTTGACCTATACCATGCCAAAGGACATGGACACAATTTTGGGAAGAACATTATAATGGCAAGTTAAATAATCAATGGCTCAATTTTCCTTTGCTACCGAGTCCACCACACCATTATCTACCAACCAAAGAATAAATGGTTCAGACCATTGTTGAAAATTATGGAACATGTGCAAGCTCCAACTGTGAGGCTTGACACATACTCACCTCTCATTTATTAACTCTTCATCATTTATGTATTTGTTGTAAGCTCAAAATGAAGCTAGCCCTAAAAAATGTAAAGCCTACACTCTTAACCTTAGAATAGAGTGTTGAATTAAAAAGGGAGATTGTATTTATGGCTTATATAAAAGCCAAAATATGTTTAGATATATGGAATACACAAAAAAGTCGTGGCCTTATCCATATGGAGTGATTTGGAGCACCAAAAGTCACCCAAGCAAATGGAAGGACAAAGGACATGAAAGGAAAGGTCAAGCGGTGAGAGAAGATGCAAGGGTAGGTAAAAAGTCCCATACCCATAGCTCTATATATAGAGCTCATTTGAACGTGGAAATTTGTGGAGATGACAAGGAGTTGATGTAGAAGCATATGCTGGTCATTCTCTCACCAATGGGGATTAGAAGGTACCTCATATTGATGCTAGAAGGCACAAAGGTATTCCAGCCGCATACCTTTTCTGTACACAACCACCTTGTGAAGGTCATATCTCTCTATGTACTTATCCAATTAATGCATATGATATCTTGTTGGAAAGCTTATCTCTTTGAATCTCTGTATCTCAAATATCTCTATCAGATCATTCTCCAATAGTTACTGGGAACATTTCTTGTGAACCTTAGTTTTCTGCATAACCTGAGATGACAGGTAGTCTATCTTGGAAGAGTTGATTGCCTGGTCAAATGCACTCCAAATGGAGTTTTCTTTAGCTTGTTAGAAAGCTATAAGAGTATACTATGTTTTCGATAAAATTTCAGAGCCATTGGATCTTTGACTTGTGACTAAATCAGGTTTTAGTAAGCATGTGTCTTACAGGGCAAATTCTAGAAGAGGTTCTCTAATTTCCGCTGCGTGTATTGTGTGTATTGGAGCAAAATTTCTCCACATTTTGGTATCAAAGCTTTGTTTTCAGAGCATTGGGAGTTGAGCCCATGGATATGCAAAGAGATCTTGAAGAAGATGCAGAGATGGCAAAGGAAAGCTTGGAGCTATGAGCCCATGGAGTGTGCATTAGACAAGCTATGGAGATGAAGCTTCTTGTATGTAAAAGAATTTTGTTGCTTTATGTTAATTGAATTCCAACACTCTCTTGTCCTACTCTCTCTACATATTCTTGATCATTGAGGCATGCTATAAGTGGCACTAATCTCTTGGATGAGGATTTATGAGTAGCCTATAGAAGGAGATGAAGATTCAAGCAAAGAATCTTGGAAGCTTGGTGATATCATTATATGCTTATGCATTTGGAGATGCTTATGTATGCATCCTTTTGAAGTTTATGTTCAAGATGAATGTGAGTTCTGGACAGCCATGCTTAGGCTGAATATAATTTGAATTTGAAGTTGTGGACTAATGTCTACCATGCACAAATGTATGCACATGTGGTCAAGGAGTTTATATACACATGTTTGATAATGTTTGGATGAGCATGAGGCTATTTTACGAAGCCTATACATGCTGAAATTTGCAAGTCTATGTAGCCATATGAATTGGCACCAAGGGAGCTGAATATATGCTCTAATGATTGGTGATTTGCATGCATTATTATATGTGATTGTTAGTGTTATATTGAAGCACTAAAGGTTGGTCATGTTCAGCCATAGATGAGCTGAAGTTAAATGTGTTTGGATGTCACAAACATTGGTAAGATGCAAGGCTGCCATGTATGAACCATGTGGATGTATCTTGTTGTGGATGAAACCCATTGAGGTTAAGTTTTGAAAGAAACTATGTGTGCTCATGTTATGATAACTAAAATCATTTGATTCATGAGTTTAGATACATCATGTGAATCCAATGTTCCTATTTGAAGAAACCAAAGCTAGGTGGACAAAGCTTGGATGAAGGATGGATACAAAGCTTGGAGCCAAAGTGAAGGAAGGAGCCCAAGCTAAAATGTTCTCAAACAATTCAAGGTTTGAAGACTTGAAGATTGGAACCCAAGCTGAAGGTGGACAAGGTTGAAGCCTATGATTGAGCTTCCCAACAAAGCAGGAGTAGAAGACTCCAAAGGAGGGCTGCCACAAAGTGTTGAAGACTCAACAAGGACTCAAAGACATTCCCCAAAGTTTAAGGAGCACAAGAAAAGTGCCATGATAGAAGGAAGAGTCACTCATGAGAAGTGTGACATGTTGGCTGAAGCAAAGGAAGGTAAAGAAAGACCATTTGCAAAGGTAAGGGTTGATGTAAAGGGTAAATATCCACATTGTGTGTGGTGGTAAGTTCCAAGCATAAATCATGTGAATGTATTTTCAAAGTGTGGAGGCTAGTAAGACCACCAAAAGAGAGTGGCAAGCCAAATGTAAAGGAAAGTAAGACCATTCCAAGAGGAGTGGCAAGCCAATGTGAAGGCAAGTAAGACCATCCCAAGAGGAATGGCAAGCCTATGTTAGGTGCAAGAAGCATCAAAGACCAAGAGAAGGTCTAGTGAAAGGTGGAGGCAAGTAAGACCACCCAAGAGGAGTGGCAAGCCTATGGCAAGTAAGACCATTCAAAGAGGAATGGCAAGCCTATGTGAGGGAAAGTAAGACCATCCCATGAGGCATGGAAACCCTTGTAAGGTGCAAGAGGCACCATTGATCACATTCAAAATTTCTTGTGTTGTTTTGTAGGTGATGAAGAAAGTTTGGAAGGTGTGGAAGCTATGAATGCTTCACATGCAAGGAACTCATCAAAGAGTTCATATATGATCAGCCCATTCTTGATTTTGCAGGTCTAAAATCATCCATAAAGAATGAACAAAAGACTATGGAGCAAGGGGGAGTTAGCTTGCAAGGATTGGAAGATCCAAAGAAGTCCAAAGAAGAGAAAAGTACCCAAAAGAAGTAGGTACACTCAAAGAAAGAGTATGAGCAGCCATCAAAGGTAAATTGAAGGACTAGGAGATGCCACCTACATTGAAGGAGTGCTAAGAAGGGAAGGAGCAACCATGATGCACAAAAGAAGGCATGAAGAAAAAGGAAGCATGACAACCATGAGGATGTCAAAAGGAGATGCAAAGAGTGCACCCAAAGATAGAGTCAAAGATGATCCAAAGAAAAAAGAGGATCAAAGAGAAGCATGCAAAGAAGAGACAAGGCATGAAGCCATGAAGTTGCAAAGTGAGGACAACAAAGAAGAAGAGAGTGAAGCAATGAAGATAAGTACAATGAAGGTGATCTCATTTAATTCTATGTGTTGTATGAAGCATGTTGATGCTAGGGTTTGAGGAAGACTCTCATGAGAGACAAAGAAGCAAGCATGAAGCTGAAGACAAGCCAAAGAAGCTTCAAAGAAAAGAAGGAAGATCACCAAACAATCAAAGGAAGAGATAAAAGGGCAAAAGAAGCGAAAGGCGAAGAGGAGGAGAATTGGAGAGTAGCATGGACTCCCAATTGTAGCGTGAGGGGGAGTGTTGAAAATTATGGAACATGTGCAAGCTCCAATTGTGAGGCTTGACACATACTCACCTCTCATTTATTACCTCTTCATCATTTATGTATTTTTTGTAAGCTCAAAATGAAGCTAGCCCTAAAACATGTAAAGCCTACACTCTTAACCTTAGAATAGAGTGTTGAATTAAAAAGGGAGATTGTATTTATGGCTTATATAAAAGCCAAAATATGTTTAGATATATGGAATACACAAAAACTTCGTGGCCTTATCAATATGGAGTGATTTGTAGCACCAAAAGTCACCCAAGCAAATGGAAGGACAAAGGACATGAAAGGAAAGGTCAAGCGGTGAGAGAAGATGCAAGGGTAGGTCAAAAGTCCCATACCCATAGATCTATATATAGAGCTCATTTGAACGTGGAAATTTGTGGAGATGACAAGGAGTTGATGTAGAAGCATATTCTGGTCATTCTCTCACCAATGGGGATTAGAAGGTACCTCATATTGATGCTAGAAGGCACAAAGGTATTCTAGTCGCATACTTTTTCTGTACACAGCCACCTTGTGAAGGTCATATATCTCTATGTACTTATCCAATTAATGCACATGATATCTTGTTGGAAAGCTTATCTCTTCCACTCTTTGTATCTCAAATATCTCTATCAGAACATTCTCTAATAGTTATTGGGAACATTTCTTGTGAACCTCAGTTTTCTGCATAACCTGAGATGACAGGTAGTCTATCTTGGAAGAGTTGGTTGCCTGATCAAATGAACTTCAAATGGAGTGTTCTTTAGCGTGTTAGAAAGCTATAAGAGTCTAATATGTGTGGAAAAATTTTCAGAGCCATCGGATCTCTGAATTGTGACTAAATCAGGTTTTAGTAAGCATGTGTCTTACAAGGCAGATTCTAGAAGAGGTTCTCTAACTTCCGCTGCGTGTATTGGAGCGAAATTTCTCCACAACCATCAAATTTTGGCTATTGAGATACACCTCTATCCTAGAAATAGCAATAAAGATGACTAATAAAGTGCTCAACATGCTCCTCACCATATTAAAATTTATTGAGCATGTAGACTACATATTTTTGAATTTTATTGGGATTGATCAATGCACCAAAGTCTTAGTTTTTGATCTCTAGGTGATGCCAAGCCGCCTCACAATAATGCTATATACTCTCGACTAATGTTTTTGCCAAGTACTTATATGCAAACATTCGAAGAAGCTTTTTTCTGAGGGTCTTTTGAGATGTATTCAGAAATCTTTTTGAAGATGTCAACAAATTTAACTTCATACTAGGTGCATATGAACTAAGTTTTTTTGCTGATCATCGACAAGCATTGAATGATGGAATAAAGTCATCTCAATGGAAATAACTAAGTGAAGCCAAACTACTTAATTAGATAGAAAGAACAGTGTTCTAGACCTACTCATGTTGCCAACAAAAGCTTGTCGGGGATGACAAAGTTTAGGAGGAGGGATGTATTGAGGGAGATTCCAGCAAGAAATGACAAAGAAGAAAATCAAAACACTAAGTAATTCAATGAAGAAACTCTCCCTTTGCCCAAAGCCCCATAGGGGTACACATGAGGCTACAACACGAAGCAAGGAGGACCCAAAGAGTGCAAACAAACAAATCAAAACCAGGTCCTTTCAACAATCGGGTGTTGAAGCACAACAGAGAGTGACTAAATAAATGCCATACTAGGTCATTCAGTGCATGTGGTGAAAAGAAATATAGAAGCTAAAGAATAAATCAGCAGGCCAGATACAAGGACAACATGCCTCTTGATGCAAAGTAGGATGTCAAGGGATGACATACGCTAAGAGGGGGAGAGTGTTGCAGAGGAAGACATAGTAGGAGAGAAAGAAGCAAAGAGAAGCAGGCCCAAAAACTTTTTTCAAAATTGGGTATAATTTTTCTTCTTTAATTTCCATGATATTACATCAAGAACTTTGTAAATGCTCTAGAGGAGTCCTCTAGATGCATAATCCCTGCTGATTGTAACATTAGCTTTGTACAATAGTAGAAATTTAGTAATTTACAATAAAAGTGATAGTATCTTGTGTGAAGGGGCCATTTTGAGGGCACATTTATATGAGTCACTTGGTGACTCTTTGTAAGGACTTTTTGCCATTTTGAGTGAATAAGCTAAAAATTTTGAATTTTCTTCTTCCTACATTTGTATCTTCTTCTTCATGAGCTTGCATGTGTGTGTGATGCTTGAAATGTGTGTCTAGAGGTGTTCTCTACCCCTTCCCCCTCTATTTTCACCATTGTAGTGTGTGTGTGTGTTTGTGTGAAGCTTGGTGAGATATGGAGCAAGGGTTGGTGTTTCTTGCCACTCAGTATTTTTCTTGTAACTCGAAGTGCATTTGTCAGATTATGCTGAAAATACCACCTTGGATGCGTCTCATTGGGAGCTTTGAAACGAACCTCTTATTGACTATATTCAGGTATTGCAACTGAGAAAAAAGGCCTAATTTGTGCTTAGTACTATAGCAAGTATCACGACGTACATCTTTAGTGAGACATGCGACTTGAGAGGTAGTTCTACGTAATTTACATGCATTGTTTGCACATTCACTTCGTTTGCCATTGTGAAAGTACATGTCCTCATACACTTGATTCGTCTTTGTCCATGGACTGATAAATTAAAGCATGTATTAATCCATCACTATATGCACTTATGGATGATTGAGGTATAGTCTCAATTACCACAAGTCCCTAAGACATCTTGGCTTAGGTACACATACACCTGCTCTTCATGCTATGGAATCAAGGAGTGGTTATGAAGTAATGAGGTATGCACAAAGCTCCAATCAATCAAAACAATGAAGAGGTAAATGAATTCATGCATAAAGTAGAGTGAAAGGCATTCCTTTGCATTGGATAAATAATAAAAAATAATGTGTAGAAAAATGATAGACTTTGAATAAATACAAAACTCGTAAACACCATACATAAGCTATTTCATCAACACAATAGAATTTAAGAAGGTGATCCACTCAAAGTCAGCATCCATCATATATGCTAGACTCCGGAGACCCTTTTGGTTGTATAGCCTAACTAGAATTTGTCACTCTTGATCCTTCCATCATATCCCCAAAGCATTGTAGCATCAATGGTCAAGGAGCATCACTACAAATTGTGAGAGGGAAACTTTGTAGCAACTCACTACCTATTGCATGAACTTCATTAGACTGCTCATAGTTTCTAGTTCAGTCTAGTTCATTGTTTTTAAAATGATGTAATTAATCAATTTCTTTTAGATTCTTGTTTTTCCCAGAGATCTAGTAGTTTCTCCTTGCTTTCATTTTTTCTACAGTTCAACTTGTACTTAAGGAGTGTAGTGATGATTTGATCTTTGGTGACACTTTGGTATGGGCTGAGGATTTTGCATTGTTCATTGTTCCAAGGGAGATATGTTTTCTTATTGGACACATATGAAAATGAATTTGGTTTATATAATATAAGCATTCCATTCTTCGTAAGGTGATAGTGCTACGAAATGTTTGAAGTGATCAAAGTCTAGGTTAGGAGCTACAAGAGGGAGCAAAAAAAGAGGATTGAGAAATCAAGGTCTAGGCTGAGAGTTGTAAGTCAATATATGGTGGGGACCATTAGATGAACTGATGTGTTGTGTGATGAGCTGTTGTCTTTTGAGAGTTAAGAGGTAGATGTGTCTGTAGGTTTTAGGTTGTCACCCATTCTATGCACCATCATCATGTGTATGCCTACCTTGTAGGAATAAATATTGATCAAGGAATGGTTGAGTTTAGGAGCTCCATGCACTCACCTACTTGTGCATTCCTCTCACTCACAATTGTCATACCATCATCATCTCTCCATGGATTGACATTTATGAGGTTGATCTCCTCCATGTTGGTACTTCCACTATGCTAGAGTGACACCAAATTTGGTGTTGTTACTAGGGAGTGCAATTCAAGGATTTGAGGATGAGTGTGTGATGGTAAAATATAGATTCTTGATGTTGGAATCATAGGTAAGTAGGTAAGTTTTCTATTTTCCTTGTTTTCTTCATCTCCATATCCATGTCTAGGATCTCTACTCCCTTTCTACTTCCATCTCCTTCATCACAAAAATTTCAGCTTTTTGGTGGTATCCTCATCTCCAACTTCATTTCCCTTATTCCACTTGTGAGAGAGAGTGAGAGACAGCTTGTGTGATCATTGTTTTCTATAGAGATTGAGGCCATCAACAACTCCAAAGGCACCATCAGGTATGAAAAAACTCTACGCGTGGCCCGAGATGACAACCTTTGTTTATCATGATAGACAAAAAAGTTTGGTATTTTTCATTTTGCATCATAGGAACAATAGACAACACGTCATCAACATTCCAAAACACAAATCACAATCAACAAATTCCCATTTTTCCATCTATCATGATAGAAACCATCTATCGTGACAAAAACCATCTATCACAATAGTTGAAAAAGTTTGATAGCACCTGTCTATCACCATAGACCCGTCTATCATGATACAAACATCTACCATGACAAAGCCATCTATCCTGATAGACACATCTATCATGATAGACGACATACACCGTCTATCTTGATAGACCCTTCTATCGCCACATACAAGACCCCATGATAGAGGCCATCTATCATGGTAGATCCATCTATCACGATGGTGTTTGGTGTAGAACAATCAACAATTGGTGATTTGTACAAGAATTGAAGACAAAGAATAAAGCAAAGTTCAATATATGAGGCTTGAGGATGAGTACATGATCAGAAGATGAAGACTTGTATATAAATGTACATTCAACTTGTAATTAGTTTACTTATACCTTGTAATGGTTACGAGTTTGTACACATATGCCTATATATACAAGTAGAAAGTCACGACATATAGAAAAGGATGATGAGTGAAAAGTTTTAGAAGCCATTAGAGACTTTAGAAAGTGAGAAGACTTGATGCATCACTTACATGTAATTTTTTCCTGAATAGAAGAAAGTTGCGCCTCGATCTTTTGCTCAGTGCTCCTTTTGTGTTTATCCTATTGAGGAATGCTTTTGTAAAAGTCTTATTCTATAACTGAGTGACCTTTGTACAAGTTTTGAGATTTTAATTATAATCAGGCTAAGAGAATTATGAGTTGGAATACTTACATGTGTAAATGTGAAAAAGTGAAGATAAAAATAGGTGCAATCCTGGTGGTCAATATTTTGATCAGGTCTTCCTTCACAGTATAAATTTTTGAGGAAATAAGCACTCATTCTTTAAGTTGAAAGGTAACTTACTTGTGGCTAAAAGCATTTGAATAAACGGGTTCTAATTTAGGAGAAGCATGCATTAGAAGCTGTAGGTGTCAAAGTCAATTACATAGAAGAACAATTTCAGACATAGGTACATTGTTTGGAGCAAATCTCAAGATTTACTGAATCTTTTGGAAAGATTTAACTTGGAGAAGGTGTGTAAACTTTAGGAAATATGGTGTGTAAAGTTTCATTGAAAACTTTACACATTTGATTAGTCAATGAGTCAATTATGTCACAGTTAGTTCAAAGTTTGAAAATTTGGCATTGGTCTTCCAAACTTGGTTGAGGTTTTTAGTTGTTCTTGATATAGAGGTGCTCTAACATCAAGGATAACTTGTTCTTTTGGAGATTAACATTCTTCATCAGTAGTATCAGAGTAGGAGTCATCAGTATTGAAGAAAGGAGGACCCCGACTGTTGCAGATATACAGAAATTAATCTTTGAAGATTCAAAAGGTAAACGTTTGGAGTAAAAGCTAGAGAAGGAAATCTGTAGCTTTCAAGAAGATCAAAAGGAACTACATTTGAAGTCAAGGTACATTCATTATTCACAAATCTTGAAGAATTTATTGCACAGGTGAAGAAAGGATGGGAGATTCTCTTCAGATAGAGAAATTGGATAGAGAAAACTATCCTGCTTGGTCAATGAGGATGGAAGCTCATCTTATGAGAAAAGACCTGATAGGATACATCACAGGTGAAGAAGAGAAACTAGAGTTTAGAGATCCTAGTGTTCCAACTAGGGAAGAGATCTCAGATTTGAAGACATGGATGAAGAAGGATGCTCAAGCAAGGAGCATTATCTACATGGGAGTCAATGATTATTTGCTACCTCACATTAGAGGACTTGAAAGTGCAAGTGATATATGGAATGCTTTGGAGGAGCATTTCCAAAATACTACAAAGTCAAGGAAGGCATCTTTATGGGCAGAGTTCATGACATTCAAAAAGAAAGCTTCTCAATCTATTTCTGATTACGTAGCAAGGATGAAGGACATTGTAGATGCATTAGGAGTAGTTGATGAAGATATTGAAGAGGAAAAATTGGTAAGACAAATTCTCACAGGTTTGAGAGGAGATGAGAAGTGGAAATCATTCATTCTATCCATTGAATTGTCACTAGACATTTTACTCTTGATTTGAATCAATTGCTAGGACATATGCTAACCTGAGAAGGATGTCAAAGGTGATGTTGATAAAAGTATAGGTCAAGCAATGTATTCAAAGGACAAGAAGAAGATTAACAAAGGCAAGCAACAATTGAATGAAGATGAAGGCACTACTTGCCAACCTAACTTCCTAAGAGGAAGAGGAGGTGGCAAAGGAAGAGGAAGAGGCAGAATCAATAAAGATGGTGTCAAAGCTTGTTGGATTTGTGGTAAGACTAATCACTTAGCTCATGAATGTTGGCATAATAATCAGAATGGTGGAGGATGCGATCAAAACTTTAATTCAAGAGGAAGAGGTAATAGAAATCAAAGAGGTAATTTCAAAGGTAGAGGTAGTAGAGGTTTCCTTGGAAGAAATGCAGGTAGAGGCTTCTACAACTATGCTTCATATCAGAAAGAGGATTCAACCTTAATTATGAATGCAACTTTTGAAAGACAAAGTGAAGATCAAAGAGTCTTCTATATAGACTCAAGGTGTAGCAATCACCTGAGTGGAGACATAGCTTTGATGACTGAGTTGGAGAATAAGGTGAGTAATCATGTAGTTGAAATAGGTGATAACACAAAGCACAATGTGAAGTCCATTGGATCAGTAAAAGCTAAGGATAGAAGCACTCTTTTGAGTAAGGTTCTATATGTTCCTACAATCCCAAAGAATATGATAAGTGTAGGGAAAATTGTAGAGAAAGGTTATGAACTAAGGTTCACTAATGATGGAGTTTTTGTGGAAGACCCTAGCAATGGTATTGGCATTGTGAAGAGAGATGGTGGATGCAATCCAAGGATGAGTAGGTGCTGCTACAACTAGCTTCACACCAGCCAAGTGAGACTTCAGAGTTGATTAGTAGACCCTTTGAGCTTCCTAAATCCACCAAAATATCAGCTAAGTACTTTGGAACATGTATCCCAAAAGTTTACGTCAAGATAGACTAGTTGCGAAATGACTAGCTCCCAAAACTTGCTATTTTTGGACATACACCTGCTGGAAAAACTGAACAATGCTCTCAACCTGGTAAGAGTTAGATAAATTCCTTTTGGGCGTAGCAAATAGACTTAGCAAGCTTCCCAATCCAAGTTAAAAAACTTCAAATGATGGACTGAGCACTGAGAACAAGATTTATCAATTTCTGGAACATGCCCACCATTCTCGGGGCTCTGTAGAGATAGACCAGTGAGCAGTAAAATGCAGATATCTCACATACTGTAAGTTCAATCACCTTGAAAATTTATATGCAGAAAGTAGACAGTAAGAGCTATCCAACGCACATTAAGAAACTGAAAAAGCTTGCGTAGAACTCGATATATGACCTTCTGAAGTTACTGCTCTGAGTGAGTATAGCAGAGAACAAAACAGAGAAGTAGATGATGATAAATGTATAGATTCACATATGATTACAACCACATTGGCAATGAATCTTTGCACAATGGGAGTAGAATGATAGAGCTATGTAGTAAGCTCTTCAATCTCTACAAAATGACATGAATGGTCATGTACAAGGCTTGCTAATCGCCTCTTCCATCTTGCTCTTTTTATAGCTATTCTTGGAGGGAGTTTTGAAATCGAATTCGAATGGCTCCACCTAAAAGTGATCCCCAAAGTTAAGAGATATTTCCTCAGCTCAAAAATTCGTGGTTTTAGGTAGATAGAGCGACGAATTTTCTTTTACATCATGGATGAGGTAAACTATCCTTTTCCTTTTTCTTTTTCAAATTACAAGAGATAAAAATGAACTCTTTTACAAGAGGTGTTCACATGAATACACATGTGACTTACAAATGAGGATAATATCAAGCATATCAAGCATGTCGGCTTGGGTAAAATGCACCAACAGCTCCCCCTCAAGCCTAACATGCTTGGCTTCCAAATAAGTCTTCAATTTTCCTTGATTTCTTGCAAGCCAATTGTCAACTTGAATCTACTTAACTTTGTACCATCAAGAGCTTTAGTCAACATGTCTGCACATTGCATATCTATAGAGACATAGGATAGTTGAATATCCTTGCTCATTAGCTTCTCCCTTACATAATGGTAGTGGACTTCAATATGCTTGGTTCTAGCATGGTATACCGGATTAGCTGCAAGATATAGTGAGCTTGTGTTGTCACAAAAAATGTGAGGTGTTGAAGAATGAAGTCCAAGATCTGTGTACAAAGACTTTAACCACATGGTTTCTTGAGTTGCATTAGCCAAACCTCTATATTCGGCTTTGGTAGAAGATAGTGCCACAATTGGTTACTTCTTTGATGACCAAGAAATGATTTTTGAACCTGCAAACGATATATACCCGGATGTGCTTCTTCTATCATCTCTAGATCCAGCCCAATCTGCATCTGAGTAGATCTTTAGCTCAATATCTGAAGTATATGAATAAAACAAACCTTCATTCATGGTCCCCTTTAGGTACTTGAGGACTCTCTTGGCCGCTTCCATATGTGGTCTTCTCGGCTTATGCATAAAACTCAATATGCTAACACTGTAGCATATATCCACCCTTATGAGTGTTGCATAGTTCAAACTTCCAACCAAGCTTTGATAGCTTGTGATGTCTTCAATCGGCTCTCCTTCATAAGCACTAAGCTTATGATTTTGCTCCATAGGTGTACCTGCACACTTGGTATTTTCCATCTTGAACTTGACGAGCATGTCATGGACATACTTCCTTTGTGTGATGTATATACCTGAATCTGTGTAGATCAACTCCAATCCAAGAAAATAAGTGAGTGGTCCGAGGTCACTTATTTTGAACTCCTTCATTTGACTCTTTACCTGTTTGATTCCTTCAAGATCATTGCCTGTGATAATAATATCATCAACATACACACATAAATAGATCACTTCAGATCCATTCCTCTTTATGAAAAAAGAGGTATCCACCTTGCTAGCTTTGAATCCTTGGTCCTGCAAATAAGTCACCAATCTGAAATTCCAAGCTCTTGGAGCTTGCTTCAATCCATAGAAACCTTTCTTTAGTTTGCATACATAGTTAGGATGATGTGCATCCTCATATCCAGGAGGTTGTGCCATATACACTTCCTCAGAAATCCATCCATTCAAGAAAGCATTCTTTACATCAAGTTGATAGAGATTCCAATTTCTAGATGCAGCAAGACTAATGAGAACCCTAATTGTAGGCATTTTTGCAACAGGAGAGAAAGTCTCCTCATAATCAATACCATGGGTTTGAGCAAACCCTTTAGCAACTAACCTTGCTTTGTGTCTATTTATACTTCCATCTGGATTCCTCTTGATTTTGTATATCCATCGAGATCCAATTACCTTCATAGATGGCTTGTTAGGTAGAAGCTCCCAAGTGTCATTCTCCTTCAAGGCTTCCATTTCTTCATCCATTGCAT
Source organism: Ceratopteris richardii (assembly GCA_020310875.1). Classification (NCBI taxonomy): domain Eukaryota; kingdom Viridiplantae; phylum Streptophyta; class Polypodiopsida; order Polypodiales; family Pteridaceae; genus Ceratopteris; species Ceratopteris richardii. Next base: position 40,436,719 of record CM035408.1, on the reverse strand, counting down.
CTCTCCAAGCTTTCTTGCTTTGTGCTTCTTCAAATGTGTTAGGTTCTTCATTGGTTGAATCCTTTGCAATGTAGATTGAGTGCTTGGTGACCAAAGAAGTATCATAACCAAACCTCTCTGGTTTCTTATTCTCCCTCGAAGACCTTCTAAGTGGTTGATGTGAGCTCTCGGTTTCATATGTAGCATCCTGCATCTTTGCTTTACCTTTGTTCTTCCATAGCTTTAGTCTTTCCAAGTCTTCTAGGTCAATCTCCGAATCACTTTCTTCAATCTGCTTTGGCTCCTTTGGTTGAAGTGATGGAAAATCTTCATCCAAGTCATATGGCAACTTCACTTTCGTATCATCATCAAACCATGATTTGTTTTCATAAAAAATTACATCTCTACTCACAGAAAATCTTTTATTGGTTGGATTGTACAATCTATATCCTTTTTAGTTTTGATCATAACCAATGAATACACACTTCTCTGCCTTGGGATCCAATTTCCCTCTTACTTGAGAAGGAATGTGAGCATAGGCTAGGCATCCAAAGATTTTACAATGCTCTAGACTAGGTCTTCTTCCATTCCACACTTCATATGGAGTGGTTCCATCTAGTGACTTAGATGGAAGTCTATTTATGAGATATGTGGCTGTAGACACAGCCTCTGCCCATAGGTAGTTTGGCAATCCCTATTCGTTGAGCATGGATCTTGCAGCTTCGACAATAGCTCTGTTCCTCCTCTCTGCTACACCATTGAGTTCGGGTGTATACCTTGTAGTGACTTCCCTTTTAATGCCTCTGTTGGCATATAGGTCATATGAAGAGCATATAGGTACAATAGAGCAGTCATGCACAATACGGCAACAAGGCCTAATCATTTTTTTCCATGGATCATTCACAATTCAAGTGATTTTAATCACTACATAAACATTGTAAATTCCATTTTTGGTAGAATAGACTCCATTTTGTTCAAGCCGAGTAGTCCTCAAGCTTGAGGAGTATTAGAATTAGCTACATACCAATTTTCATAATTTTTAGACTCCGTTTGAGCCCTCAAATAGGCTCTAGAACCTAATTTTTAACTAGGCCGGACACTAGGTCTGGACAAGGCCAAAGCTAGTGAGAAAACTATAAAAAGAGCTAGAGAGCTCATTTTGGGGTTAGATTGTTTGTGAATTGAGCTTATGTAAGACACTTTTTGACTAATGCAAAGAACTCCATTGTTCCTCTCCTTGTTCTTGCCTTGTGTGCGTGTGTGTGTGTATGTGTGTGCATGCTTGTGTGCTTCTCACTCACACACTTGTGCCTTCACTTGCTCATAGTCTTCACACTAGTCCTCACGTCTCCACGGATTGACAATTATCAGGTGAATCTTCTCACGTTGGTACTCACCATTGTGCTAGAGTGACACCAAATTTGGTGCCGTTGCCGGAGAGAGAGCTTCGAGGACGAGCGTGTGATGGTAAGACGTCGAGTTGAGACATTGGAGTTATAGGTAATATCCTTTCTTTCCCTTATTTTTAAAACTTCATTTTTTCTTATTTTTGCATCACCATCATCACCATCATCATCCCCACCATCTCCCACCTCCATCTCCATCTCCACAAAAATTTCAGTTTTTTGGTCATATTCCACTCCCCACCTCATTTCCCTCATTTCATTGTGAGAGAGAGCGAGAGAGAGCTTGCATGCGATCTGTTTTTGTGTGTTTTTTGAGCTTTTGCTGCAGGAACTAGCTATACCACCATCTCCAGCAGCTTGTGCAAGTACGACAGACTCTCCACAGGTCCCAAGACGACGACCTCTGTCTGTCGCGACAGATAGAAAAACTTGATATTTTTTGAATGCATGTTTGGCACGGTAACCTACATCATTAGAGCACTCCAAATCACTAGAAGTTTCAAAAAAATTTGCGTTTTTTCAGTCTATCGTGATAGACCAAACCACGACAGACGATAGACACCGTCTATCGCGACAAACACCCGTCTATCGCGACAGACAGAGACCCACGACAGACCCCGTCTATCGCGACAGACACCTGTCTATCGCGACAGACCAAATTCCACGACAGACTCAGTCTATCGCGACAGACACCGTCTATCGCGACAGACCAAAACCACGACAGATGATAGACACCGGCTATTGCAACAGACCAGTCTATCGTGACAGACACCGTCTATCGCGACAGACATCGTCTATCGCGACAGACACCGTCTATCGCGACAGACCAAAACCACGACAGACAATAGACACCGGCTATCGCGACAGACCAGTCTATCGCGACAGACACCGTCTTGTTGGAGTTAGACGTCTGTGGAAGCACGCGAACAACACAAGGAAGAAGAAGAAGCTTGGAGCACAACACACAAGACTGAATGTATTACTAGAGAATGTGCAAAGATAAGTAGCCCATTAGGGCAATAGGCGTATATACAAGCCGGGGGAAAAAAACCTCCTAAAGAGGGAAAAAAGTGCCCCGATAGTCCTAGAGTGTTCACACACATCACTACCTAAATATATCAACAAATCCCCTGAAGCTTTGTGGAAAGCTTCAAACTTCTCCCTAGGCAGAGCCTTCGTGAAAAGGTCTGCAATGTTCTCCTGTGTGGGCACATATGCCAAGCTGATCTCCCCAGCAGAGAACCTCTCCCTGACATAGTGATAATGCACCTCAATGTGCTTAGTGTGAGCATGGAACACAGGGTTCCTCGCAACTGCCAATGCACTCTAACTGTCAGTGAAGATGGTGGTGGCAGAAGACTGGCCAACACCCAAATCAGCCATAAGGCATCTGAGCCACACACACTCAACAGTCGCTGTGAAAGCTGCCCTATACTCAGCCTCACAACTCGAAGTGGCCACAGTAGGCTGCTTCTTGCTCAACCAAGATATACATGAGCTACCAAGCATGAAGCAAAAGCCACTGGTGGACACACGAGTGTCATAGCAACCAGCCCAATCTGAGTCAGAAAAAGCATGCAAATCTGGCGGTAGTGATCCCCCGTTGGGATAAAACAACCCAAGTAGCCGAGTACCACTCAAGTAGCGAAAGATGCGCTTAACCACCTTCCAATGCATGACTCCTGGGCAATGCATAAACCTGCTCATCTGTGAGACAACAAACTGAATATCTGGCCGAGTAATGCATAAGTAAATCAAGCATCCAACAGCCTGCTGATAGAGAACAACATCAAATGCATCTTCAGCATCATGAAGACTCAATCGTAAACCTGTCTCCATAGGAGTGGCAATAGGCTTACAGTCTTCAAGGCCAAAACGCTGCAATAATGTGTCAATATATTTCGTTTGACACAAAGCCATTCCACCATCAACTTGCATAAATTGAATGCCCAAATAGTGATGCAAATGTCCCAAATTAGACATCTCAAATGAGGCATGCAAATCAGCCTTGAAATCAGCAATATGCTTCTCAATAGGACCAGTAAGCAGCATGTCGTCTACATAGACAACAATGATCAGAAGCACATCATTAGCACGCTTAACATATAAGGTGCTTTCAGTTGGACTGTTCTCAAAACCATGTGCAATCAGATAGGCATGTATCTTCTCATACCAAGCACGTGGTGCTTGCTTTAAACCATATAACGCCTTCTTTAACCTACACACCTGGTTTTCATGCCCTTTCTGCACAAAGCCACGGGGCTGAAAAACATACACTTCTTCATGCAAGTCACCATTCAGAAGTGCTGTTTTAATGTCCAACTGATGTACATTCCAACCATGATGGGTTGCAAGTGCACAAATGCTCCGAACAGTAGTCATACGGCATGTAGGTGCAAAGGTCTCATCAAAATCAATGCCTCTTTCCTGTGCATAACCCTTTGCAACAAGTCTAGCCTTATACCTGTCAACTGTACCATCAGGTTTACGCTTCAGCTTGTATACCCACTTAGTGCCAATGGCCTTCTTTCCAGGAGGCAAGTCACATAAAGACCATGTACCATTCTTCATTATAGCATCATATTCAGATTGCATAGCAGCCATCCAATTTTTTGAATTCTGTGCTTCATCAAAAGAAACAGGCTCATTCTCATCACAGAGACTAGATGCAGCCATAGCATAGCAATCTGATGCAAAGGAGGCACTATGAGAGCCAGAACGAGTACGATATGACAAAAGTGCATCTAATTTGTTGTCACGCAAAGTCTGCACCAGCCTTTTTGGCATAGTTTTTGCCTGCTCAATATCAGCTCTCTCATCAGCAAGTGCATCATGTAAATCTGCATCAGAAATGGAATGATCTGCATCATCATATGAAACCTGCAAAGGCTGAGAAGTTGCCTCATTAGGACCAGCACTAGACTGTCCACCTGTAAAAAGAGGCATCAAAGTATCATACATGTCTTTGGAGCTAACAGATGTCTCCTTAGTACATGAAAGCAATGGCTGAATAGCATCTTCCACAAAGACAACATCACGACTAACCAGAATGCGTTTAGTCTGTGGATGATACAAACGATAGCCTTTACTTTCAGAACTGTACCCAACGAAAATACATTTTACTGCCTTATCATCCAATTTTCTGCGATGTTGTTCAGGCACTAATGCATATGCCAAACAACCAAAAACACGCAGATGAGCAACAGATGGCTTGCGGTCATGCCAAGCCTCATATGGAGTGATAGACTGCAACACTTTAGTGGGACACCTGTTCAGTACATATGCTGCACACATGACAGCCTCAAGCCAGAAACTATGAGGTAAAGCCTGACTCTTGACCATACACCTCGCCATCTCCATGAGAGACTTGTTCTTCCGTTCAGCAATTCCATTCTGTTGAGGTGTATACGGCACTGTACACTGGTGTTTTATCCCACGTTCAGCCAGAAATGCATTAAAATCTGAAGACATATATTCCCCCTCCGATCAGAACGGAGGGTGCCCATTTTACATGCTGACAGATTTTCAGCCAAAACCAAAAACTGTTTGACGCACATGAACACTTCAGACTTTGCTTTGAGTGGATATACCCATGCATGCCTGGAAAAATCATCAATGAAAGTCATGAAGTAAAGGTAATTTCTAAAAGAGGATGTCTGCATAGGACCACAGACATCACTATGTACAAGCTGCAATTTCTGCGTAGCCCGAACTGAACCATCTTTTGGAAAGGAAGAACGCTGCATTTTGCCCAAAATACAGCCTTCTTTCATAGTCTATGAGCTTATACAGCCCACGACATAAAATGCCAGAAGCAATAATCACATCGCCATTTGAGAGATCATGGACTATACACCTGTCATCAACGAATTTCACAACCAAGCCAACCTTGGCTAATGCAAAAACTGATAACAGATTCTTTTTGATCCCTGGCACAAATAAAGCATTTGACAAAGTGAAAGAACTACCATCAGCAGTAGTCAGAATGATCTTACCAACTCCCATAATAGGATAAGAGGAGTTATTGGCGCATGTGACAGTATTCCCTGTAGGGGTAGGCTCGAGTGAAGAGAAGAAACTGCGCTGCGAGGTAATATGTTTGGTCGCCTCACTGTCAAAGTACCAAACATCTGAGTCTACTGCAGACATGCACTGATCATGAGAAGATGGGTCAAAACTGCAGACAGTAGTAAACGCCCATTCTTCTTCCTGCACAAGATTTGCAGACTCTGTTTTTGGTGTAGAGGCCTCTGCAACAACCATTCCAGCCTCTTTCTTCTTTGCCTCTTTAGCAGCCAGTTTTGGACACTTCTTTATGATATGATCATTGCCTTTACAGTACTTACAAAACAATTTCTGCTTTTCTGATTTTTTCTCATCTTTGTCTTGGTTCTTTGAATGTGCAACATTTGCAGATTTCTGCTTACTAGTAGAAAAGCTCCATTTTCCTTTGCCCTTCTGACTAGCCAGGAAAGCTTGATCTGCAACTCGCATAATGGACCTGTTCTGCCTGGACTGATCTTCCTGCAACAGAACAGAGACTAACTCCTCAAATGATAAGGCATTCGGATTGCCTTTCATCATCAACCGAAGAGTAGAAGCAAAACTCTGATATGAGTCAGGAAGACCATTCAAAATGGTCTGCACAAGTGAGCTATCTGGTATAACCTCATCAGCAGAAATCAACTGTTCCTTCAAATCTTTGATCTTCGTTAGGAAACTGTCCATAGAATCACCTTCATTCATGTGCTCACTCTCCAACTGTTTTCGGAGATAAGCAACACGAGCCTCATTCCTAGCTTGGTACAATGTGGTAAGTGTATCCCAAGCATCCCTAGCTGTTCTGCAAGAGCGTATGTGAGGAATAATGGCACGTTTGACAGACAAAGCTATCAATGCATGTGCCTGGGCATCTCTGCCATCCCAACGAATCTGCTCTGCAGTAGGTGCAACAGAAACAGCAGCACGAACAGGAATCTGCACAATATCATCTTCGACACCATCTTCATCAGCTCCAGCACCTCCAACACCTGTATTTGTAGTACCTGTAGTCGCATGTGTAACAGGACGTCTTTCAACACCCTGCACAATGTTCCACAGTCCTTTTGCAACCAATACATGTCGCATCATATAAGCCCATAATGGGTAGTTGGTACCATCCAACTTATCCTCAACAGCCAACATACGGAATACATCACTGCTTTCAGCCATGGTCGGTGACTAAAATACCTTGATGCAGAAAATTGACTGTATCTCAAAAAGTTGAATGGAACTGCCCAGACGAGTTCTGCTAGACCTGTAGCAGACTTCGAGACGCTTAAATTGGCGAGCAGAAACTGGTATATACCTTTGGCACAAAAGGAAGAAATAGCCTGCACAAGCGTTGCGATAGTGCGTTCGGAGGCCGAAACGAGCTCAGATCGCGATTTTGGCACCACACAGCAAAGCTGTTTTGATCTCGGAAACACCCTGAGTATGCTCACCAAATTTCGTGCGAATCTGAGACTGCGAACGGAGGAGTGTCGACGGCGCCTTAGAAGAAGCGGCAACCTGCTCTGATACCAATTGTTGGAGTTAGACGTCTGTGGAAGCACGCGAACAGCACAAGGAAGAAGAAGAAGCTTGGAGCACAACACACAAGACTGAATGTATTACTAGAGAATGTACAAAGATAAGTAGCCCATTAGGGCAATAGGCGTATATACAAGCCGGGGGAAAAAAACCTCCTAAAGAGGGAAAAAAGTGCCCCGACGGTCCTAGAGTGTTCACACACATCACTATCTAAATATATCAACACGTCTATCGCGACAGACACCGTCTATCACGACAGACCACTCTATCGCGACAGACACCGTCTATCGCGACAGACACCGTCTATCGCGACAGACCCATCTATCGCGACAGACACCGTCTATCGCGATAGACAGACATTTTTGGCAAAAAATTAAGGGGTAATTTTTTTGGAGATTTAGGCTAAATTTTGGGCATATTTGCATACTCAAATGCTCATACACTTACAAAGGCCTTAGAAAAATGCATTAAAACTCCTGAAAGGTTCTGTTTGTCTGTTTAACCCCCTAAACCCTGAACGGTCATAAGTTTTTCATACGAAATCCATTTTTTGAGCTCTAGAGGAAATTTTTTAGCAATACAAAAGGGGGAACAAGGGTCATTAAAAAGTATGGTTCTTACAGGATCATCGAGAGCTTTTGGAGAAAGCAAAGTAAGTGCCAGGGTGAACAAAAGTTTGGGAACGTGCTTCCTGGGTAGACAAGCATCACCAGGAGGAGCGACTTGAGGTTGGAACATCTCTTAACCCCCTCAGTCCATTCTTAGCATAGGCTAAGTGCGAGTAGTTGTCCTGATTGACTAGGGGTACGATAGGAACACTCAAGTTTGAAGAGCCTTTAATTTCTCAAGTGCAAGGATAGGCTAAATTGCAGTCAAGGGATAACTTAAAGGAAAACAACTTAAACTAAGCGAACTCAGAACATCAAGTACGACACACTAAAGTGCTCCTGACAATGCTTAATTAAAAAAACAAGAAAACACATCCAAAGGAACTTAAAAGGAACAAGTGATTGGTACCAAAGAATCAGCAACGTACAAAGGGCATATGAACCTGAGATCACGTAGACACCTAGGGAGAGACAGTCAAAGTGTTAGATCATCTGAGGCTAGCGTCAACCATACAGCCAGATCTTGGGCCCAACAATTGAGTGATTACCCCTACGTGCTAGACTCAGAAACTAGTGACTCTGACATGTCGTATAGCATGGAAAGACCTGTAGGTAGCTCAGGAATGGCATACCTAGAAAGACCTGAAGGTCCCTACAAGACTCAATTGGAATACATCCAGACCAACCGCCTAGGTGCGCGCATCTATGAGGATGGTCTGCGAAGATCTGTTGTCCTAATTAAAAATCCGAATCAGCCCATTGGACTAGAACACCCTGTAGTCAAGTTTGAAAATGGTTCATACATAGATAAAGAAGGAACAATGTATGTGGTCACCAGCCAACCTGAAAGGACAGATGAGTTTGGCAACATAATCTCTGAACCTGAATTAGGTGACATAGAGCAAGGGAACTTAGGAAAGGAGCCGAAAACCCCTCGAGGCAAATCGGTCCTAACAAGGATAATCACTCTAGAGTTAGTTCCCCAGGATAATAGGAGCATAGACTTGCTCTGGAACCAAGAAACGGATGAGGCTTTTTGGAGGTACAAGCTTGAAAATTCTAATGAAGTGGGAGCTCTTGCCATCTATGAGTTCAAAGATCCTGATAGCCCAGGCAAGGTGACCTACTTAGATGATGCTTCTGAGAGAATCTTTGTGGTCCCTGAGCATGGAAGACACACATACACTTGGAAGGGAGAATTTGTTTTTCCCCAACCTCGATCCAATGTGTCTTATGGTCACCAAGGAGCTGGAACATCTCAAGCTCATGGGACTCAAAGAGAAAGGAGTAGAGAGAGACCTGAGGTAAGCTTTGCCAACTCTTGGGGAAGGGAAAGAACGAGAACGGAAACAAATAGAGTGGAACCTGAGAGACATAGAGCCCCAGGGAACCGAAGAAATGCCGATGATTTCCCCTTGCCAAGACCGAGAGAGCACACGAGGACCTTGAGACCGACCCAGCTAGTTAAGTCCATGAAAAACTACTTCGATGGCACTGGAGACCCCTACGATCATGTAGCTGAGTTTAGGCAAGTCTTGAGAGCTGAACAAGTTGAAGATCTGTTCACGCAGTACAATGCCTTTGGTCTAACCCTTAGGAACACCACCCTGACATGGTTTCAACCACTACACGAGAGGCAGTTTAGGAGCATAGATCAACTTCTAGAGGCATTCATTATCGAATTCTCTAAAAGTGGCCTAAGACATAACACATTCTCCCTGATATACAGCTTCAAACAAACATCTCAAGAGACAGTGAGGCTCGCAGGCAGAAGATTTAGGCAATATCTAGAGAGATGCCCGACCCCAGAGTTACCCACTCCAGCCAAGAAAGTGGCCTTATTTTTAGATGGATTGTTAAGCACCAAACTGAGATCATATGTGTACTTGAAGGACCCTAGATCCATAGAAGAATGTGTACGCATGTGCATAGACATTGAGGATAATCTAGGGGAGGAATTAGAGCTCTCAAAAATCTATAAAGATTCAGATAGTTCTAGTAGCCTCATTTCCTCACAATCCACATCAATTGAGGATCTAGCAGAAAAGGTAGCTCTGAAATTAGGTGTCTCTAGCAAGCAGATTCCTAGATTTGCCCACGGAAAATGATGCTATACCTGTGGAGGAGACCATATGGCTAATGTGTGCCCTATCATGGCTCAACCCCAAGTGAACCCTAACAACCAGTACTGCACCATAGAAAGGAGGTACACCAATCACACAGCACAAGATTGTCCATATAACAAACAAGCTGTTAGACAAAGTTATTCTCAGCCATATCCACAACAAGGAAAGTACCCTAATCAATACCCGCAACAACAGTATGCTAGGCCCCAGCAAATCTATCAACCACCCTATCAAGGGCAACAAAGACCGCAACCAGTCCTAGCGCAGCAACCTCCTGCCCCCACCAATGTGATTCCAGTAAAGTATGCAGCGGCAGAAGAAAATCTAAATAGAGCATTAGTGCCAGTGACATCCTCGCTTTCAGAAAGTGATCCAAGTGATCATAGTTTTGACTCCACCCATGTTGAGAGCCCCCAGGCCTACTACATGCAATCACCGGAGCATAGTGAGTCATATTATTATGAAGAACCGAATGAATCTAGTGGGGAGCCAGAATACGCAAACTTCATGTATGCCAACCCCAACTCGAGATCCCAACCTAGGCCGATGAGACCTCCATTTCCTAGAGGGCCATGCTATCGTTGTCAGGGAGATCATCTCATTCGTGATTGCCCTCTACCTGCACCGACACAAACCCAATCTGTGACAATTCAAGGCTTTTGTCCTGATTGTGGAAAGGAGCATTTGTTACGAGAGTGTCCCAAGAACCCCGCCAATTTACCAAAAATTGCTCCTATCAATGTTATTGGCTTAGTGGTAGACTCCACAGGAAGTGTGACTTCCACCGCCCCAGTACAAGTCATCACGAGAGCCCAGGCACTTAAGCAAAACCAAGACTTAGGCCAGGAAAAGAATGCAGAGGTGAGCGAGACTGAGAGCCAGAATAAGAAGAGGACAAGAGCTTGGAGAGATAGCCGTGAACGTATGAAAAGGCAATGGGCAAGAAAGATGAGCGAACTTGAGGAAAGTCTACGAGAAACCGAAGCCAAAATCATAGAAATCACATCTCAAACGCACTCTCACACATCCCCGCCACTACCATCCCCTTCACCCTTCATTCCTCTACCCACCAATCCATCACACGTAACCCAAACACCACCCGGAGTAGGATCAGTCTTAGCCGATCCCACTCCTGAAGATCTAGACGTGATGCTTAAAGCATATCAGGCTAGAATCCAAGAAGGGCCCAATGTAACAGATCATGAGAAATGTTACCCTAGAGCTGATCTAGAGCTTGAACGAACTAAGTTGTGTGCCAAGATGGTGGAATTGGCTCAAGCCATGTTTGAGACCAGTCGTCTTTTCACTTGCTCTAGCCCCAATAGAACACCATTGCATTTTGATGGTCTGTTAGACAGATTGGAGATGTTAATTGCAAAGTCTGGAAAAGGAGCCAACTCCCAGGCTAAGGAGAAGGCAAGTGATAGAATAAGCATTCCTCCCAAGGAAGCTTATGTGCCTAACTCCACTGAACCAGACACCTCTTCTTCTATGAATAGGTATTCACCAGAGTTCCTGAGAGAGATTCAAGAAGAGAAGTGGGCAAAGGAGAGTGAAGTCCCTCGTCCCATAGAACTTGTGGATGACGCACATGATCAGTTCCCACAGGACATCCCTTCTATTTATGAAGAACAGGAAAGTGCCCACTCTCATGAGAGGTTAGACTTTGAGTCTAATTCTTTGCAAGAGTTACCACATTTCACAGGCCCATGGGAAGCAAAGTCCACTTGTATGAGAGCACCCAGAGTCATGGTAAGAAACGAAGATTCAGTCATACCTAGGAACACGGAGGTAGTGAAGAACACTAAGGTGCAGTGCAATCTCACTTTAGAAGAACTACTCAAGGTTAGGCCAAAGCTATGGAAACATGTAGCCAAACAAGTACCAGAGATAGCAAAACCTCGTTCCCAGGTAGGATCCCAGAGAACAGTGCCAGAAATACCCTTGGACAAGATAGGAGACATGAGTGAGGGTGAAGAGGGAAACACATATCTTCCTATCACCCATCAAGGATACACCACCAAGGCCATTCTAGACTCAGGTGTAGGAGTTGCAATTGCTACCACTTCCCTATGGAAGCGTTGGGGCAAGCTAACACTCAAGCCAATGAGAATGAAATTGCAGATGGCCGATGATCATATTGAGAGGCCCTTAGGATTGCTAGAAGGAATAACTCTCACTACATGTGGTGTTGAGTTCGAGCATACTTTTGGTATATGTGACTTTAGAAAAAACCAAGCCTACGAGATGATTTTGGGGAGACCATTTATGCGGCAGTTGCAAGTGGTACAGGATTGGGGAACCAATTCCTTGTATTTGCAACACTTAGGTGTTACGAACAAAGTCAATCTCAAGGATTACTCTCATAGAGATGTCCCTCCTATCCAATGGAACCCCATCCATAGAGCCAAAGATGATACGGAATCGGTGCATTCCATAGGATCAGGATCCTCATGGATGCATGAAGACACTCACTTATGGATGTGTAAAGTGGTAGTGGAAGAGGAGAAAGAGAAAAAGCCAGAGAGGTAGGTGCGAAGGAAACACATAGATCAGTTCAAGACCTAGCCTATGCACCTGTAGTATTTCCGGACGAAGAATTTGAACCTCACGGCTGGGCAGAAATTCTAGCAACTATGGATGTAGCCATCAATGAAGAGCAATGGACACCCCACTGTTATGAGGATGGCTATGAAATTTCTGTCTTCTCCATAGAGCCAATCATGGGAGATGCAGTTTTAGAAGAATGCGAACCTAGCCCTGATGCATTTGAAGATGCAAGTGACTCCGATCTTGAGTCAATCATCATGGATCCACCCTTTGCATCAGACGAAGAATATTTCTATGAAGTAGAAGTTTACCCTCAGAGACATGAAGAGCTCACTAATGATGTGAGATTAACCACACGAGTGACCACTAAGAGTGAAGGAAAGAAAAGGAAGAAGAGATAAGCCGCACCAGAGGAGGAAGAATCCCTGTTTGAGGTCCCTGAAAATTTCAAGAAGTATGCAATAGAAGATAGGAGAGTCATGGTAAGAATGCCAAAACGCGATGCACAAGCATGAGAGGCCTATGATAACAAAGAAACCACCAAGAAGGTAGTGGTAGCCATAGAAGAAGGAGAAGAGAGGTGCACTTACATAGGACATGACCTCACTGAGGAAGAGGAGCATGAGCTGATAGCTTTGCTAAGGGAGTACAGAGATGTATTCGCTTGGAGCTACAAAGATTTGAAAGGTGTAGACACTGACATATGCGCCCATACGATTCCCATGACCACAAAGGCCAGACCTTCTAAACAAAAGCCATACACATACAATGACAACTATGCTGCCAATATCAAAGAAGAGGTAGACCGCTTGGTTGAAGCTGGATTTATCTATGAAATTGAGCACACTGAATGGGTGTCCCCCATTGTAGTGGTGCCCAAAAAGAATGGTAAATTACGTGTATGCATTAACTTGAAGAAGGTTAACGCAGCCACTATCAGGGATAGTTATCCGCTTCCTATCACCGAGCATTTATTAGAAAGGGTAGCCGGCAAGGAAGTGTACAGCTTCCTAGATGGGTTCTCTGGCTACAATCAAGTAGCCATTGCACTAGGAGATCAGCATAAGACGGCTTTTGCCACAGAGTGGGGCATATTCGCTTTTAGGGTAATGCCATTCGGGCTTACCAATGCTCCCGCAACCTTCCAGAGATTGATGTGCCATGTGTTTAAAGAGTTCCTGAGAAAGAATTTGGAAGTCTATGTTGATGATCTCTGTGCTCATTCCAACATTATACAAACACATATACCTGAACAGGCAAATCTTTGACAAATGTAGAGAATATCAAGTCTGCATGAACCCAGAAAAGTGCGTTTTCATGGTCAGGCAAGGCAAGATTTTAGGACACATAGTGTCAAAGAACCGCATCTCCACTGACGAAGAGAAGGTGAGGGCTATTGCAGAACTACCTAGGCCAAAGAATGTCAAGGAAGTGCAAGCTTTCATGGGGCATTGTGGTTATTACCGACGTTTCATTCATATGTATGCCATCATTGCAAAGCCTCTGTATGGATTTCTGACAAACTTTGAGTGGACTGAGGAATGTGAGAACTCTTTCAATGAGCTCAAACGGCTATTATGCTCAGCACCAACCTTGACTACACCAGATTGGAATAAGCCCTTCCATGTGCATGTGGATGCATCCAATTATGCCATTGGATGTGTGCTTGCACAACCTACTGGTGAAGGTAATATGGATCTTCCAATTGCCTATGCGAGTAGACAGTTGAACGCAGCTGAGCGAAACTATACCACTACCGAACGAGAGGGATTGGGCATGGTGTATGCGATTAAGAAGTTTAGACATTATTTGCTTGCAAATAAGTTTAAATTTTTTACTAATCATCAAGCTCTACTTTACTTGGTGAACAAGCCATGCAACACAGGTAGATTGGTGAGATGGTTCCTCTTGCTAATGGAATATGACTTTGAAGTAGTGGTGAGAAAAGGCAAGACTCATTTGAGAGCAGATCATCTCTCTAGGCTCACATCGGGAGAAGCCCCACAAGGAGTATCAGATGACCTTCCTGATGCTTACTTGTTTAATTTGGAAGTTGTACCTCAGTGGGCTAAGCCATTAGTGCCAGTATTGACATACGGGCCTAATCACCCAGTCATAAACACTCAAGATAGAGAGGTAGTAAAAGCCTAGAAGTACCATATCATGGCAGGAAGTATGTACAAACAGACAGATCAAGGGATATTGGCTTGTTGTGTGGAAGAGGATGAGTACGCTAAATGGTTGCAGTTGGCACACGTAGGTGCATTAGAGAAACTCTACTCAAAACAACGAACCCTACAGACACTAAGGAGACTCGGAGTGCATTGGCATACTATGGAAGCTGATGTACATAAGATGTGTAAAGAATGCCCAATCTGTTGCACTAAACCACCTGTGGAACATGCCACTCTTTATCAAGTGTCCATAGTGCCAGATTGGAGTGAACCATTAGTAGCCTTCTTGAGGACGAAAACATTCCCTCCAGATATGACCCTGACGAGACAAAGAAGTCTAGAACAAGAAGCCCTAGATTACTCACTCATTGGTGATAATCTATACAAGCGTGGTAAAGATGGTTACCTGAGACTATGTGTCCATGAGAGTGAATATCTCAAGATCTTGGAAACTGCTCACCAAGGTGTAGCAGGAGGACACTTCGGACCAGATTGGGTGATCAAGGCAATACTATTTGTGGGCTTCTGGTGGCTGACCCTTCACATGGATGCACATACCTATGTGAAACGGTGTGATGTTTGTCAGAGAACTCAGTATCCTATACGCAAGGATGAGATGCCATTGAAACCTATGATGGGTGGACGTGCATTTTCTAAGTGGGGAATAGACTTTGTTGGTCCTATTAATCCCCCAGCTAAGGGTTCACATGCTGAGTATATCATTGTGGCCACGGATTATCTTACCAAGTGGGTAGAAGTAAAAGCCACAACAAAGAACGATGTACAAACAATAGCTAAGTTCTTGTTTGAGAATGTGTTCACCAGGTATGGATTACCTATAGAGCTAGTCAGTGATAGAGGGACTCACTTCTTGAATGAAGTTATTGAAAATCTGCTCCAAGAATTCTTGGTAGTACATAAGAAGTCTGCCCCCTATCACCCCCAAGCTAATGGCCAGGCTGAGAGTACAAATAAGATCTTATGCAATGTACTGACGAAATTAGTGAATAACAAACTCTCCGATTGGGACAAACAGCTACACCATGCTGTTTGGGCATACAGAGTTGCCTATAAAACGGTACTCCAAGCCATGCCCTTTCAAATGGTTTTCGGCCAGAATGCAGTGCTACCATTGGAATTTTTGATACCAACCTTGAAAGGAGCACAAGAGCATGATTGGATAGGCCATGAGTTGTCCTCTAGAATCTTCAATCTTGAACGATTAGGTGAAACACGATTGAGGGCTGCAGCAGGAATTTATGCAGCCAAGAAGAGGCAAAAGGCATATTTTGATGCACACGTCAAGGATAAGGGCTTGAAAGCAGGAGACCTAGTCCTAGTCTACACCTTGAAGCAACATGCACGGAAGTTAGAGAAGAGAGGTTACGGGCCAATGATTATCAATAGAATCTCCACCAGTGGAGCAGTTCAACTAGCCACTCTAGAGGATGATATTCTACCAAGTTACATAAGTGGATGCAGAGTCAAGTTATATCAAGAACCCGTGACTGAAGAGATGCTAAATCGACTCAACACTGCCAAGAAACGTAAAGAAGAAGAGAAACGAATTAGAGAAGAAGCACAGGCAGAAGCTTTAGAACACATCCGACGAATGAAATAGAGGAGACAAGGCAGAGACCCGCCTATGACTGACACTCAAGAATCTCTAGGCTATCCCATGGCCATGTGCGAGGCTTCAGGTGGACATTCCCATAGAATAATCGACCGACGGCCTTTTGTAACCCTAGAAGTAGGACAAGGAGAGAGTGTAAGAACAGTGAGAGCTTTAATTGACTCAGGGGCAGCCACTAGTGCAGTTCGACTTTCTTACTGCCAAGAGCTTCAATTACAAATCAATCCTCCTATAGAGGCATATCTCATAGGATTGGGGGGTGTGGAAACCCCTTGCATTGGTGAGGTGGAACTTCCCCTCTACATTCAAGAGGTGCTAATGGCAGTCAAAGTGCTTGTGTGTGAAGACGAGGATCTTATCGAACCTCTTGTCCTGGGCCAAGACTGGATCTATGATCATGCAATCAACCTCAACCTAAGAAGTGGACTTCTTCAGGCATGGGTAGGCCAAAATCACATAACGATTGAATTAGAAAATCAAGCACATAGGCCACTAGAAGCGGCACCGAATCCTGGTCCTTCTAGGAGTCCACCTGAAATGAACCATGCTACTCTTGACCAAAGTTCTATGGTGCAAAAGATTGCCACTCATGAAGAAGGTACAGAAGTCAACGAGGAGTTCCCTTCTTTTCCAAAGAGAATTCGAGGAAAGCAAGCCGAAAAATACACGATACAGAGGAGCCCGAGGACCAAGAAGAATGAACACCAACCGGTACAATACAGAATACCCCATGGCGTGAAGCAGATCTGGGTACACAAAGGTGAACAACCCTCGGCTTTGGAGACAGGATTCTAAAGAAGCACCAAGCAAGCTACAGTGTCGAGGACTACAGCGAAGGAGTACCCTAGGCATCAATCTAGACAAACCATTTCTATTTGGGTTCCAAAGAAGTCAATGAAGGCTATCCCAAAGGCTATACAAATATGGGTGCCCAAGACCTGCTTACTTGCTCAAATAACTTCACCTCCAATCACTACAACAAACCAACACTCACGACTCCTATTGGCTCCCATCCAAAGGCAAACATCTACACTCCACACCACCACATTCTCGGTCATGCCTCGGAATGTTTGGAAATGGGTACCCAAAAGGTCCCAAACCCAACACACTCCAGTACGCAAACCTTCACACATCATCGCCAATAAAAGCAACGATTCCAGCATCAAAGTTTGGAGACCTAAACTCCATATCAAACCCCTTGACCCACCTCTGTAAATCCTTCCCTCTGATGTAGGTGCATTCTGAGAACATTGCACAACCAAAGTATGCATCTAGAGTGAACCCTAACCTACTAACCCACTTGTACACACATCACGAACACTTCACCCACTAACCTCTAACCACTCAGAATGTCGTGTTGGTATTGTGGAGGGAACACCATAACATCCTGTTTCCAATGCAATGCTAATGTGCCTCTCTCTTCTTCTAGCAGATAAGCATCAACAACTACAAGCACTCTCATGGCAGAAGCAATAGGTCCGAGCTCATAGGCAGGAATAATTACTGCAGGAGTTGATGTGGATAGTCTACCTGTTGATGTGCCACCAATTGAACGACCTGTGGAGCTGCAACACCTTCAGCAGATCCCGGAACCGGATCCACCCACAGGGATCACAGAAAGAGTCCATGCCAATTCTCATTGGTTCAATGGCATGCCGGGCCCATTAGGAGAGGCCAAGTATATATGGGAGTCTAAGTGCGAGTATGACAGATCATGGGTCAGATTCCAATTCTTCTCCAAGGAGTTTGAGACTCTACAGAACACACAGGATCTTCAGACCATATGGCAATGTGCAGGGCTAGCTGAGTACTTCGAGGCACCATTACCCAAACCAGACCTCCTCCGATGCTACTATCTGGTCTCAACATTACAGGCTAATGCAGAAAAGGACAAACCAAGATCGTTTGTTCTTCCTTCCTCGCTGGGCAACAACGAGTTAAAGAGGTTTGAACTTACCTTGGAGTTGGTGAGCTCTGCTTTGAATATGCACGGTACACATGTACCTTCTGAGAAGGATGCTCTCGTTCCTACTAACATGAAGGATAGGAAACTACTGAAGCTCAAAGATATGGCAGCACTCACACCAAACGTGCCCATCCCCCTCCGTATGTGCATGCAACATTTTGCCTTCCCCGGTCAAGACCGCTTCACACAACCGCACAAAAGAATTTGGTTCGCTCTTTACCTAGCGGAGACATGTGCGTTACCAATTAAACTTCCTGTATGGATTATAGAGCAGTTGTATGAAGCAAATAAAAGAGCACATAGGAAGCTAGTGGTGAATGGGTGTTGTGCAATCACGCGCATCATCTACAGGTGCTTAGCATACGATGTACCCATTGAACGTGCCTTAACTTGGGCACAATTACAAATGTTTAAGAAGCTCAAGACGTCCACACATCAATCCAAGCGCATGAGGGGTTCGATCCCTTGTGTCCAGACACGTGAAGTTCTGACTACTCCTGAAGTATCGCCACGAGGGGAGGCCACTGTACCTCCCTTTACCATTAGAATACCCAGGTCTGGATCTGAAACTACAACACAAGCTGCCCCTTCGGCTCCTCCTTCTCCATCTGGATTTGAATTTGCTACAACTAGAGATGATGAAGGGATGGATCCCCATGACTTCGAAGCATTCTTACAAAGTACACAACTCTTTGATGTAGAGTTTTATTCAGATACAGAAGAACAAGGCACATCTTCACAAAGAAGGAGAAAATCCACAGAAGGTCGCCATGTACATTGGGGTGACGATCAGCAAGGTCAACAACAAGGACACCTAGAAGAAGAAGGAGCAGACGAAGAGGAGACCACTGAAGCCCCAGCTTATACAGTAGAACTCCGAAGGCTGTATCAAATCATGGAACGAGTGCGATCGCAATAACTGCTCACTGAACAGAGCAGTAGGGTACTCATGACTAAGCTGTTGGAAGAAGCAGGAGTTGACTCAGAATATAGTGAAGGTCTCTTATTAATGGCAGAAACATATGGGGTAGTAGAGGCAGTTCGGACCGCCATTAGGAGGTCTCGAGTTCAATATGATCCACGAAGATTCCAAACACGACCACGGTCAGGAAAAAACATCCAGATCCCCATTACAACGGCAGAAGGGCCGATTATTACATCCGAACCCATTGAGACAACCTCCCAAGCAGCAGAAACCGCTAGCCAAGAGCATACAATCATCCATGAAGAGGCAACTGAGCCACTACCACCCACACCCCCACCATCACCTCCTAGAACAGAAGCCGTGGAGATCACCTCGACCACTCAACCCACCGAACAAACCTTCATCTTCCATACTCCCACCTCTAGTTCAACCCTATTCTCCACCCATGAAAACCCAATCTACGAAGCTACCACCATCACTACACAATCCACCGAATGACTCATAGAGCCTGCCCTAGGACAACCATCCCCCATACCCTCAGCCATAGGTCATCCTGATTCTAGATCTATATTCTTGGGTTTCCCTACTACCACGCCACCTTTCATGACCTCCCCGCCTCTACGACCTCAACCCCCAACCCCCAACCCCCATCTCTCCACTTCTCCAATCCCTCCATGCCTTCCTTGCTAGAACTTTTCAACCCAGGTCTCAACCATTCCCTTTATTTTTAGCTCCCAACCCCACTTCTCATCTATTCACCACTTTCACACACACACCACCTACCATTCCAATGTATATGGTAGACCCCACACTCGCATCCACTCCTGAAAGTATGGACATTTCACCACCCACGGCACCTCCCCCACCCCCCACACTTCCACCTTCTCCCATTCCCCCCCCCCACCAATTTCACCGACACACACATCTCCATTAGACACATCATTCACTCTTCCCCTTCCCCAATCCCCTCCCCGTGCATCCTCCATTGTACAAACCACACCATCATCCATAGGAAATGCATTGGACACCATGCTCACATGTATATCACAGTTAAGGACATAGTACAATGAGCTCCAGCAACAGAATGAACGCCTGCAAGAGCACTCGGAGCTACTACAACACCGCCTTGCTGCACTAGAAGAGGAAAATGCTCGCCTCCATACACAATTCCAAACTCTACAAGAGGCTCATAGCATATTGGAGGTATAGTTACAGAACACAGATCAGGAAGCAGTACAAGTGGTAGAAGGTCATCTACGGACACAGCTAGAACGCAATTCAAAGCTTCAGCGAAATATGGCCCTACTCAAGCGACATCTTGCTGCCGCTCATGAAGAGAATCGACGCCTGCAATTACAAAATCAGGAAAACCTAGAAGCAACTATCGAAAGCACACCTAGGGCACCCATCAGTCCCTCAAAATTTCAAGCTGTGACCCCTGATAATATCAAGATAATCTTGGAAGACTATGCCATCCTACTTGAAGCCCATGACCAGTTGTCAGAGGAACTGGGTCAACTGAAGCAGAAACACCAAAAAGAAACAACAACTGCCTCTCAAATCACCTCCTCCGCGGCTTCACTTCTCACAGACTCAGAGCCCTTAAAAGATCTCGAGAAACAGGTCACCGAATTGCAAGCACATCTACTACAATATGAGAGACCACCTTCCCCTCCAGAGGCTCCCACCGACGAAGAAATAGTACAAATTCCTGTGGAACAAACATTTGAAGAAGAATACGACCTGCAACCCTTCCCAGGAGGTCAACAAACGGAAGAAGGTCAGGACACATTTGAAGCACCACGACCCCCATGGCTACGACAAGTGGAGGAAATCGGGAGTTCACATGAAGAGCGAACCGTCGTGCAAAATCAGGCTATGAGAGTCATAGAGGAGACTATATTACAATCCAATTACTTCAAAAACCTGTCATCGAGATGCCTTATCCTCTCATCCAAACTCCAATACAGGCCTTACTATATCATTTTAGCAGATTATAATGCAGAATACAGAGAGTCACAGGGAAGATACCTTCCTTCGCAACCCAATTTCAACCCGAAGACCTTCCTCCAGAGGTGCAAAAAGGCAAGATCTGTCAACCAACATGGCGGCAGAAACTTCTTGAAACCTATCCTGAAATGCTCCGCACCTGGAACAATGTGCCATTACATCTCCTCTATAATCCATGCTATGGCCCTGTTCCACGACGCTGCTCATGGAAAGCATTCAACATAAAGGTCCAGAATAATGCACAATGCAAGGAATGGCTCAATTATCCATACATTGCACCACCACAAGGACCACCTTCAGTAGCGTACATGATGGGAACAATTCGACATTGGATGCCACGATTGAAGCCCATGCCAGATGTGGCGGCCCAAATGATGCTTAAGATTTTGGATATGATGCAAGTAGTCCTCAAAACCTTTCGAAATGCGGCAGCCGCACAGATACGTCTACCGGGGTTTACAAATGGAAATTACGATTTGGTGTATGACATGAGCACCACCCCCAGTATTCGTGTGGCTTACGCCTGGCATGCACGCATCAAATACCTCCCTGCATGTTACAAATAGACATTCGAAGAAATGTTCAGATCAGGTTTCTAGGAGTATCACTCGGAGGTCTTCGCACCGAAGCCAACACACCTGCTCCAACTCTTTGCTTGTGAACAAGCCATGTACTCTGAGTACTACACCACACCGCAACCAGAGGTCCCCGGTGCAATAAATTGGGATGCATTGGAAGCTGATCTAGCAAGAGGCTTAAGAATAGGAGAACACGAACTTGCCACCAATGTCATCCAATACTATATCGACCACCCGATAGAACAGAGGTCTGTCAGGGGCGACAGACGCTAGGAAGGGGGGAGAATGTTGGCATATAGGTCATATGAAGAGCATACAGGTACAATAGAGCAGTCATGCACAATACGGCAACAAGGCCTAATCATTTTTTTCCATGGATCATTCACAACTCAAGTGATTTTAATCACTACACAAACATTGTAAATTCTGTTTTTGGTAGAATAGACTCCATTTTGTTCAAGCTGAGTAGTCCTTGAGCTTGAGGAGTATTAGAATTAGCTACATACCAATTTTCATAATTTTTAGACTCCGTTTGAGCCCTCAAATAGGCTCTAGAACCTAATTTTTAACTAGGCCGGACACTAGGTCTGGACAAGGCCAAAGCTAGTGAGAAAACTATAAAAAGAGCTAGAGAGCTCATTTTGGGGCTAGATTGTTTGTGAATTGAGCTTATGTAAGAGACTTTTTGACTAATGCAAAGAACTCCATTGTTCCTCTCCTTGTTCTTGCCTTGTGTGCGCGTGTGTGTGTATGTGTGTGCATGCTTGTGTGCTTCTCACTCACACACTTGTGCCTTCACTTGATCATAGTCTTCATACTAGTCCTCACGTCTCCACGGATTGACAATTATGAGGTGAATCTTCTCACGTTGGTACTCACCATTGTGCTTGGAAAGAGCTACCTTCATCTTCATTCTTCCTATTCTTTGACTTGTCCTTGACCTTAGCTTTATCAGAATATAAGGCAGAAGTTTGATTACCTCTTGAGGACTCGCCACCTTTGTTAATCTTTGCTTCATGAGTGAAGAGTTGGCCCATGAGTGTGTTGAGGTTGGGTACATGCATATCCATGTATAAATCCATGGCTGTTGTGAATGACTCCCACTTGTCGTCTGCTTTGATTCCATTTATGATTTGTCTAATGATTTGCTCCTCTTCAATTACCTCTCCAATGCTTCCAAGTTGGTCGGAAATCTCCTTCATCTTTGTGACATAATCAATCACATTTTGCTTCGGGCTTTTCTTCATTGTTGTGAACTCCATCCACAATTGGTTCTTCCTTGCTCGTGTGTTGGAAGAGAAGAAAGAAGCAAGTGCATTCTAGGTCTCTCTTGATGTCTTGCATCCCTTGACATGAGGTAAAAGAAAATCAGAGATTGAGTTTAGAATATAGGACCTTGCAAGTGCATCCTTCGAACACCAATTTGAAAGTCCTTCCACTTCTTCATGTGATGGTTGCCCTTTGTTCCTCATGGTTGGCATTGCTTCATCTCCGGATATGAATCCATATAGATTCAACCCTTGAAGGTAAGCCTCCATCCTTAGAGACCATGCGGGGTAGTTGTTTTGATCCAATTTGTCAATTGTTGATGGAAATCCATCTCCCATGTTGCTTGACTATGCTCTGATAGCACTGTGAAGAGAGATGGTGGATGCAATCCAAAGATGAGTAGGTGCTGCTACAACCAGCTTCACACCAGCCAACTGAGACTTCAGAGTTAATTAGTAGACCCTTTGAGCTCCCTCAATCCACCAAAATATTAGCCAAGTACTTTGGAACATGTATCCCAAAAGTTTACGTCAAGACAGACTAGTTGCAAAATGACTAGCTCCCAAAACTTGCTATTTTTGGACATACACCTGCTTGAAAAACTGAACGATGCTCTCAACCTGGTAAGAATTAGATAAATTCCTTTTGGGCATAGCAAATAGACTTAGCAAGCCTCCCAATCAAAGTTAAAACACTTCAAATGATGGACTGAACAATGAGAACAAGATTTATCAATTTCTGGAACATGCCCACCATTCTCAGGGCTCTGTAGAGATAGACCATTCAGCAGTAAAATGCAGATATCTCACAAACTGTAACTTCAATGACCTTGAAAATCCATATTCAGAAAGTAGACAGTAAGAGCTATCCAACACATGTTAAACGAGTGAAAAAGGTTGCGTAGAACTCGAGATATGATCTTCTGACATTACTGCTTTGAGTGAGTATAGCAGA
Source organism: Ceratopteris richardii (assembly GCA_020310875.1). Classification (NCBI taxonomy): domain Eukaryota; kingdom Viridiplantae; phylum Streptophyta; class Polypodiopsida; order Polypodiales; family Pteridaceae; genus Ceratopteris; species Ceratopteris richardii. The sequence continues at coordinate 40,412,970 of CM035408.1, read as the reverse complement.
GAACAAAACAGAGAAGTAGATGATGATAAATGTATAGATTCACATATGATTACAACCACATTGGCAATGAATCTTTGCACAATGGGAGTAGAATGATAGCTATGGAGTAAGCTCTTCAATCTCTACAAAATGACATGAAGTGGTCATGTACAAGGCTTGCTAATCGCCTCTTCCATCTTGCTCTTTTTATAGCTATTCTTGGAGGGAGTTTTGAATTCGAATTCGAATTGCTCCACCTAAAAGTGATCCCCAAAGTTAAGAGATATTTCCTCAGCTCAAAAATTCATGGTTTTAGGTAGATAGAGCCACGAATTTGCTTTTATATCATGGATGAGGTAAGCCATCCTTTTCCTTTTTCTTTTTCAAATTACAAGAGATAAAAATGAACTCTTTTACAAGAGGTGTTCACATGAATACACATGTGACTTACAAATGAGGATAAATCAAGAATATCAAGCATGTAGGCTTGGGTAAAATGCACCAACAGGCATCATATGGGAAGAAGCAAGTACGGGCATACATGCAGATCTAGCACTGAGGCAACCCATCAATTTTTTCCAATCCTTACATCATTTTAAAAGTGATTCTCATCACTAACAACCATTGTAAATACTGTTTCATCTTTTTGTAGCTCCATTTTGTGCAAGCCGAGGAGTCCTCGAGCTTGGGGAGCCTTAGAAGTAGTTGCCTACCAATTTTCATATTTTTTAGATCTCGTTTGAGCCCTCAAATAAACCTTGGAACCTAATTTTTAACTAGGCCGGACATTAGGTCTGGATAGGGCCAAAGCTAGTCACAAACTATAAATAGAGCTAGAGAGCTCATTTTTGGGGTAGCTTCTTGTAGTTTTGAGCTTGTATGAGAACTTGGTTGTACTAGAAGTGAATCCATTGTCTTACTCTCTTTGTTCTTGCTGTGTGTGCGCGTGTGTGTGTATGTGTGTGCATGTTGGTGTGCTTCTCACTCACAGATTTGTGCCTTCACTTGCTCGAGGTCTGCATACCATCCTCATGTCTTCCCGGATTGACATTAAAGGAGGTGCTACTCATCAGTGAGCTACACCAAATTTTGGTGCCGTTTCTGGGGATTCGAGCTTTGAGGACGAGCGTGTGATGGTAAGACGTATAGAGGACACGTTGGAATGGTAATTAGTAGGTAATTTTCTTGTTTTTCACCATTTTTCTCCATCTCCATCTCCATCTCCATCTCCATCTCCATCTCCATCTCCATCTCCATCTCCATCTCCATATCCATCTCCATCTCCATCTCCATCTCCATCTCCATCTCCATCTCCATCTCCATCTCCATCTCCATCTCCATCTCCATCTCCATCTCCATCTCCATCTCCATCTCCATCTCCATCTCCATCTCCATCTCCATCTCCATCTCCATCTCCATCTCCATCTCCATCTCCATCTCCATCTCCATCTCCATCTCCATCTCCATCTCCATCTCCATCTCCATCTCCATCTCCATCTCCTTCTCCACTTCATATTCCCTCTTCCTTGTCATTCTCTTCATTTGCTTTGTGCGAGTTTGAGAGAGAGCGAGTGTGCATTTTTGTTTTTGTGTGTTTTTGCATGTTTCTTGCAGGTTTCAGCATCCTCACCATCTCCACCAAGCTCAGCAAGTACGAAACTTCTCTGCGCAAGCCTCGAGGCGTCGAGCTCGAGCTATCACAACACACCGAAAAGTTGACCCAATCACGATTCTGAGTGCACCACAACACAACGCAGGCTGAGAGCTCCTAGAATCACTAGCCCGATCAGAAAAATTCACCATATCCCGGTCTATCGCGACACACCGAGGTATTGCGACACACCGAGGTATTGTGACACACCGAGGTATCACGACACATCGAGGTATCACGACACACCGAGGTATCGCGACACACGGAGGTATCGTGACACACGAACCTATTGCGACACAACCATCTATCGCGACACACCGAGGTATCGCGACACACCCGTCTATCGCGACACACCCACCTATCGTGACACACCCGTCTATCGCGACACACCCACCTATCACGACACACCCGTCTATCGCGACACACTCGTCTATCGGGACACACCGAGGTATCGCGACACACCCACCTATCGCGACACACCCGTCTATCGCGACACACCCGTCTATCGCGACACACCCGTCTATCGCGACACACCGACCTATTGTGACACACCGACCTATCGCGACACACCCATCTATCGTGACACACCGACCTATCGCGAGACACCTGTCTATCGCGACACACCCACTTGTCGCGACACATCGACCCGAACTATCGCGATACATAGGCCTCACGAATAATTTTTTGGAGTGTAATAATTGATTGACTTGGGATAATTTTTGGGCTTGATTTCTAACAGATTGAGACTACCTTAGAGCCTAAGAAGTCGGCAAAACACCGAGGAAATCATAAAAAAACTCTTGAACCCTGAGAGCCTATTTTGAACCCTAAATGCCTAAACAATCATAACTTCCTCATATGAAATCCGTTCGGAGTGATCTTAGGCTTGTTGGAAAGCTCGTGGGGAGTACTACCAAAACTTCCACTGGTTATGGTAAAATTAATGTCAAGATTATTAGATAGGGTATTTTGAAGTTGACCATACCCAAGGGTAGGAAAGCTGGGGAATCTTTAGGATTGTCTTCCACAAAGCCAAAGAACAAGTTGATCTCTGAATTGCATGAATGAATTTGGTCTATTGTGTTTTTTAAATTGAAATCTTGAGCTAACATTGGGACTTTTATAGGTCCATCGAGGGCAATCGAAGGAAAATCCAAACAAGAGTAAGTGCAAGCTTGGGAACCCGCTTCCTGGGCACACAAGGACAACCAAGGAAGAAGCCTTAAGATTGGGAATTCTCAACACCCTTTGTCAATTCCTAGCTTAAGCTAAGTATGACCTAGGTGTGGTGATTAATTAGGACAACATCAGACATGAATCAAGTTCAAGAGAACTAATCAACTAAGTAGAAGCATTAGGCAGATCTTAAGCGCAAAAACCCTAAGGGACAAAAGTAAATGTGATTCGATCAATTAACAAGTGCGAAATTCACTTAAGTACTCCTGACGACATGATTCCAAACAAGGGCTTAACACAATATTCAACTAAAAAGAGCAAAGTGATTGGTACAAATTAACCTGCAACGAGAGGGTACTTGGGACCAAGGGGGTAGATAAACGAGGCATATGAACCTTAGGTCAAGAAGACACTTAGGCCAAGACCGACAAAGCCTCAGATCTTCTGAAGCTAGTGTCAATCACACTGCTAGGTCGTGGGCCTAGCAGTTGAGTGATTACCCATACACTCCCAGATATGAAACAAGTGATTCTGAGATGTCCTATAACATGGAAAGACCAGCAGGTAGTTGAGGGGTGGCGTACCTAGAAAAGCCAGAAGGACCTTACAAGACTCAATTGGAATACATCAGGACTAATCGTCTAGGTGCTGGCATCTACGAAGACGGCCTGAGAAGATCTGTGGTCTAGATGAAGAACCTCGATCAACCCCATGGACTAGAACACGCGATAGTCAAGTTCGAGAATGGAGCATACCTAGATAAAGAAGGGACTATTAATGTAGTCACCACTCTTCCAGATAGAACATACGAGTTTGGGAATGTGATCGCAAAGACCGACATGGGTGATATAGAGAAGGGAACTTAGAGAGAGAGCCAAGAACTCCCCGTGGTAAATCCGTCTTGACCAGAATCATGACTCCAGAGTGGATTCCCCATGATAATAAAAGCATAGATTTGCTTTTAAACCAAGAAACCGATGAGGCTTTTTGGAGGTATAAGCCTGCCCAGCCTCAGGAAGTAGGAGCCCTGACCATTTATGAGTTTAAAGACCCTAAAAGCGCAGGCAAAGTAACCTACCTAGATAATACATCAGAGCGGATCTTCGTGGTCTCTGACCATGGGAGACATGCCTACACTTGGAAAGATGAATTTGTTTTTCCCCAACCTCGGTCCAATGTGTCCTACAGCCACCAAGGACCTGGGACCTCCCAAGCTCATGGAGCTCAAAGAGATAGAAGTAGAGACAGACCTGAGGGAAGCTTTGCCAACCCCCTGGGAAGAGAAAGAATGAGAACATGAACAGATAGAGAAGAAATCGAGAGACCTAGAGCCCCTAGGAACCAAAGAAGTGCTGATGATTTTCCTTTGCCAAGGCTGAGAGAATACACTAGGACCCTGAGGCCAACTCAGCTGGTGAAGTCCATGAAGAATTATTTCGATGGCACTGGAGACCCTTACGACCATGTGGCAGAATTTAGGCAAGTCTTGAAAGCTGAACAGGTTGAGGACCTATTCACACAATACAATGCTTTTGGACTAACTCTTAGAAACACAACTCTTACGTGGTTTCAACCACTACATGAGAGGTAGTTTAGGAGCATAGACCAACTTTTGGAGGCTTTCGTCACTGAGTTCTCTAAGAGTGGCATACGACATAATACCTCCTCCCTGATTCACAACTTCAAGCAGACACCTCAAGAGACTGTTAGACTGGTAGGAAGAAGGTTTAGGCAGTACTTAGAGAGGTGCCCGATGCCTGAGTTACCCACACCAGCCAAGCAAGTGGCATTGTTCTTAGACGGATTGCTAAGTACTAAATTGAGATCATATGTGTACTTGAAGGACCCTAGGACCATAGAAGAGTGTATTCGCATGTGCATTGACATCAAGGATAACCTAGGGGAGGAATTAGAACTTTCAAAAATCTACAAAGATTCAGATAGTTCTACTAGCCTCTCTTCCTCACACTCCACATCTATTGAGGAACTTGCTGAGAAAGTAGCTCAGAAACTAGGAGTCTCAAGTAAACAAATACCAAGGTTTGCACCAGTGAAAAGATGCTATATATGTGGGGGTGACCATATGGGGAATGTATGTCCCATTATGGCTCATCCCCAAGTGAATCCTAATAGCAAGTACTGCACCATAGAACGGAGGTACACCAATCACATTGCACAAGATTGCCCATACAATAAGCAAGCAGTTAGGCAAACGTACCCTCAACCGTACCCTCAACAAGGAAGATACCAGAACCAGTACCCACCTCAACAATATGGTAGACCACAACAACCCTATCAAACCCAACAAAGGCCTCAACCCGTATTAGTGCAACAACCCCCTGCTCCAACCAATGTGATTCTAGTAAAGTACACAGCTATAGAAGAGAATCTGAATAGAGCCATAGTGCCAATGACACCATTGCTTTTTGAAAGTGATCCCGGTGATCATAGTTTTGACTCCACTCACATTGAAAGCCCGCAAGTTTATTACATGCAGTCACCTGAGCATGACGAGTCATACTATTATGAGGACCCGAGTGAACCTAGTGGGGATCCTGAGTATGCAAATGTCATGTACACAAATCCCAACTCTAGACCTCAACCTAGGCAGGTACGACCCCCATTTCCTAGAGGACCATGCTTCAGATGTCACGGAGATCACCCCAACCAGTGACAATTCAAGGCTTCTGTAAAGATTGCAGAAAAGAGCATCTCTTAGGAGATTGCCCGAAGAACCCCAATAACCTGCCAAAAATCACTCCTATCAACGTCATTGGACTAGTAGTAGACTCTAAAGGAAGTGTAACTTCCACTGCCCTAGTGCATGTGGTCACTAGAGCTCAAGCCTTGCAACAAACTCAAGGAGTAGGGCAGGAAAAGAGTTCTGAGGTTAGTGAGACAGAGAGTATAACCAAGAAAAGGACGAGAGCATGGAGAGATAGCCAGGAGAGAATGAAAAGACAATGGTCATAGAAAATGAGCGAACTTGAAGAAAGTTTGAGAGAAACCAAAGCAAAGATAAGTGAACTCGCATCTCAAAACCACTCTCACACCACCCCACCACCATCCTTTCCACCTCCCACCAACCCATCACTTCCCACTCCCCAACTTTCTAATCCACCACACATAGCCCACCCACCACCCAGAGTAGGATCAGTCCTAGCCGATCCCACTCCTGAGGATCTAGACATGGTGCTTAAAGCATATCAGGCCAGAATCCAAGAAGGGCCAAACGTGACAGATCATGAAAAATGTTACTCTAGGGCCAATCTAAAGTTAGGGCGAACAAAGCTTTGTGCTAAGATGGTAGAATTGGCGCAAGCCATGTTCGAAGCCAGTCGCTTGTTCAATGGACCTAGCTCCACTAGAACACCATTGCATTTTGATGGTCTATTGGATAGGTTGGAGAGGTTACTTACAAAGTCTGGAAAAGAAGCCACCTCCCAGGCTAAGGAGAGGGCAAGAGATAGGATAAGCATTCCTCCCCAGGAAGCGTATGTGCCTAACTCCACTGAACCAGACACCTCTTCTTCTTTGAATAGGTATTCACGAGAGTTCCTGAGAGAGATTCAAGAAGAGAAGTGGGCAAAGGAAAGTGAAGTCCCTCCTCCCATTGAACTTTTGGATGACACACATGAGCAATTCCCACAATACATCACTTCTATTTATGGAGAGCGAGAGAGTGCCCAATCCTAGGAGAGATTAGATTTTGAGTCTAATTCCTTGCAAGAGTTACCCCATTTCACAGGCCCATGGGAAACTAAGTCAACATGCATGAGAGCGCCCACGGTCATGATAAGAAACGAAGATTCGGTCATATCTAGGAATATGGAGGTAGTAAAGAACACTAAAGTGTAGTGCCACCTCCCTTTAGAAGAGCTACTCAAGGTTAAGCCTGAATTGTGGAAACATGTGGCCAAACAAGTGCCAGACATAACAAAATCTTGTTCCCAGGTAGGATCTCATAGAACAGTGCCAAAAATACCATTGGATAAGATAGGAGACATGAGTGAAGGAGAAGAAGGAAATACCTATCTCCTAGTTAACCATCAGGGATACACAACCGAGGCAATTTTGGACTCAAGTGAAGGAGTTGCAATTGCTACCACTTCCCTATGGAAGCGTTGGGGCAAGCCAGCACTCAAGACAATGAGAATGAAATTGCAGATGGCCGATGGTCATATTGAGAGGCCCTTAGGATTTCTAGAAGGAATAACTCTCACTACATGTGGTGTCGAGTTCGAGCATACTTTTGCTATATGCGACTTGAGCAAAAACCAAGCCTACAAGATGATTTTGGGTAGGCCATTTATGCAGCAGTTGCAAGTGGTACAGGATTGGGGAACCAATTCATTGTATTTACAACACCTAGGTGTTACAACCAAAGTCAATCTCAAGGATTACTCTCATAGAGACGTACCGCCTATTCAATGGAATCCCATCCATAGAGCCAAGGACGACACGGAGTCAATGCATTCCATAGGATCAGGATCCTCATGGATGCATGAAGACACACACCTATGGATGTGCAAGGTGGCATTGGAAGAAGAGAAGAGAGAAAAAGCAAGAGAAGTAGGTGCTAAGGATACTCATAGATCAACTCAAGACCCAGCCTATGCACCTGTAGTATTTCCTGACGAAGAATTCGAACCTCACGGCTGGGCAGAAATTTTAGCAACAATGGATGTAGCCATCAATTAAGAACAATGGACACCCCACTGTGATGAGGATGGCTATGACATTTCAGTCTTTTCAATAGAACCAATCATGGGAGATGCAGTTTTAGAAGAATGCGAACCTAGCCCTGATGCATTTGAGGATGCAAGTGACTCCGACTTAGAGTCAATCATTATGGACCCACCTTTTGCATCAGATGAAGAATACTTCTATGAGGTAGAAGTTCACCCTCAAAGACATGAAGAGCTCATTAATGATATGAGATTAACCACACAAGTGACCACTAAGAGTGAAGGAAAGAAAAGAAAGAAGAAGGAAGTCACTCCAGAGGAAGAAGAATCCTTGTTTGAGGTCCCTGAAAACTTTAAAAAATATGAGATAGACGATAGAAGAGTCATGATAAGAATGCCTAAACACGAGGCACAAGCAGGAGAGGCCTATGATAGCAAGGAAACTACCAAGAAAATAGTTGTAGCCATAGAAGAGGGAGAAGAAAGATGCACATACATAGGGCATGCGGAAGAAGAAGAGCAAGAGTTGATAGCCTTGCTGAGGGAGTACAGAGATGTATTCGCGTGGAGCTACAAGGACCTGAAAGGTGTAGACCCTGACATATGCTCACATATGATTCCCATGACCTCAGATGCCAGACCCTCTAAGCAGAAGCCCTACACATACAATAACAACTACGCTGCCAAGATTAAAGAAGAGATAGACCGCTTGGTGGAAGCCGGATTTATCTATGAAATCGAGCACACTGAATGGGTTTCCCCCATTGTAGTGGTACCCAAAAAGAATGGTAAACTACCTGTATGCATTAACTTGAAGAAGGTTAATGCAGCCACTATCAGAGATAGTTATCCACTTCCAATCACTGAGCATCTATTAGAAAGGGTAGCAGGCAAGGAAGTGTACAACTTCCTGGATGGATTCTCTGGTTACAATCAAGTAGAATAGCACCAAAATATCAGCATAAGACAGCTTTTGCCACAGAGTGGGGCATATTTTCTTTTCCGGTAATGCCATTCAGGCTTACTAATGCCCTGCAACCTTCGAGAGATTGATGTGCCATGTGTTTAAAGAGTTCTTGAGGAAGAATTTGGAAGTCTATGTTGATGATCTTTGCGCTCATTCCAACATTAGACAAGCACATATACCTGAACTCAAGCAAATCTTTGACAAATGTAGAGAGTATCAAGTCTGCCTGAACCTAGAAAAGTGTGTTTTCATGGTTAGGAAAGGCAAGATTCTAGGACACATAGTGTCAAAGAATGGCATATCCACGGATGAGGAGAAAGTGAGAGCTATTGCAGAGTTACGTAGGCCAAAGAATGCCAAAGAAGTGCAAGCTTTCATGGGGCATTGTGGTTACTACCACCGATTCATTCACATGTATGCTGTCATTGCAAAGCCCATGTACGGACTCTTGACAAACTTTGAGTGGACTGATGAATGTGAGAATTCCTTCAATGAGCTTAAACGAAGATTATGTTCAGCACCAATCTTGACCACACCAGATTGGAACAAGCCATTCCATGTTCATGTGGATGCCTCCAATTATGCTATTGGATGTGTACTTGCACAACCTACTGGTGAAGGTAATATGGATCTTCCAATTGCCTATGCCAGTAGACAATTGAATGCAGCTGAACGAAATTATACTACCACTCAATGAGAAGGATTAGGCATGGTATATGCTGTTAAAAAGTTTAGAAACTATTTGCTTGCAAATAAGTTTAAATTTTTTACAGATCACCAAGCTCTACTATACCTGGTAAACAAGCCATGCAATATAGGTAGATTAGTAAGATGGTTCTCTTACTAATGGAATACGACTTTGAGGTTGTGGTGAGGAAAGGCAAGACCCACCTGAGAGCAGATCATCTCTCAAGGCTCACATCAGGAGAGGCCCCACAAGGAGTATCAGATGACTTACCTGATGCTTACTTGTTTAATTTGGAAGTTGTACCTCAGTGCGCTAAGCCATTAGTGCCAGTATTGACATACGGGCTCAATCACCCGGTAATGCACATAGAAGATAGAGAGATAGTAAAAGCTCAAAAGTATCATATCTTGGCAGGAAGTATGTACAAACATACGGAGCAAGGAGTATTAGCCTGTTGTGTGGAAGAGGACGAGTACGCTAAATGGTTGCAATTAGCACATATAGGTGTATTAGAGCAACACTACTCAAAACAACGAACCCTACAGACACTAAGGAGACTAGGAGTGCATTGACCAACTATGGAAGTTGATGTCCATAGAATGTGCAAAGAATGCCCAATCTATCGCACTAAACCACCAGTGGAACATGCTACTCTTTATCAAATATCTTTAGTCCCAAATTGGAGTGAACCATTAGTAGCCTTTCTGAAGACGAAAACATTCCCTCAAGATATGACTTTGGCTATACAAAGGAGTTTGGAACAAGAAGCCTTAGATTACGCAATCATTGGTGATAATTTATACAAACGTGATAAAGATGGTCACCTAAGACTCTGTGTCCATGAGAGCGAATACCTCAAGATATTAGAGACTGCTCACCAAGGTGTAGCAGGAGGACACTTTGGTCCAGATCGGGTGATCAAGGCAATACTATTTGCAGCATTTTGGTGGCCCACCCTTCACATGGATGCACATACCTACATGAAGAGGTGTGAGGTTTTTCAGCGAACTCAGTATCCTATACGCAAGGATGAGATGCCATTGAAACCTATGATGGGTGGACGTGCATTCTCTAAGTGGGGAATAGACTTTGTTGGTCCTATTAATCCCTCAGCTAAGGGTTCACATGCTGAGTATATCATTGTGGCCATAGACTATCTAACCAAGTGGGTAGAAGTGAAAGCCACTACAAAGAATGATGCTCAAACAACAGCAAAGTTCTTATTTGAAAATGTGTTCACTAGATACAGATTGCCAATAGAATTATTGAGTGATAGAGGCACACACTTCTTGAATGAAGTCATAGAAAACCTTCTCCAAGAATTCTTGGTGATACATAAGAAGTCTGCCCCCTATCATCCAGAAGCTAATGGCTAGGCTGAAAGCACAAATAAGATTCTATGCAATGTCTTAACCAAACTAGTGGATAATAAACGCTCTGATTGGGACAAACAGCTACAACATGCTGTTTGGGCATACCAAGTTGCCTATAAAACGGTACTCCAAGCCACTCCCTTTCAAATGGTATTTGGACAAAATGCAGTGCTACCATTGGACTTCTTGATAACTACATTGAAAGTAGCACAAGAGCATGAGTGGACAGGGCATGAGCTCTCCTCTAGAATCTTTGATCTTGAGCGATTAGGTGAAACACGATTGAGAGCGGCAGCAAGAATATATGCAGCCAAGAAGAGGCAAAAAGCATATTTCGATGCACATGTGAAGGATAAGGGTTTAAAAGCAGGAGACCTAGTTTTGGTCTACACCTTGAAGCAACATGCACGGAAATAAGAGAAGAGAGGCTATGGACCTATGATAATCAATAGAATCTCCACAAGTGGAGCGGTACAATTAGCCACTCTAGAAGGCGATGTTCTCCCTAGCTACATAAGCGGATGCAGAGTCAAGTTATATCAAGAACCCCTGACTGAAGAGATGCTAAATCGACTCAACACTGCCAAGAAACAAAAGGAAGAAGAAAAGTGAATTCGAGAGGAAGCACAGGCAGAAGCTTTAGAACGCATCCGACGAATGAAATTGAGAAGATAAGGTAGAGATCAGCCCATGCCTGACTCTCAAGAAGTTTTAGGTTATCACATGGCCATGTGCGAGGCCTCAGGTGAACAGACCCACAGGATAGTTGATCGCCGACCTTTTGTGACCCTAGAAGTAGGACAAGGAGAGAGTGCAAGGACAGTGAGAGCTTTAATTGATTCAGGAGCAGCCACTAGTGCAGTTTGGCTCTCTTACTGCCAAAAATTGGAATTGAAGGTCAAACCTATTGAGGCATATCTCATAGGGCTGGGAGGAGTTGAAACCCCTTGCATGGGAGAGGTGGAACTTCCCCTCTACATTCAAGAGGTCCTCATGCCAGCAAAAGTGCTAGTATGTGAAGATGAGGATCTCACCGAACCTCTTGTTTTGGGCCAAGACTGGATCTATGATCACGTAGTCAACCTCAACCTAAGAAGTGGACTTCTTCAGGCTTGGGCAGGCCAAAGCCGTCTTACGATTGAATTAGAAAATCAAGCACTCAAACCATTAGAACATGCACCAACTCCTAGTCCCTCCAGGAGCCCACATGAAGATAACAATGTTGTTCTTGTCCAAAGTTCTATCGTGCAGAGGATTGTCACTCTTGACGAAGGTACAGAATTCAATGATGAGTTCCCATCTGTTCCAAAGAAGATTCTAAAGGGGCAGGCTCAGCAACACACGACACTAAGGAGACCACTGATCAAGAAGCATGAACACCAACCTAGGCTTTATGAAGTACCTCGTGGCATGAGGCAGATCTGGATACGCAAGGGGGAAAAAACCATGGGCCCAGAGGCAGGTTCTCAAAAGAGCATCAAGTGAGCCACACCATTCAGGACTAAAACGAAGGAGTTCCCTAGGCAACAATCTAGACATACCATTTCTATTTGGGTCCCTAAGCGGTCAATGAAGGCTATCCCTAACGCTAGATGGATATGGGTGCCCAAGGCCTGCTTACAAGCCCAAATAGCTTCACCTCCAGTCACTAGCATAAATCAACACTCACAAGTACTCTAGGCAAATAGCTCAGGGAAGATACCTACACTTCACACTGTTACACCTTCGGTCAACCCTAGGAATGTCTGGAAATGGGTGCCCAAAAGGTCCCAAATCCAACACAATCTAGTTCATAAATCTTTATCTGCCATTAGCTCTAAGAGCTACGAATCCTCAACCAAAGTTTGGAGACTTAAACCCTGTATCAAACCCCCTAGTCCAATTTTGTAAATCCATCCACTCTGATGTAGGTGCATTCTGAGTACATTGCATATCCAAAGTATGCACCTAGGAGGACACTAACCACTAACCACTAACCACCACTCACATCTATCACAAACACTTCACCTCTAACCACTAACCATCTGGATTGTCATGTTAGTATTGTGGAGGGAACACCACTACATCCTGTTTCCTATGCAACACTAATGTGCCCTACTTCTTCCAGCAGATAAGCATCAACTGCTGCAAGGAGTCTCATGGAAGCAGCAGCAGGAACAAGCTCCCAGGCAGGCACTAGTACGCAAAACAGTTGGGATACCATGCCTGTGGAGGCTCCACTGACAGCGAGGCCGGAAGAGTTTCTGAATGTGCGAAGAATTCCCATCTCGGATCCATCGAGTGGCCTAACAGAAAGAGTGAAAGGACATTCACATTGGTTCAATGAGATGCCAAGAGATTTGGGAGATGCAGATCATATCTAGGAATCCAAATTGGAATTTGGAGGAGTTTGGTGGACCTTTCAATTCTTCTCACGAGAATTTTAAGCATTACAAAATGTAGCTCCTCTTCAAGATATTTGGCAGAAAGCGGGGTTACAAGATTATTTTCGTGCATCTCTGCCTAAACCTGATTTCCTTAGGTGCTATTACTTGATTGCAACTCTGAAAGCGACAGGAGATAAAGATCAGTCAGGCACATTCTTGGTGCCCTCTCTATCAAACCAGGAGGAAATGAAAAAGTTTGAGTTGAATATAACTTCAATCAGGGAAGCCCTTCAGATGTACGACACCCATGTACCCTCCGATCGAGATCCTTTGATACCGGAGTCTATGAAGAATAGTAAACTCAAGAAGTTGAAAGAGATGTGTGCCCTCACCCCGAACATTGCCATCCCGTTGAGAATGTGCCTTCAACACTTTGCATTTCTGGCTCAAGATCGATTCACACAGCCCCATAAGAAGATTTGGTATGGGCTATACCTAGCGGAGACAGGAAGTCTACCTATTAAAATGCCAGTGTGGATCCTTGACCAATTGTATGAAGCAGGCAAACGAGGCGTGAGGAAGCCTACTTTGAATGGTTGCTATGCGATTACAAGAACTATCTACAGATGCCTTGCCTATGATGTGCCGATCGCACGGGCCCTTAAGTACTCACAGTTGGAATTCTTCCAGGGACGAAAACCAGGGGTTCAACCAGCCAAAAGAATGCGTGGATCACTTTCACATGTTCCAATTCCTCGCGAGTCCACCACAGAAATCTCCCTTGGAGAAGAAGCCCAAGTAGCCCCATTCACAATACATCTCCAATGACCACAATCAGAGGGCATGGTACAACCCACTCCATCATCCCCTCCACTACCCTCAGATGCTGAGCTTGCATAGATTTTTGCAAACAGCACAGTTATCTGAGAGTGACTTCTTCTCTGAGGGTAAATGTGATACTGTTCTGAGAACTCTGAGGGTAATCGTTGTTATTCGGAGTTGTTGTTTAGACGTACCTTTTTGGTAAGATGGAAGTGCTATTCAAGTCTGTCACAGTACAGTAAGGTAGAATAAAGCAGTAAACCCCTTTTAGGGTAGTTGGGAGCCTTGAACAAGTTTGACTATGAACTGTAAGATTACGAAAGTAGTTGAGGTTCGATAGAATTGGACCGCAAGGCATTGTTAGGTGTAAAGTGGTTAGCCTGGGAAAATCAAGTCTAAGGGCCTCTGTTTTTACAGACCCCTTCCACTCCCAAGAACCCCCTTAGGTTGGTTAAACGCTCTTCTGATAGTTAGAACGAAGCGGTTTAACATTTAATAGTTAACACTTGGCACCGTCTGTGGGAAAGTGGCATCAAGATTGTCATTCGTCTGTCAGGATCGAACGTCAAGATTACCGTTCGTTTGTCGGAAGTAGTAATAGAACCAGATTGTTGCAAACTTGTTGTGGAAACGTGATTATAAAATTTTATCGATAGTAATACTACGCGATTAATACAAAAGATGATACATGCCGGTTACTCGATCCGGTGAAACGTATCCCAAGAACCATCAGTCTGGAGTACTTAATGTACTAAAGACAACTCTGGGAGGTAGAAGTACAACTAGGTCTGACCCAGTTGTCAAGAAAGTCAAGAACGTTAGAACTGATTCCGGTCATATTCCGGTGGAATGTGTTACGCCTCTGGTACATTCCGGTACTATTTCGGCACAGTCTGTCGAAGATATAGTAACTCCAGAATCTACCAAGATGCAGTCTGAAGTTAGTTTAATAATCTTGGATAAAGATTCGAATTTTTTTACGATTAGAAACACATTAGCCAAAGAAATTGGAGAGGGCGAAGAAACACCTTATTCTGGCATAATTTCGGCACATTCCGGTGACATTTTGGTAACAGAATCACAGTTTTCCGGCGACGGTTTACCATTTTTTAGTGAATCTTCAGCCCAGCCACCACTTTTTGGAGTAAGTTCCCCTACATTGGACATCAAGAAGGAAGGAAAGCTGTTCAAAACCGAGATTCGAAGCATATTGAGCAAAATCATTGCACCGGAAAGTGCACCATCCGACGATACAGATTTCGATAGTTCAGATATTCAGCCCCGAGATATAGAAGGTAGTCACGATACACTCACTATGAACGGGCAACAACAACAACACCAAAAACACCAACAGTTATGTCCACCCACGCCGCCTCCGACAGGAGTGACGTACACTAAATTTGGTGGATTCCCAGGAGATGATCCGGATGCTCACGTACGCAACTTCGAGATAAGCTACGCAGTTCTCAACCATCCACCAGATCCGACATATAAAGCTATTGTCTTCCAATATACATTGGTCAACGAAGCAGCTAGATGGCTTACAGAATATGATATTAATCACTTCGACACCTATGAAGCAGTACGAGATGCCTTTTTGCAGCGATTCAGGCTAAAGAAGAATCCAGCCAAAATTTTTGACTATCTGCAAAACAACAGACAGAAGGTAAATCAAACAGTACAGGAATACGCTACTCTCTTCAGGACTCACTTGAGGCAGTTACCACCAGCACATGCCAACCTACCGGACGACGTTATTACTCAGTGGTTCATCAATGGCTTGACTCCACAACTTAAACAGATTATGATCATACACTGTGTAGGAGCTATGATGCTAGATGCAGTAATCGCAATGGCTCTGCAGCTGGAAAACAAGGTTGGAGGATTTACAGAAGATCTGGAGTGGTTAAAAACAACATTAGAAGATTCTGTAAGGATGCAGCTGAATATGATCAGAGGAAGAAGGAACGTCAAAATCCAATGGCTAATATGGTACAAATTACACCAGTAGAAACACACGCTGCAGTAATTCAGACCCGCTCCGGTAAACAACTGCAGCCTGCAACAGAATTATTTGAACCAGGTATACGCGAACAACAAAGGATGTACAACAATGGACCACCGCAGAACCTCCAGTCTTCCCAGATCTTATTCCGGTAACTCAAACTCCGTTAACCGAAGCAGGAGGACAACAACAGGATTCCAGTTCAGCAGCAAGCACATCATCAGCAGCAAACACATCATCAGCAGCAGGTATATCATCAGCAGCAAACACATCATCTTCAGCAGACGCATCATCTTCAGAATCTATGGAAACAATCCAATCAGAAAAGGCCTGGGAAATTTTATCTAAAGCATCCATCACTCTTCCTTTGGGCCAATTACTTGCACTAGTACCAGGAGTCCGACCGCAATTTCAACAACAGTTCAGTCTTGTGCCTTCCTGCATTCTAGCGACAACAACAGTACAACCGGAACCCGATTCTACGGTCGATCATTCAATCCCTTTAATTACGGTATGGTATAAGAATCATAAAATCACACAGGTACTAATTGATGGAGGATCTGGAGTCAACATTGCTACTGCTGCACTATGTAAAAGGTTAGGGTGGACCAAAATCGAACCACTTCAGTTTTTTGTCAGAATGGCCGACCAATCAAGAGTCCATCCCCTTGGACTTGTACGATACGTACCAATCACTTTACAAGGTACAACATTTAAAATGACCTTTGTCATACTAGATTTACCGGAATCCACTCTTGATTACAACCTCCTTTTCGGCCGACCTTGGCTGAAGCACGCTAAGGTGATACAGGATTGGTCTGCACAAGAGCTCACTTTTAAGGATAAAAATCGTAAATACATTGTAAAATTAGATGTTATACAACCTTGTGAGTTGCATGCTAGACCGTATTTGGTGAAACCAATCCATATGTTAGATGGATTTTCAGATGATGAAGAAGAAGAGTTTCTGAAAAATAATATTGACTTGATCTCCCTAGGCACTATTGATCTACAATCTGTTGTAGATAATTGGAACCCTGTAGTTTGTACGGTAATGATTGTAATAGAAGAAGATAAGAAGGCAGATACTGCTGCTATAGATGATGCTCAACTGCAACAACTTTTTAAGCCAGTAGACGATACAGAGAAGCCTCGACAATTTTATGTCCCAGAAGATCAGTTGATCACTTATAGTTTAGGCAATGAAGATCATCCGCGTCCTGTGAAGATAAAGCAAAACTTACCGGAAACATTTCAAGCAGACTTAATCCAGCTACTCCGAGAATTCTCCAACGTCTTTGCATGGGATTACAAAGATATGAAAGGATTGGATCCGCGTATCTATCAGCACTGAGTCATGCTGAAGCCGGAAGCAAAACCGAACAAACAACCCAGCTACCGGATGAATCCAAATTATGCATCACAGGTAAAGGCAGAACTTGATAGGCTACTTAAAGTCGGATTTATTGTACCAGTAGAGCATGCTGAATGGATCTCACCAATTGTCATCGTCCCGAAAAAGAATAAGCAGTTGCGAATATGTGTAGATTACCGGAAACTGAACGCCGCTACAGTGCCTGATCCTTTTCCGATCCCTTTTCTTGACACAATGCTTGATAGAGTAGCAGGACATGAAATGTATTCATTTTTAGATGGGTACAGTGGGTATAATCAAGTTAGAATGGTTGAACAGGATATCCCGAAGACCGCCTTCATTACCAACTGGGGTGTTTTCGCATGTACTGTTATGTGGTTTGGATTAAGAAATGTCCCAAGTACATTTCAAAGATGTATGCAGGAAATATTTTCTCCTTATCTCACCTCTTTTATGCAAGTTTACCTTGACGATTTTTCAATTTTCGGTAAGATGATAGCACACCTGTTCCATTTACGGTGCTGCTTTCAGAAATGCAGAGAATACAGACTCTGTTTGAACCCAAACAAATCTGTGTTTGTGGTTTCATGTGGCAAGCTACTTGGTCACATTGTATCTACACAAGGCATACAGGTGGATCCAGATAAAATTTTGGCAGTATTAGAAGCCCCGGTGCCCACTACACCGAAGGAAGTTATGCGCTTCATGAGCCAAGTAAGATGGCATGGACGACACTTACGGTGGCTTGCTCATTTGGCAATACCATTGAACAAGCTAATCACCAAGACTCCTCGACAATTTGAGTGGACCCAAGAATGCCAGATAGCATTTGATCATTTAAAGAATTTATTAACACAAGTTCCCATCTTACAACCGCCGGACTGGGATCGCCCCTTTCATGTATTTGTTGATGCTTTAGATATAGCAATAGGAAGTGTTTTGATGCAACAAATTGATAAGTGGTTCATACCAGTGTATTATGCAAGCCGAAGATTAGCCCCTGCTGAGAAGAATTACTCTGTAACAGAAAGAGAATGTCTAGGGCTAGTATATTCTGTCAAGAAATTCAGACATTATTTGCTGGGCCGTAAATTCACATTTCATGTAGATCATGCTGCACTTGTCTATCTAGTTTGGCAACAATATCTAGGTGGACGATTAGCACGATGGGTTCTACTTTTACAGGAATTTGACTACGAAGTCATTCATCGGCCAGACAGTTCACATGCCTTAGCAGATTTCCTATCCCGCTTAGATTCCGGTGAAGCTCCGATGGGCATAGATGACACAACCCCGGCTATTTATGTCTTTGAACCAATGAATGATGAAATTATAGACCCACCCACACCATCTACATATTATGATCAGATCCTGACCTTTCTCACTGATGGCTGCCTTCCATCTCAGACTTCTACGGCAATACGCAAAAAAATTGCAGTCTTTAGCCGTCGATTTTGGTTAATTGCTGGAGAATTATACTATGAGGATCATACCGGAATTTTACGTCGATGTATTCCACCACATGAAGTTAACTCAGTTATTACTTTGGCTCACTCAATTCCTTCCGATGGCCATTTTGCTGCAGATTTAACACACCAGAAAATTCTGCAGAGTGGTCTCTGGTGGCCCACTGTGTACAGAGATGTATCACAGTTTGTCAAACAATGTGATACTTGTCAAAGATCTGGACAGCCCTTGCAACGTCATCTTTTCCCTCTGCAACCCATCTTACCATTGGAACCTTTCCAGAAGTGGGGACTAGATTTTATTGGTCCGATTACACATCTAGCAGTCTTCAGTAACAATCGTTACATACTGACCTGTACAGACTATGCAACCAGATGGGCAGAAGCCTGGGCTTTACGGTCTGCTACAGCTGTTGCGGTAGCAAAGTGTCTGCTAACCGATGTCTTTCCACGTTTTGTTTTACCACTAGAACTTGTTTCAGATCAAGGCACTCATTTTGTAAACAATTTAATGAAGGCACTTACACAGTCGTTCCAGGTCACACATAAGTTTAGTTCTCCTTATTATCCTCGTGCTAATGGTTTGGCCGAAAGTACAAACAAATCTCTGCTGAATATGCTTCGGAAATTGATCATGGAAGCACCGGAAAGATGGGATCAACTGCTACCTGCAGTATTGTGGGCATATCGGACTACATACAAGGTAACGACCGGATTAACACCTTTCAAACTAGCTTACGGATTAGAAGCAATAGCACCAATGGAGATAGTTATACCAAGTTTACGAGTAGCAATAGCTCACAAACTGCTACCGGAAGACTCACTGTCATTTCGGTTGGATACACTCAGAGAATTAGACGAGCAACGATGGCACAATTTTTTAACTATGCAGGAAGTACAACTAAGACAGGCTCGGATGCATGATCGACACTTGAAAACTCCAGTTTTTATGGTGGGACAACTTGTCCTTTTTTATAATGCAAAGTCGAATCGGTCTGCTGGTAAATTCAAATTACGATGGTATGGCCCTTACCGGATTTCAGAACAAGTGGGCCCAGCAACTTTTCGGTTGACTACGTTGATCGAAAATCCTCTTCCGAAAGTAATCAACGGTTCGAAGCTGTGACCATACCAACACGCGTCTAAACCGCACTAAACCATTTTTCGGTGGGCCGCGTCGTTTGGCGCTCGCTTTTCTTTTCTTTTCCTTCTTTTATTTTTGCGTACTCAATAATTCAAGTCTGTAAATATCTGCGTCTTGATGAATAATTATGTCATTAGCCGCCCTGCCCTTTCCAGCTGCTAACACACATTAAAGTTAAATAATTATCATTATAACACCGCACGATGACTAATCATCCTTCATTACCCTCCACCGTGACACATCTATTTAAACTTTTCTGTTTCGCCGAAAATCGCTATTGTGTTTACGTGCTTGTATGCTTGTGAATTCCTTGTGTGTCTGCGTTGTGTGATTACTGTCTTTGTTGCGCTATGCAAGCTTTGGCGAATTACGCCGCCTTCCGTAATGGAATCCCTGCTGACGTAGGAGAATTCCTGCGCAACCGTGGGCTTGCTAATTTTGCTGAACTGCCATGGCATTGAGTGGAATCCCACCCTTTCTTTGCCAATATCATATCTGCCATCGCCAACACGTCGGCTACAGAACAGAGTTGGCCAATCACAACCTTGCCCACACGGACCGTAATAACCCTTCAGTCATTCGCTGAGTCGTTTCGACTCCCTGCGCAAGGTAGACAAAAGGGCCCTAACCTCCCCGAAGCAACAATGAGAGAATTATTCCCTAGGTATTCATCGAACGAGTACGCGATTTTATGTCGACCAGAACCAGAAAGATCAGCACTGCAGTTCTTAGTTGCAATCCTAAACCTACAGAAGCGCACTTACGGCATATCCCGACCATTTTACTCGGCCATAGACTTAGCTGCCCGAGAACCAGTGAACTTCGCGACCTATTTCTTCCAACGTATCCACAAGGAGTGTGTAACAATAATCAAGCAGGTGAACAAAGGAGGCATGCCCAGGTCCCGATTACCGCACATACTCTCATTTCTCTTCCCGGCAATCCTTGCAGCCCAACCACCACCTCGGGGGCCCATTCTGAGACATGAGGAGTCGATACAGCTGCTAGAGGATGATGAAGAAGAAGATGAAGAAGAACTCAACCAGTTAATCCGTCGGAAACGCATCAGAATCAGCTCGTCTGAGAGTGAAGCACAGAAATCAGCCGGAGAAGATAAAGAAGGAGATAAAGATGAAGAAAAGCAAGAAGAAGACACATTTCACGACACCGCCACATCCATGCAGCATGAGTCATCCGCACATTCATCATCATCTGAGCAACACGAACAGGAAAAGCAGACGGAAACAGAAACAATGTCGACCGAAGAAGCTTCTCAGCAACAAACTGAGCAGGAACAACAAGGAGGTGAACAACAAATTGCTAAACATGTTTTCGAAGAGCTACTCAAGGCCGTCGAGTCAACCATCGCGGACATCGACAAACAAAATAAGGTAACAGAAACTACCTCTGCCATTCCCACTCCACCACCAAAACCTCCACTAAACCCAAACCTTCCTATTCCACCCAACACACCCGTCGAGCCCGCAGCTTCTTCCGCCTCATCCCCCAACTACTCCCCTCCGACATCACAGCAACTTACTGCAGCGTCTTCCCAACCTCGCCCCCTCTTCCACCACCCTCCACATCAGTATTTGTTCAATTAGAATCGATGGGTCAGATGCTAATCGAATTGTCAAGACAACTGCCGCAACAACTGAAACAGATTACAGAAACTGTTCGCGAAGATTTCCAGCACAAATTGGAAGTCATGGAGGCAGACATCACAACCCCTCCAAGAAGAACTATAGGCCGTGAAGACTGAAAATCATGCGCTGCATGAACAAGTACAGCAGCTACAGGCTAGAATCCAAGAACAAGAACAACTAACAGCCCAGCGAGATGAAGCCCTGGCCGAGGCAAAAGAAAAAGAAGAATTACTACTCGTTGCAGATGCAGAGATAAGCAAACTGAATTAATTACTCAAAGAAAAAGAAGAGGCAACGAAGGAGCTAGGCAATTTACTAGAAGAAATCAGAACGAATCTAGCCGAGGAAGTAAAGAAGAGCCAATAACAACAAAGGGAAGCCAAATTGACACAAGACGAACTCCATAGAACAAGTGAGGCTCTAACAGATGTCAACAGAATGCTGAAACATTACCTGGCAAAAGAAGCTCAAGCACAGAAAGAAATCGCACAGCTCCGACGAGAAAGAGATGCCTATTCAACAACAATACAGTATCAAAACCAAGAAATTGAAAGGCGAGAAATTCAACTGAGCAATTAGAAAGAACGAGTAATCGAGATGCAGAAGCAGGTTGCAGAAGTAAAAGTTTCAAGAGATGCAGCTTTATCTAACGAGTTCTACCTACAGGAGGCCTTTTTGAAAACTCAGGCCGAAATTTTGCTCACCGAAGCCATCTCTCTAAGCTCTGTTAGAATAGATGCGCAACTAGTAGAACCAGATACCCTTAAACAAATGTTAGAAACACTTAAGAAAAAGATCTCCCGAACTTTTAGACTAGCCCAGAATATATACTTAGAAGGAATAGTAGACGAATAGTAATTGTATACATGCGGGTTCGAAGTCCACCGTGCGTGCCAATGTTAGTCAGCCGCCGGATGGGGACATGTGAAACCGAATCTTGTACACACACGCGCGAAAAATGGTTACGTGACAGTTGTAATTTCTTATATAAAGCAATGTAAAGAGAGTAAGACACGACGATTCTGGGAATCACCAGGCTGTTCGTCTGGGTGTTTGTCAGAGCGCTGTTGTAACACTGTTTGTGAAATCTCTGAGTACTTTGGGTATTGTGTACGATTTCGTATCGTGTTGTCTGTTAGTACTATGGTTTACCGTAACGGGTGTTGAAGTACCAGACTGTTTATCTGGGGGGAAAGAATTTCTGCATATTGCTGTAACGATTGATTGTCTAAGTTCTTGAATCCTCTGAGTATTCGGTACACCTCTATATCTTGTTATCTGTGCGGAGTTGAGTTAGTGTGACGACTTGCCTGATGACTGGGTTGGGACATTGCATGTACATGGCTGGTTAAGTTGAAATCTCTGTCTCGTTCTATCGGTTGTTATAGATACTGACGGGGATGTTAGTTTAATAGATGTTCAGTAAGCTCTCTCGGTGATGGTCTGAGTCGGTTATCTTGCAGGATCTTATTGTTATGATCTACTGATCAAGTGTGCAGTGCTGTTGCTATACCTGTAAGGTGCATCTGTTGAGTAGAGATAGTGTAAATGCGATACCGTTCTGAGAACTCTGAGGGTAATCGTTGTTATTCGGAGTTGTTGTTTAGACGTACCTTTTCGGTAAGATGGAAGTGCTATTCAAGTCTGTCACAGTACAGTAAGGTAGAATAAAGCAGTAAACCCCTTTTAGGGTAGTTGGGAGCCTTGAACAAGTTTGACTATGAACTGTAAGATTACGAAAGTAGTTGAGGTTCGATAGAATTGGACCGCAAGGCATTGTTAGGTGTAAATTGGTTAGCCTGGGAAAATCAAGTCTAAGGGCCTCTGTTTTTACAGACCCCTTCCAATCCCAAGAACCCCCTTAGGTCGGTTAAACGCTCTTTTGATAGTTAGAACGAAGCGGTTTAACATTTAACAGTTAACAAGGCACACATGAACAAGAAGAGGCACAGGGAAATGAATCGGAGGAGAGTGAGGAGGAAGCCCCTTCTTACACTGCACAACTCAAACGGCTCTACAAAACGATCAAGCAGGTACAAAAGAGGCATAAGCTATCTAAAGAGGAAAACAGAGTAATGGTAAATCAAATGCTTCAAGCAGAGAACGCCGATCCCCACTTTGTTCAATCATTGAACCTTTTGGAAGACACATGTGGGATTATAGAAGCTATGCGGACCATGTTACATCGCACCCCTCCTCAATACGACCAAAGAAGGCTCGATACGCAACCACCAAGGGGAAAGATGATTCAAATGGAAGTCTCTACCTCACTCCCTACCACCACTCAAGAAGATGTTCACATGGCCAGCCCAACTAACATTGATGAACCAAATGTAAATATATAGACACCATCTCCAACATCACCTCCCATCTAGCCCACCGAACCCCTCACTACTGGTATTCCTGAACAACCAGTATCCACCCTCAATGAACCTATATCGCACACCACCATTTTGTCATCCTTACCCATCCCTACCTCTATCATTGCGGGTCCATCTTCCCAACCTCATATAGGTCATCCTGCCACCCATCAAACCATCATAGGTCACCCTTCTTTTCAAACAGCTCTTGAACAACCACATGCACCTACCCAAACACTAACACACCCATTTCCCTTCACCACTACATTTGCGACTTACCAACCCCTACCCACTGTGACCCTCTTAACCTCCTCAGAACCAACACAAACCACCCTGCCTCCATTCTTGGAAAACCTGATAAATATAGTTCAACAAATTGAAAATCATAATAGAAAGTCCCTTTCCCACCCCACCTCCCCCACGTTTTTACGGCCACCACTAACACACCACCCACCATTCCAGTATTCACGATTCACAATTCACACACAATCACGTCCGACCCCATGGACATTTCACCCTCCACAGGACCACTCACCACCACTCTTGTCTCCACATCACCACTTGTAACTTCACACACATCACCACATACACCCACTGTCGGCACAACATCCACTTTTCCCTTCCCCATTTCCCAACCCCTTGCATCCACCTCATTTAGTCTTGCACTAGAAACCATGCTTGAAGCTGCTACCCAGCTTAAACAGGAATACAGGTTATTGGAAGAAAACAATAAAGAACTTTATACCCTCTCGTCTCACCTCCAGGCACGTGTCAATGCCTTGGAGTTGAGTAACACTGCATTGCAACATGAGGTTACCACTCTCCAACAAGCTCATGTGAAGCTCGAAGCCAAATATACAGAGATGGGTAGGGCAACTGAAGAACAACTTAGAGATCAACTGGCCCGTAATGCTAGACTACAAAGAAACATGACCTTACTTCCCCGCCATTTAACAGCAACTCAAGAAGAGAATAGAAGACTACAACAACAGAATCAAGAGAATTTAGAAGCAGCTACCGAAAACACCCCAGGGCCACTTATAGACCCTGCCAAATTCCAAGCTATTCCCTCAGAACACATTCAACAAGTATTGGAAGACTATGCGACCCTCTTGGATGCCCACGACCAGCTGGCAGACCAGGTAAAGGAACTACAAAGATCCCAAGTGCCCCCACCACACCCAACAGAATTTAAAGAGATGGTCAATGCTGCTACTTCACCAAAGCCTGAATCTTCAACGACCAATGAGGTACTTGAGCTACGCCAACAAGTTGCAGAATTAAAGATTAAGTTGTTACAATATGAACGAACCCCCTCTCCACCTGATCAACCATCAGAGGAAGAAGCAATAACCATTTCGATGGAAGAGACCTTTGAAGATAACTATGAGCCTCAACCACTTTCAGGAGGTAGAATCACTAACGAGGGACAAGACACTTACGAAGAACCCCCTGCTGCCTGGATGAAACAAGTAGAAGAAATGGGGCCCACGCACGAAGAGCGTATCTCCACCCAAATGATGGCCATGAAAACTATCGAGGATAAAATACTTCAGTCGGAATATTTTAGGCACTTGGCTCCTAGGTGACTGATAACTAGTTCAGAGTTGCCATATAAGCCCTACTTTGTACTGCTGGTAGACTACAACGTGGAGATCAAATGCAAAACCAACAAGTACCCTACTTTTGAAACACAGTTTGAACCAAAGGATATTCCAGAGGAAGCCAGAAAAGGGGCCATATTCCAACCCATCTGGAGGCAAAAATTACTGGAGACTTATCCTGAAATGCTACGAACATGGGATCACGCTCCCATGCATTTGAAATATAACCCTTGCTTTGGGCCAGTACAAAGAAGAAGATCATGGAAAGCATTTGCCATCAAGGTTCAAAATAATGCAAATTGCAAACAATGGCTCAATTACCCCTCAATTGCACCACCAATAGGCACACCAACAGTAGCATACATGATGGCTACTATCAGACATTGGATGCCACGCCTTCACCCCATGCCAGATATCCCTGCGCAGATGATGCTCAAAATCCTAGACATGATGCAAGTAGTGTTAAAGACCTTCCACAATGTACTTCACATCCAGCTGCCAATTCCGGGATTTATAAATGGTAATTATGCCTTACTTTATGATATGAGCATGACCCCGAGTATCCGAGTGGCTTATGCGTGGCATGCACGAATAAGATATGTCCCTGCTTGCTACAAGCAAATGTTTGATGACATGTTCACCACGGGGTTCTGGGAATCACACTCAGAAGTGTTCGTGCCACGCCCAACTCATCTACTAGAATTATTCGTGTGCGGACAAACAATGCATTCAGAGCTCTACATCACACCACAACCTGACATGCCTGGCGCAGTTAATTGGGATGCCCTGCAAAGAGATTTGGTCAGGGGACTACGGATCAAAGAACAAGAATTGGCAACCGACATACTACAATAGTACATTGATCAAACGGTGGAGCCAAGGTCTGTCAGAGACGACAGACGCTAGGGGGGGAGAGTGTTGGCATCATATGGGAAGAAGCAAGTACGGGCATACATGCAGATCTAGCACTGAGGAAACCCATCAATTTTTTCCAATCCTTACATCATTTTAAAAGTGATTCTCATCACTAACAACAATTGTAAATACGGTTTCATCTTTTTGTAGCTCCATTTTGTGCAAGCAGAGGAGTCCTCAAGCTTGGGGAGCCTTAGAAGTAGTTGCCTACCAATTTTCATATTTTTTAGATCTCGTTTGAGCCCTCAAATAAACCCTCGAACCTGATTTTTAACTAGGCCAGACATTAGGTCTGGACAGGGCCAAAGCTAGTAAAAAACTATAAATAGAGCTAGAGAGCTCATTTTTGGGGTAGCTTCTGGTAGTTTTGAGCTTGTATGAGAACTTGGTTATAATAGAAGTGAATCCTATGTCTTACTCTCTTTGTTCTTGCTGTGTGTGCGTGTGTGTGTGTGTATGTGTGTGCATGTTGGTGTGCTTCTCACTCACACATTTGTGCCTTCACTTGCTCGAGGTCTGCATACCATCCTCATGTCTTCCCGGATTGACATTAAAGGAGGTACTACTCATCACTGAGCTACAAATGGGTATAAACAAATTGTTTCAGGAAAGAAAGAAGGAAGGCTATTCACATTGAAGACTCAAGGCAATGTTGGTCAGGCTTTGTTCACTTATGGAGGACATAAGATCTTTGAGTTAGATCTGTGGCATAAAAGACTTGGACATTTCAACTAAAGAGGTATTAAGGATATGATTAACAATGGTTCAGTGCTTGGATTACCTAATGTTGCAGGTCAATGTATGACATACAAATGTGAAGCATGTCAATTAGGTAAGGCTCATAAGAAATCATATAATAAGCATGGTTTCATGTATACATAGAAGCTTGAGTTGGTACATACAGATGTGTGGGGACCATCAAAGGACTTTAACATTAATGGTTCAAGATATTATGTGATTTATGTTGATGAGGCTACCAGGTGGATCACAATATATGCGATCAAAGATAAATCAGAGGTGTTCAATACATTTAAAAATTATTATATGTATGCAGAAAGAGTTTCAGGACAAAAATTGAAGAGACTAAGGTCAAATGGAGGGGGAGAGTATTTCTCTAATGAGTTCAGTGATTACTTATGGAATGCATTTATGTTGATGAGGCTACCAGGTGGATCACAATATATGCGATCAAAGATAAATCAGAGGTGTTCAATACATTTAAAAATTATTATATGTATGCAGAAAGAGTTTCAGGACAAAAATTGAAGAGACTAAGGTCAAATGGAGGGGGAGAGTATTTCTCTAATGAGTTCAGTGATTACTCTCCTCAACAAAATGGTGTAGTAGAAAGGAGAAATAGAAATCTTGTTGAGTTTGCAAGGAATGATGAAAGAGAAAAATTGTCCTAATTATTTGTGGGTTGAGGCTGTAACTACAACCACATACTTGGTTAATAGGTTATCATGTAAAGCTTTGCAAGGTATGACACCATATGAAGCTTGGTGGGATAAGATACCTACCTTATATCATTGCAAAGTGTTTGGATGTTTGGCTTATGCATATGTGCCATCTCAGTTGAGGCATAAGTTGGAACCTAAAGCTGAAAAGTATGTGTTCATTGGTTATGATGATAAGCAGATGGGTTATAGATTGTGGAGTCCATCCACAAAGCAATTCCTTGTGTCAAAGGATGTTACATTTGATGAGCAAGGTACTTGGTATGCAGGTACAATTAACATTAATGCAGGTGATGAAGAAACATTGAACCAAAAGAAAGGTAAATCAAAGGTTCAAATATTCAATGAAGAAGAGAACAATGAAGCATCAGTTGAAGTTGAAGAAATGCCAAGGTTTGATCCAGAATGTGATGAACCATAAACTTCAAGAAGTGGAGAAATCAAAAGATCATCAAGGCACAAATGGCAACCTACAAGGTATAGCTATGAAACTTCATTTTTGACCACTAAAGATTATGCTTATATGGTGAAAGCAGAGGAAGATCCTTCTACATATGAACAGGCAAAAGGTAAGGAAAATTGGGAGAAAGCTATGCAGGAGGAGTATGATGCATTAATGGAGAATGGGACATGGGATTTGGTTCCTAAACTGAATAGTCAAAAGATCATTGGATGCAAATGGGTCTACAAGACAAAGAGGTATGCAGATGGAAGCGTGTCTAGATATAAAGCTAGACTTGTTGTGAAAGGGTATGTTCAGAAATATGGAGTAGATTATGATGATATTTATAGTCCAGTGGAAAAGATGACAACTATAAGGACTCTCATAGCTATTGCTGGGTGTAAAGGTTGGAAGATATGTCAATTCGATGTGAAGAATGCTTTTCTAAATGGTTACATTTCAAATGATGTTTCATGGAGCAAGCAGAAGGTTTCAAGGATAAAAGGTATTCAAATTATGTATGTAAGCTCAAGAGAGCTTTGTATGGTTCGAAGCAGCCCCCAAGGGCATGGAATTATAGACTTGTGAAGTTCTTGAAGGAGCTTGGTTTCTAAGTGTCTAAGGCACATAGTAGCTTTCTTGTTAAAGCTAGTAATGTGGGTTCATTTACATGTGCATATATGTTGATGACATAATTCTTACAGGTACATATGAGAAGGGCATATAAATTCTTAAGAAGCGAATGGAGAAAGAATTCAAGATTAGTTATATCTTGGGCATGGAGATTTCATATACTCAACTTGGAGTATATGTTACTCAAGAAAGGTATTTGAAGAACTTGCTAATCAAGTTTAAAATGGAAGATTACAAGGTAGCACCTACTTCAATGGAGGTGAATCACAAATTGAGCAGATATGGAGGAGAAGGATTCAAGGACATGAAGCTATATCAAACTTTGGTTGGTAGTTTAATCTATGCTACATTAACTAGGCCTGATTTGTCATATACGATTGGAGTGTTGACTCAATTCATGCATTGTCCTAGGAAAGAACATTGGATTGCAGGACAAAGGGTGCTAAGATACATTAAGGGTACACTCAAAGAAGGTTTGTATCATGGATTCACATAAGATACAAACATGAAGATATATAGTGATACAAATTGGACAGGTAATCCTGATGATAGGAGATTGACCTATGGATATCTATGTTATGTGGGAGATCAATTAATCTCTTGGTGTTCTAAGAAGCAACATACAATTGCTTTGTCATCCACAGAAGCAGAGTATAAAGGTATGGTTGAAGCTACAAAGGAGGTTATATGGTTGAAGACTCTCATGAAGAGTTTTGACATCATTTAGAGTACACCCACTATTCATGGGGATAATATGAGTTCATTGTATCTAGCTGCTAACCCTGTGTTTCATGCCAGGACTAGACATATTGAGATCCAGTATCACTTCTTAAGAGAGAAGGTGATTGATGAAGAAATTGAAGTCATACATACCTCAACAAAAGATCAGATTGCAGACATGTTAACCAAAAGCTTGGATGGACATAAGTTACAAAGGTTCAAAGACATGGCAACTATAAAGAAGATGGAGAAAATCACAATTGATGATTAAGGGGGAGCTGTTGGTGCAAAACAATCAACAATTGGTGATTTGGACAAGAATTGAAGACAAAGAATAAAGCAAAGTTCAATATATGAGGCTTGCGGATGAGTACATGATCAGAAGATGAAGACTTGTATATACATGTACATTCAACTTGTAATTAGTTTACTTATGCCTTGTAATGGTTACACATTTGTACATATATGCCTATATATACAAGGAGAAAGTCGGGACATATAGAGAGGGATGATGAGTGACAAGTTTTAGAAGTCACTAGAGACATTGGAAAGTGAGAGGAACTTGATGCATCACTTAGATGTAATTTTTTCTTGAATAGAAGAAAGTTGCACATTGATCTTTTGCTCAATGCTCCTTCTATGTTTATCTTTGTAAGACAATAGTTACGCAATATAACACAGGAGCAATAGCAGAGAAGATAACAGATATAGGAGAATCTCAACAATTTTCTACTAGCAGCAAGTACAAAGATGATGGCGTTGTCCACCCGTGCGCTCTCAAGGTAGAGCTTAAATGGTGATCTAGACAACTCTAGATAGGGAGATACAAGGTAGAGGTATGCTGGCTCAACTCGGGTGTCTTAGGTAGTGCAGAAGTCATGTATATATAGGATCATGGGTGTCCTGCCATGGACGGCAATACATGGGCGGTAGAGCGTGGGCGGCCACCGCCCGCGTAATTGCCATACACGGCTTAGACTGGTTGAACCGACCTAACAAATATAAATGATTTATGACTCCGACAGGGAATATTCCATGGAATATTCCCTTTACCGTCGCGCCGGGGGCGCTGCCCACGGACCCCCACCAGGGGGCCCGCTGGCCCCCTGGGACCCCCCTGGTAACTCCCTTTCCTTATAATATCTTACATGGTCCAATATGACCTTCATCCAACATTCAAGTTGGGATTCCCATCAATTGGGTAATGCACGCTTGGCTTCTCCTCATAAAGGGGGCCTTACAAAATGTGCATACAATCATGAGGGGTAGACATTGATCATATACTAACAATCTTAGTGAGGAATGCTTTTGTACAAGTCTTATTCTATAACTGAGTGACCTTTGTAAAAGTTTTGAGAGTTTAATTATAATTATGTTGAGAGAATTTTGAGTAGGAACATTTACATGTGTAAATATGAAAAAGTGAAGATAAAAACAGGTGCAATCCTGGTGGTCAATGTTTTGATCAGATTTCCCTTCAAAATGTAACTTTTTGAGCAAGTAAGTAGTCATTCTTTAATTGGAAAGGTAAGCTACTTGTGGATAAAAACATTTGAATAAACAACGTCTAGTTTGGGAGAACCATGCATTAGAAGTTGAAGGTGTCAAAGTCGATTACATAGAAGAAGAGTTTTAGACATAGGTACATTGTTTGGAGTAAATCTCAAGATCTAATGAATCTTTTGGAAAGACCTAACTTGGAGATGGTGTGAAAACTTTAGGAGATACCGTATATAAAGTTTCATTGAAAACTTTACACATTTGATTAGTCAATGAGTGAATTATGTGCAACAAACTTTTCTATGTAATGACTTTCTTCACTGTTAGTTCAAAGTTTGCAAATTTGGCATTGGCCTTCCAAAATTGGTTGAGGTTTTTAGTTGTTCTTGATATAGAGGTGCTATAACATCAAGGATAACTTGTTCTTTTGGAGATTAACATTCTCCATTAGATAGATCCATCTATCATGATAGAAAGATGCCATGATAGATGATACATAGAATCTATCCTAATAGACTCATCTATCACGATATAGAGAAGGACGAAAAAGACTCTCTTTGATGTCCTAGAGCACTTTAAGAAGTAAATTGTTGAAGAAAGTACTATTCACATTGAGATGCCTAAGAGGGAGGAAATATTAGTGAATTCACATGACAACAAGGAATCTACTAAGAAGGTAGCAATTTACCATCTATCACAATATAGAGAAGGATGAAAAAGACTCTCTTTGAAGTCCTAGAGAACTTTAAGTACATTGTTAAAGAAAGTACTATTCACATTGAGATGCCTAAGAGGGATGAAATATTAGGGAACTCACATGAAAACAAGGAATCTACTAAGAATAATTGAGGACCTATGCATGCAGACTGACAATCATCTCACACAAGAAGAAGAGTTGGAATTCATTAACCTTCTAAGAGAATATAGAGATGTATTTGCTTGGTCCTACGAAAGGCATGGATCTAGAGATATGATATCATCGAATTCCCATGATGAGCACAACAAAGCTAATCAAGAAAAGACCATGCACCTATAATGAGACATACTCCATGTAGCTCAGTGATGAGTAGCACCTCCTTTAATGTCAATCCGGGAAGACGTGAGGATGGTATGCTGACCTCGAGCAAGTGAAGGCACAAGTGCGTGAGTGAGAAGCACACAAACACGCACACACATACACACACACACGTGCACACAAGGTAGGACAAAGAGAGAGAAGCAATGGAGTTCTTTAGATTACTTTCAACAAGCTCATACAAGTTCAAATCAATTACAAGCTAGCCTCAAAAATGAGCTCTCTAGCTCTATTTATAGTTTTTGACTAGGTTTTGGCCTTGTCCAGACCTAGTGTCCGGCCTAGTTAAAAATTAGGTTCTCTGCCCTATTTGGAGGTTCAAACGGAGTCTAAAAAATGTGAAAACTGATAGGTAGGTACTTCTAAAGCTCCTCAAGCTCAAGGACTCCTTGGCTTGCACAAAATGGAGCTACAAAAATATGAAATGGTATTTACAATGGTTTTTAGTGATGACAATCAGTATTTTTATAGGGATTTCTTCTAACATTTTGACATACATTTCTTGGAGCTCCCTACTTGCTCCTTCTTCTTGTGTGCCCAACTCTTTGATGCCTGAAAAATTTAAATGGCCTACTTGCCAGATCTTCTTTGACTACTGTGTCTGCTTGTGCTTTCTCTTCGCTCCGACTCCCTTCGTAGGCTTCCTTGTCTTGTGAATCCTTCAGTTTCTTGACTACTGCCAACACCCCTCCTCTCTCGCGTCTGTCGTCTCTGACAGACCCTTGTCTAGTTGTGCGTTGGACATAATATTGAACAACATCGGAATCGAGGTGGTGTTCTTCTAATTGTAGCTCCCGTGCTAGGTCTGCTAACAATGCATCCCAATTCACTAGTCCTGGGACGTCTGGATATGGCACCCGCAATTGTTCTGAATGGATGGTTCTTTCCACAGCGAATAAGTGGAGGAGATGTGAGGGCCTGGGTACAAGTATTTCTGAGTGATATTCCCAGAATCCTGTTACGAACATCTCCTCAAATGTCTGTTTAAAGCAAGCTGGGAGGTACTTGATTCTGGCGTGCCAAGCATATATTACCTCTATTGATGGGGTGGTGCTCATGTCGTATACCAGATCTTGGTTGCCTGTAAGGAAGCCAACTCCTGAGAAGTGGGGGTCTTTAATGTCCTTGAATGTCCTGAATGTGATCAGCATTAATTCAAAGATTTTCATGCACATTTGGGCCATCACATCGGGGGTATTCCGTAGTCGAATGCTCCGGTGACAGATGGTAGAAATCATATAATTCACAGTGGGAGGTCCTTGTGGAGGTGCAAGGTAAACATAGTTTAACCACTTTGCACAACCTTTGATGTTCTTGACAGCAATGGTAAACTCGGGCCAGGTGCATCTGCGGAAGACTGGAACATAATAGGGATTGTATTTAATAAAGAGTGGCATGTTAGTCCAAGTACGAACCATCTCTAGGTAGGTCTCGAGAAGACGGATCCTCCAGGTGGGTTGATGAATGGATCCTTTTTTAGCACTCTCAGGGATATCATCGGGCCCAAATTGTGTGGCAAAAGTTGGAGCCTTGCCACATCGTCGTTGGATCTCTGCGTTGTAATCTGTCAAGAGTACGCAGTATGGCACATACTGATCGTCGTTGGTGCCGATTCATCTATGATGAGACATACTGCGGAAATACTCTGACTTTATGATGGTGTCTTCTAATTTGGCCATTGATTGGATTTGGATTGCCACTCGATCTTCATGGGTTGTAGCTGTTTTTTCTAGTGTCTGGAGCCATTCGGGTACTTCGACTTCCAAGGTGTCCATTCCTTCTTAGGTTTGCTGACCACCGGGCATCGGCATAGGAATATATGGTTCCTCATACGTTTCGTCCACCTCAATGGGTACCAACTCATCTGGCTCTGGTTCTACAACTGGAGAGGGAGTCTTTCATATTCCAGTAACTTCTTTTGCAGTTCCGCCACCTGCTCTGTTAATGCCTCTACTTCCGCTGAAGTCGAGGTTGTTTCTATGACTTTGGGTTGTGCCTCCTGTTCCATGAGCTGGCGACGTAGCTCATCCCGTTCCTTTTCCAAATTGTCATGTGCTTCTAATAGATCGGCATAGCTTTCCAAGATTGTTTTCATTGTTTCTGAGGGAACTGCTTTGAATTATTCTGGGTCGATTTCATGGGGAGAGCCTTCCATGGTAGCTTCCAGGTTTTCTTCGTTTTGCTTCTGCAGACGCTTGTTTTCTTCAAGGGCTGTAGCCATGTGTTTTTTGAGTAGAGTCAAATTTCGCCGGACTCTCAAATTATCTGTTTGGTAGACCTCCAGTAAGGCTTCAAGTTGTTTGACACTTGGCGCTTGTGATGGTTGGGGTGTATCCAGGAGGGTTTGATGAGCTTGCTTGAGTGTTGTGTAATGTTGATTGAGGTCTGCATTTTCTTCTTCTATAATTGTAAGCCGTCTCTGTAGTTGTTGATGATTCGTAGTCAGTTGATGATGACGGTCTTCGAGAGCCTCATACTCACTCTGAAGTTGATACACGCATTGATGTAATGCCATGAATATACTATTTACATTAAACAATGCAGGGAAAGATGAAGATGCAGGGGGAATGGGGAAGGTGAAGGGAGTTGTGAATGCTGTGGAGTCAAGTGGTGAGGTAGGTGGAGGGGGTATGGGAGATTGAGGCTGCGTGGGGGGTGGGAGTGGTGCTGTGGCTGGTGATGTTTCCATTGTGTCGAACGTGTGTGTGACTGTGTAGATGGGAACAGTGGGTGGGGTGGATGTGATATTTGTGAAGAGTGTTGTGAAAGTGGGCATGGTAACTCCTCCGAATCGGATGCCAGGAGAGAGAGGAATTCCCATGACGACTGTGGTAATGGAAGAAATAGGCGTGGTAGTGCCAAGTGGTGAGGTGACTTGTGTAGTGAGAGGTGAGGTGGGGGGTGAGAGTGGTTCCGCCTGATGTGCTTCTGTTTGTGTGTTACCTCCTGGTTCTGATACATTGATGTGGATTTGTTTGCCGAATCGCATGGGACGATTAGCCACTCGTTTCTCAAATCGATGAATATAAGTCATGGCTGCATGAACAGCCTCATCTAAGCCTACTGTGTCTGCGTGCAGGTTCATCGATTCAATAAACATGTCATCCACACCTTCCTCGGCTAACATTTGGCTCATGATCATCTTTCCTGTCTCGAGCGACAGTTTGTGTTGTTCTTGGACTCGCTTCATAGTTTCGTATAATCTTTTTATTTGGGCCGAGTATGCCGGGGCACTTGCTAGTTCTGAAAGTTCGTCATATTCCTGATCATACTCCTCGTTTGCCTCTTCTTCTTCTGTCTCTTCTTCATCCTCTTCTACTTCGACTACTCCCGGTTGGGTCGGGGCTGAAGTTGTAGTAGTAGGTTGTGGTCCTTGCATCTGCTCTCCTTCTGTCTCCAGATTAGACTCATTGATCAAACGGGCAATTTCTTCATCTGTCAAATCAGCAAGGGTGTAAC
Organism: Ceratopteris richardii; assembly: GCA_020310875.1. Classification (NCBI taxonomy): domain Eukaryota; kingdom Viridiplantae; phylum Streptophyta; class Polypodiopsida; order Polypodiales; family Pteridaceae; genus Ceratopteris; species Ceratopteris richardii. The sequence continues at coordinate 40,377,459 of CM035408.1, read as the reverse complement.
CCTGTGGGAACTCCAAGTCCGATGGAATCGGAGGGAACACCAGGTTGGGTCCTTCTGCACTTGGTTTGGGTAGGCGAATGGTAAATGGTCGGACACACCTCGTTTGGGGAGGGGTAACTTCTGGGGTGGTGGTGGCTCCCCTGGCTTGAGCACATGGTAATTGAACTCCCCCTCTCATTTTCTTCGATGGAGGACCCGCCATTGATAGCCGTCTTTGGAACTCTTGAGCCCTGGACCATACTAGTGCTCTTTGAATGGGCACGTCGTACGCTAAGCACCTGTAAATTATTCTTGTGAGAGCACAGCATCCATGAAGTACATTTTTTTGTTTCTTATTCCACCGTTGATGGGCTAGGTGTATTTGATCGATGATCCAATGTGGTATATTGATGGTGAGATTCTCTGTCTCCACTAGGTACAAGCTAAACCATATCTTTTTTGGTGGCATAGTGAAGCGTTCTTGGGCGGGAAAAGCAAAATGTTGCATGATCGTTCGTAGGTGGAGAGCAATGGTAGGTGTCATTGCTACCATGTCCTTCAATTTATTGAGATCCTTATGCTTCATCCTGCCTGGAACCAACGTCTCTTTCTCAGTGGGAATATGCATACCTTGCATGTTCAATGCTTCTCGTACCAAATTGAGGGTCAATTTGAATCTCTTGAGTTCGTGGCTTGGCAATAGTGAGGGTAGCACAAAAGTACTATCGCCTCCCTTGGCCCTGCTAGGAGTGATGGTATTGATAAAATAGGAGCATCGTAGGAAATCTGGCTTAGGCAAATGTGCCCTGAAATAGCTATCCAAGCCCGCTTTGGTCCATACCGATCGCATTACTTCTGCATTCTGATAGTTCTCAAATTCGCGAGTGAAGAAATGGTAGCGTCCCCATTTGCCATTGAACTCAATTTCTACTTCCCAGAAGTAGGTGACATCACCCAATGGCCCTGCGACATCACTAAACCAATGAGCGTGTTTCCCCACTTGAGAAGTGTGTCCCTGAGGAGGGTCGTGAATAGGGAGCACATGCACCGCTTGAAGTTCTTGAGGCCTCTCGGTGAGTGGTGGTTCAAGGAGGAGGGTTTCAATGTCCACAATCTGTGCACTAGACCCTGCCTAGGAACTGGTACCTCTTGCTTCTGCCATTGTTATTGCTTGCTTGCTGGTTCTGTGAGAATATAGAATCATGCGTTAATATTGTAATGGACAAGATAGAACACTTTTTGTCCTCGTTACAACATTATCATGAGGTGAGTAATGGGTTAGTGGGTCAGTGAGTGCTCGATGATTGTGTGTGTAGTTAATGAATGGATAGTCCTACGAGCTAGATGGAAAGATGCAGTGTATGAGTGATGTAGTTAGCAAGTGAGGATGAATTTACACATGGGGTTCGGGGGTTTAATTACAAGTTTTAGGCTGCCAAACACAATGGATGGCTTTTGGTTTTGGTTTAGTGGAGACTCTGGAGGGCTTTATGAGTATGTCTGCTTGGGAATAAGGCGTTTTTGGGACCCATTTACAAGTGAGTCTGTTCGCGCTTCTGGGCGACTGTGTGTTCGTACGTATTAAACAAGAGTGGGTAACGGCTCTTTGAGTGAGTGAACCGTGGCGTGTATGATGTGATTCATGCGTGACTAGTTGAGCCCACAAGCAAGCCTTAGGCACCCAAATTTGTCTTGATTGTGGGCCAACCTTCAGCGACTTCTTGGGTACCCAGATTGATTTCACTTCCTCAAAAGAAGTTTTGGATGTCTTCTTATTAGTATCATGTCGTTGATTACTAATAGGAAGTTGAGATGGTTGTTGCCGCTTGACTGTAATAGGCCGCTTGCCTTTTCGCACCCACATTGTTTCAATGGCTGAGTCATTCTGCTTCGCACGTTCTTTTGGCCTCCAGCATAGGTAGTCTTCAGTAATTGATCTGTCTTTGGTTGCTGCCTCCCTCTGGCCTTTGGAAAAGAAGGGATTTCCGTTGAGTCCTTGACTTCTTTATTGAGATCACCATTCCTCTGCATCACATAGCTTTGGACAAGAACAGCATGGTCAACGTCATGTGTACCCCTGGAAGGACCAGGAGTCTGTGCCTTTCCTAGTTCCTTGAGTGTTCCATTATCAAACTCAATTGTAGTTCGACTCTGATTTACCCATACCTGAATCAGTCCACTTCTTAGGTTTAAGTTGACTGCATGGTCATAGATCCAGTCTTGACCCAAGACCAGAGGCTCTGTGAGATCCTCATCTTGACACACTAGTACTTTAATTGTCATTAGAACATCTTGAATGGAGAGGGGAAGTTCCACCTCGCCCATGAAAGGGGTTTCCACACCTCCCAATCCTATGAGATATGCCTCTATAGGATTGACTTTTAACTTCAATTCTTGACAGTAAGAGAGTTTAACGGCACTAGTGGCTGCACCTGAGTCAATCAAGGCCCGTGCAGTCTTTGCACCCTTTCCTTGTCCTATCTCCAAGGTTACAAAAGGACGTCGGTCAACTATTCTATGGGGGCTTACACTTGAGACTTTACACATAGCCATATGATATCCTGGGTTTGCATAGTCATCTATCCTTGGCTGATCTTGTCCTTGTCTTCTCATCTTCATTTTTCGGATGCGTTCCAAGGCTTCTGCCTAAGCTTCTTCTCGAACTCGTTTTTCCTCTTCTTTACATTTCTTGGCAGTGTTGAGTCGATTGAGCATTTCCTCCGTGAGAGGTTCCTGATATAACTTGACTCTGCATCCACTTATGTAGCTAGGGAGAATATCGCCTTCTAAAGTGGCTAGTTGTACTGCTCCACTAGTTGAAATCCTGTTGATGATCATAGGTCCGTAACCACGTTTTTCTAGCTTTCTCGCATGTTGTTTCAGAGTATATACCAAAACTAAGTCTCCAGCTGTAGCTCAGTGATGAGTAGCACCTCCTTTAATGTCAATCCGGGAAGACGTGAGGATGGTATGAAGACCTCGAGCAAGTGGAGGCACAAGTGCGTGAGTGAGAAGCACACAAACATGCACACACATACACACACACGCGCACACACGGCAAGACAAAGAGTGAGAAGCAATGGAGTTCTTAGATTACTTTCAAAAAGCTCTTACAAGTTCGTTTCAATTACAATCTAACCTCAAAAATGAGCTCTCTAGCTCTTTTTATAGTTTTTGACTAGGTTTTGGCCCTGTCCAGACCTAGTGTCCGGCCTAGTTAAAAATTAGGTTCCAGGGCCAATTTGAGGGCTTAAACGGAGTCTAAAAAATACGAAAATTGATATGTAGGTACTTCTAAGGCTCCTCAAGCTCAAGGACTCCTTGGCTTGCACAAAATGGAGCTACAAAAATATGAAATGGTATTTACAATGATTGTTAGTGATAAGAATCACTGTTATAAAGATGTTGATTTGGAAAAATTTGAAGGGCCTATCTGCCAGATTTGCGTCGACTGCTTTGTCTACTTACTCCTTCACCTCGCTCTGACTCTCTCCGCTGGCTTCCTTGTTGCGTACCTTGATTGCAAATGCTTGCCAGGATCTGCGACGTACCACTGGGCAATAGCATGGATTATACTTGATATATAGTGGCATGGTTGCCCAGGTGCTCATCATCTCTGGGTAATCGGTTAGTAAATGTGCACGCCAATTAGGTTGGAAGATCGAGCCAGCACGTGCATCTGTCGGTAAATCCCCTAGCTCAAATTGAGTGGCGAATGTGGGCTCCTTCCCTGTATGTCTTTTGACTTCTGCATTATAATCGTGTAGTAAGACAAAATAAGGCATGTATTGCGACTCTGATGTTGTGATTAACCGTTGATGGGATAAGTTTTGAAAGTAGGAAGACCGAAGGACAGTTTCTTCCAGATTTGTGAGAGATTGCATTTGCACGGCCACACGATCATCATGTGTCTTACCCACTTTCTCGACCCTTTTGACCCAATCTGGAACTTGAATTTCTAAAGTGTCTTGTCCTTCCTCTGTAGTTCGACCACCGGGTGTCGGCATAGGCTCGTATGGCTCTTCATAGCTGTCATCGACGGGGATTTCCACTACTGTTTCAGGTTCTGGTTCTTCAATGGGCGAGGGTGGCCTGTCATATGGTAAGAGGCGTGCTTGGAGTTCTGCCACCTGTTTCCGGAGGGTCTCTACTTCTTCTGTAGAGTGTTGCAAGATTGCCGGCTCCTGTTGAGCTGTGGGGACACTGACTATCTGTTTCTTTAGATCTGCACATTCAGTCTCTAACTTTTCATATGACTCCAAGAAATTTTCATGCTCCTCAAGTAAGATGCGAATGTCTTCCGATGGGACTGCTCTATATCTGGTAGGGCTAATGGTTGCTCCTACAGTTCCTTCCATAGCCGCTTCAAAGTTGTCTTGGTTTTGTTGTTGAAGTCTCTTGTTCTCTTCTAGTGCTGCTGCCATATGCTTCCTTAATAGCCCAATGTTGCGTCTGAGTGTAGCATTAGATATCATTTGCGCTTGGAGCATTGTTTCTAATTCCTTGACTGCTTGGTCATCCACTGTTGATGTCTTTGATTCCAGTTCGGAGTGAGCCTGCTGTAAGGTGGTATGCTCGGTTAGGAGCGTTTGGTAGTCAGCTTCAAGAGTGGTGACCCTAGCTTGCAGACGTTGAGATTCTGCCTGGAGGGCCATAGTGCGTTCTTCCAATTGATGGTATTCTTGTTGTAGTTGATGTGCACACTGAAGTAAGGTGTTGAACGTGCTATTTACATTATGAGATGCAAGGGGAAAAGTTTGAAGTGTAGGGGAGGTGGGATTGGATAGGGGGGTAGTGAATGCTGTGTGTGCCAATGATGTGAGTGGTGAGGTGGGGGGTAAGGGAGGGGGAGATGGTGGAATCGTGGGGAAGAGGTGCTGTGGTTGGTGAAATGTCCATTGGGTCAGACAAAGTGGTGTGTACAGGGGCTACCATGTAGGTGGGTATGGTAGGTGAAGTGAGTGTGGTGTTCGTGTAAATTGATGTCGTTGCGAACATCGAAGAAATGTGCCTCTGAAACATTGGAGAGCGGATGAACTGCTCCACAAAGGACGGGTATTGGGGTGGTGCGGTCAGGTTGAAAGAGGTGTAGGGGCCAGATGGGAAGTGAGGGTCATGTAATGGAGGTACCCGTATTGGGGGATAGGTAGGGAAACACAGGGTGCCTTCTGTGGGTGCTGGGTTTCCAACCACACTTGGGATTATGGGATGGCCAGTTATGGGTTCGGAGGATAGAAGGGTTGAAGTGTACAAGGGATTGGTGACGAAAGAGAAGAGGGTGTCTTGTGAAGTGGGTTCTCGAAATGAGAATGATGTGAATGAGGATGGGCTATAAGTGGAAGTAGAGGTGATGACTGTCGTTTCTTCCATGGTGGGAGGTGGTGGTGGGGGTGGAGAAGGTGGTGATGGAGGATGTTGGGGTGAGATGGATGACGTCTGAACGAAGGTTTCAGCAGAGAGGTCAGTGGTGGTTGTGGGGGTAGCTGTGGTTTCAATGGGTACTTCTTGTTCTGTGACGGGTATCCTGATAGTCTTATCTGCTCGTGGTAATGAGTCAACTCTGCGTTTGTCATACCTCGCGGACTGGCAGACTGCAGTGTGGACAGCCTCCGGAACTCCTAAAGATTCTGACACTAATATTGAGGGTGTCAATGAAATGTTGGTCCACCCCTTCATCTGATAGCATTTCTTGCATCAAAGCTTGACCTGATACAAGAGAGAGTTGATGCCTTTCTTGTACTGCTTTGATTGTATCGTATAACCTTTGTAGTTGAGCTGTATATGCTGGTGCACCTACAAGTTCTGGCACTTCTTGTTGCTCATCTTGATGCTCTTGATCATAATCCTCCTCATCTTCCTCCTGTTCTTCATCTCCATCAACCTCTTCATCCACTTCAACTCGGGTGACAGGTGCTTGGGAGGTTGTGGCCTGTGTTTGCACGTTTTCCGCTTGTTGTGCCTCTTCTGCCTCCAGCTCTACATCTTGTAATAATTGTTCGAAATCTTCATTAGTGAGTTCTTCCAAAGGTGCACCACTGGGAAATTCAAGATCGGTTGGGATAGGAGGGAATATCAAGGTGGAACCATCGGTACTGTGTCTTGGAAGTCGGAGTGTGAATGGTCGGACTCTTCGGGGTGGAGGGGTAACATCTGGTGTTAGGGTGGCTCCACGTGGTTGAGCACATGGGACTTGGACAGTGCCTCTCATCTTCTTAGAAGGGGGTCCAGTGGATGTCCTGCCTCTAAACTGCTCTACCCGATTCCACATTAGGGCCCGTTGAATAGGAATGTCATAAGCCAAACACCTATAAATGATTCTCGTCAGAGCACAACAACCATATAAAACGTGTTTCCGCGGCCATCGTTTGTGAGCTAGGTGTATCTGATCAATTATCCAGTGGGGTAAGTTGATGGTGAGGCTCTGTGTCTCTGCCAGATACAAACTAAACCAAATCTTTTTGGGCGGCATGGTGAATCTATCTTGTGCAGGAAAAGCAAAGTGTTGCATGCACATGCGAAGGTGTATTGCGATATTAGGCGTCATGGACACCATGTCCTTGAGTTTGGTGAGGCTTCGATTCTTCATGTAATCCGGTACTAGGGTTTCCTTTTCTGTAGGAATATGCATTCCGCGCATATCTAGAGCCTCTCTCACCAAGTTGTTTGATAGCCTGAACCTCTTGAGCTCATTCCCCTTTGTCAGAGATGGAATCACAAATGAGCTTGCACCTTTTGGGTTCTGGTTTGGAGTCAAGGTGTTGATGAGATAGTAGCATCGCATGAAGTCAGGCTTTGGGAGCCGTGCACTGAAATATGCATTCAATCCTGCCTTTTCCCATATCGAACGTAGACTTTCTGCATTTTGTAATTTCTCGAATTCTCTTGTAAAGAAATGGTATCTGCCTTGCTTCCCATTGAAGTCCAACTCTGATTCCCATAGGTACGTTCCCTCACCCAAGGGTCCTGCCACTTCAGTAAACCAGTGGGAAGTCTTTCCTACGGGCATGGTGTGGCCACGCGGAGGGTCCGCAATAGGTATGATTTTGATGGCCTGCAATTCTTCTGGTCTTTCATTTGTTTCAGGCAAAACGGGTAAACTGTCTAAGTCCACCACTTGCGGGCTTGTTTCTGTGTGAGAGCTAGTTCCTGCTGCCTCAGCCATGTTGAAAACTTCGCAGCTGGTTCTGTGAGAATATATGAATAAATGTTAACATTGCAATGGACACAAAAATGACACGGTGTCCCCTGTTACAACATTAACTTAAAGTTCGGGAGTGGTTAGGGGTTAATAAGTGCTCGGTGCTAGTGTGTGTAGTTAGAAATTGGGTAGACCTACAAGCTAAGCGGAATGATGTGATGTGATAGTGAAGTAGTTAGTAGGTGGACATGGATTTACAATTGGGGTCCGGGGGTTTATTACAAGTTTTAGGTTGCCAAATGCAACAGATAGGTTTTGAGTTTGACTTTGTGGAGGCTCTGGAAAGTGTGATAGGGTATTTACTTGAAAAAGGGGGCTGTTTAAGGACCCATCTACGAGTGAGTCTGTGCGTGCTTCTAGGTGGCAGTGTGTTCGAGTGTATCAGACAAGAGTGGGTGGCGGCTGCTTGAGCGAGTGAACCCTGTCGTGTATGATGTGAATTGTGTGGGGTTATTTGAGCCCGCAAGCAAGCCTTAGACACCCAAATTTGTCTTGATTGTGGGTCAGCCTTCATCGACTTCTTGGGTACCCAAATGGACTTCACTTTCTCAACAGAGGTTTTAGGAGTCCTCTTATTAGCACCAAGTCGTTGATTATTAATAGGAAGTTGAGACCGTTGTTGCGACTTAGTTACGGTCGGCAGCTCGTCTTTCCGCACCCACATTTGTTTCATCGGCTGAGTTGTTCTGCTTCGCGCGTTCTTTTGGTCTCTTGCCCGGAGAGTCTTCAATGATTGATCTGCCCTTAGTTGCTGCCTCCTTCTGGCCTTTGGAAAAGAAGAGAGTTCCATTGTGGCTCTGACTCCTTCTTTGAGATCTTCATTCTTCTGCATCACATAGCCTTGGACAAGAACATCATGGTCAACTTCATGTGCACCCCTGGAGGGACCAGGAGTCCGTGTCTTTTCTAGTTCCTTGAGTGCTCCATTATTTAACTCAATTGTAATTCTAGTCTGATTCACCCATACCTGAAGAATTCCACTTCTTAGGTTTAAGTTGACTGCTTGGTTATAGATCCAGTCTTGACCCAAGACAAGAGGTTCAGTGAGGTCCTCATCTTGGCACACTAGTACCTTAACTGTCATTGCCTCATCATGAATATAGAGGGGAAGTTCCACCTCGCCCATGCAAGGGGTTTCCACGCCTCCCAATCCTATGAGATATGCTTCCACAGGATTGACAGTTAACTGCAACTCTTGACAGTAAGACAATTTAACAGCACTAGTGGCTGCACCTGAGTCAATCAAGGCTCTTACAGTCCTTGCACTCTTTCCTTGTCCTATATCTAAGGTTATGAAAGGACGTCGATCAGTTATCCTATGTGAGCTATCACCTGAAACTTCACACATAGCCACGTCATATCCTTGATCTGCATATGCATCTTGCCTAGGGTGCTCTCTACCTTGTCTTCTTAATTTCAATCTCCGTATGTGCTCTAGGGCTTCTGCTTGAGCTTCTTCTTGAATTCACTTTTCTTCCTCTTTGCGTTTCTTAGCAGTGTTGAGTCGACTTAGCATTTCCTCCGTGAGGGGTTCCTGATACAACTTGACTCTGCATCCGCTAATATAGTTTGGGAGAACATCACCCTCTAAAGTGGCTAGTTGTACTGCTCCACTCGTGGAGATCCTATTGATGATCATAGGTCCGTAGCCTCTCTTTTCTAGCTTCCTTGCGTGTTGTTTCAATGTGTAGACTAAAACTAGATCCCCTGCTTTCAAGCCCTTATCCTTCACATGGGCATCAAAGTATGCCTTCTGTCTCTTCTTAGCTGCATATATCCCTGCAGCTGCTCTCAGTCTTGTTTCTCCTAATCGTTCAAGGTCAAAAAGTCTAGAGGAGAGTTCATGACCCGTCCATTCGTGCTCTTGTGCTACTTTCAATGTAGGTATTAAGAAGAGCAAAGGTAGCACGGCGTTTTGGCCAAACACCATCTGAAAGGGGGTGGCTTGGAGTACCGTCTTGTAGGCGACCCGGTATGCCCAAACAGCATGGTGTAGCTGTTTGTCCCAATCAGAGCGTTTAGTGTTCACTAATTTTGTCAGTACATTGCATAAGATCTTGTTGGTGCTTTCGGCTTGTCCATTAGCTTGAGGGTGATAGGGGGCAGACTTCTTATGAACTACCAAGAATTCCTGAAGTAGATTTCCAATCACTTCGTTCAAGAAGTGAGTGCCTCTATCACTTACTAACTCTATAGGTAGCCCATATCTTGTGAATACATTTTCAAGCAAGAATTTAGCAGTTGTGTGAGCGTCGTTCTTTGTCGTAGCTTTTACCTCCACCCACTTGGTGAGATAATCCGTGGCCACAATGATATATTCAGCATGTGAACCCTTAGCTGGGGGATTAATAGGGCCTACAGAGTCTATTCCCCACTTAGAGAATGCACGTCCACCCATCATAGGTTTCAGTGGCATCTCATCTTTACGTATAGGATACTGAGTTCTCTGACATACATCACATCGTTTCACATAGGTATGTGCATCCATGTGAAGGGTCGGCCACTAGAAGCCCGCAAATAGTATTGCCTTGATCACCCGATCTGGTCCAAAGTGTCCTCCTGCTACACCTTGGTGAGCAGTGTCCAAGATCTTGAGATACTCACTCTCATGGACACATAGTCTCAGGTAACCGTCTTTACCACGTTTGTATAGATTATCGCCAATGAGAGAGTAATCCTGGGCTTCTTGTTCTAAACTCCTTTTCCTAACCAGAGTCATGTCTGAAGGGAATGTTTTTGTCCTCAGGAAGGATACTAGTGGTTCACTCCAATCTGGCACTATGGACACTTGATAAAGAGTGGCATGTTCCACACGTGGTTTAGTGCAGCAGATTGGGCATTCCTTGCACAACCTTTGGACATCAGCTTCCATAGTTGGCCAATGTACTGCGAGTCTCCTTAGCGTCTGTAAGGTTCGTTGCTTTGAGTAGTGTTGCTCTAATGCACCTACATGTGCTAAATGCAACCATTTATTGTACTCGTCCTCTTCCACACAACAAGCCAAGATTCCTTGATCCGTGTGCTTGTACATGCTTCCTGCCATGATGTGGTACTTTTGGGCTTTCACAACCTCTCTATTCCGTGTGTTTACTACTGGATGGTTAGGCCCGTATGTCAATACTGGTACCAATGGCTTAGCCCACTGCGGCACCACTTCCAAATTAAACAAGTAAGCATCAGGAAGGTCATCTGACACTCCTTGTGGGGCTTCTCCAGATGTGAGCCTAGAGAGATGATCCGCTCTCAAATGAGTCTTCCCTTTCCTTACCACAACCTCGAAATCATATTCCATTAGTAAGAGAAACCATCTTACTAATCTTCCTGTATTGCATGGCTTGTTTATGAGATATAACAATGCTTGGTGGTCAGTAAAAAATTTAAACTTTTTTGCAAGCAAATAGTGTCTAAATTTCTTAACTGCATATACCATGCCTAAGCCTTCTCTCTCCGTAGTGGTGTAATTTCGTTCAGCTGCATTCAATTGTCTACTGGCATAGGCAATTGGAAGATCCATGTTACCTTCACCAGTAGGTTGAGCAAGCACACATCCAATGGCATAATTGGATGCATCCACATGAACATGGAAAGGCTTATTCCAATCTGGCGTGGTCAAGATTGGTGCTGAACATAATCTTCGTTTAAGCTCATTGAAGGAATTCTCACATTCCTCAGTCCACTCAAAGTTTGTCAAAAGTCCGTACATGGGCTTTGCAATGACGGCATACATGTGAATGAACCGGCGGTAGTAACCACAATGCCCCATGAAAGCCTGTACTTCCTTGACATTCTTTGGCCTAGGTAACTCGGCTATGGCTCTCACTTTCTCTTCATCAATGGATATGCCATTCTTTGACACTATGTGTCCTAGAATCTTGCCTTGCCTGACCATAAAGACGCACTTTTCTGGGTTCAGGCAGACTTGATATTCTCTACATTTGTCAAAGACTTGTCTGAGTTCAGGAATATGGGTTTGTCTAATGTTGGAATGAGCACAAAGATCATCAACATAGACTTCTAAATTCTTCCTCAGGAACTCCTTAAATACATGGCACATTAGTCTCTAGAAGGTGGCTGGTGCATTGGTAAGCCCAAATGGCATTACACGAAAGGCAAACATACCCCATTCAGTGGCAAATGCTGTCTTATGTTGATCCTCTGGAGCTATGGCTACTTGATTGTAGCCCGAGAATCCATCGAGGAAGCTGTACACTTCCTTGCCTGCTACTCTTTCTAAGAGATGCTCTGTGATAGGAAGCGGATAGTTATCTCGAATTGTGGCTGCATTAACCTTCTTCAAGTTAATGCATACACGCAGCTTGCCATTCTTCTTGGGCACCACTACGATGGGGGATACCCACTCAGTGTGCTCAATTTCATAGATAAATCCAGCTTCAACCAGTCTATCTATCTCCTCTTTGATCTTGGCAGCGTAATTATCGTTATATGTATAGGGCTTTTGCTTAGAGGGTTTAGCATCTGAGGTCATGGGGATAGTGTGTGAGCATATGTCAGGGTCAACACCTTTCAAATCCTTGTAACTCCAAGCGAATACATCCCTGTATTCTCTTAGCAAGGCAATTAACGCATGCTCTTCTTCCTCTGTTAGGTCATGGCCTATGTACGTGCATCTCTCCTCTCCTTCTTCTAGGGCCACTACTATTTTCTTGGTGGTTTCTTTGTTATCATAGGCCTCTCCTACTTGTGCCTCTCGTTTAGGCATTCTTATCATGACTCTCCTGTCGTCTATCTCATACTTCTTAAAATTTTCTGGGACCTCAAACAAAGATTCTTCCTCTTCTGGTGAGACTTCTCTCTTCTTTCGTTTCTTTCCTTCTTCCTTTGGGGTCACATGTGTGGCTAATCTTACATCATTTGTAATCTCTCCATGCCTCTAGGGTTGAAATTCTACTTCATGGAAGTATTCTTCATCTGATGCAAAAGGTGGGTCCATAATGATTGACTCTAGATCGGAGTCACTTGCATCCTCAAATGCATCAGGGCTAGGTTCGCATTCTTCTAGAACTGCCTCTCCCATGATTGGCTCTATGGAGAAGACTGAAATGTCATAGCCATCCTCATCACAGTGAGGTGTCCATTGTTCCTCATTGATGGCTACATCCATTGTTGCTAGGATTTCTGCCCAGCCATGGGGTTCAAATTCCTCATCAGGAAAGACTACAGGTGCATAGGCTGGGTCTTGAATTGATCTATGGTTTTCTTTTGCACCTACCTCTCTGGCTTTTTCTCTCTTCTCTTCCTCTACTGCTACTTTGCACATCCATAAGTGAGTGTCTTCATGCATCCATGAGGATCCTGATCCTATGGAATGCACCGATTCCGTATCATCTTTGGCTCTATGGATGGGGTTCCATTGGATAGGAGGGACATCTCTATGAGAGTAATCCTTGAGATTGACTTTGGTCGTAACACCTAAGTGCTGCAGGTACAAAGAATTGGTTCCCCAATCCTGTACCACTTGCAACTATCGCATAAAGGGTCGTCCCAAGATCATTTCATAGGCATGGTTCTTGCTAAAATCACATATGGCAAAGGTATGCTCGAACTCGACACCATAGGTGGTGAGAGTTATTCCTTCTAGCAACCCTAGGGGTCTCTCTATGTGACCATCGGCCATCTGCAATTTCATTCTAGTTGGCCTGAGTGCTGGCTTGCCCCAACGCTTCCATAGGGAAGTGGTGGCAATTGCAACTCCGGCACCTGAGTCCAAAATTGCCTTGGTGGTGTACTCCTGGTAGGTAATGGGAAGATAGGTGTTCCCTTCTTCACCTTCACACATGTCTCCTATCTTATCCAAGGGTATCTCTGGCACTGTCCTATGTGATGCTACCTAGGAACGAGGTTTTGCTATCTCTGGTACTTGTTTGGCTACATGTTCCCATACTTCTGGTCTAACCTTAAGCAGCTCTTCCAAAGTGAGATTGCACTGCACTTTGGTGTTCTTCACTACCTCTGTGTTCCTAGGTAAGACTGAATCCTCATTTCGTACCATGACCGTGGGTGCTCTCATACAAGTAGACTTAGCTTCCCATGGGCCTGTGAAGTGGGGTAATTCTTGTAGAGAGTTAGATTCAAAGTCTAGTCTGTCCTGAGAGTGAGTGCTCTCCTGCTCCTCATAAATGGATGGGATGTCTTGTGGGAATTGGTCGCGTGCATCATCCACAAGTTCAATAGGAGGAGGGACTTCACTCTCTTTAGCCCATTTGTCTTCCTGAATCTCGCGTAGGAATTCTGGTGTGAACCGATTCATAGAAGATGATGTGTCTGGCTCCGTAGAGTTAGGCACATAGGCTTCAGGCACATAGGCTTCCTGGGTAGGAATGCTTACTCTTTCACTTGCCTTGTCCTTGTGTTGTATGGCGGGTTCCTTTTCCGATTGTGCAATTAGCCTCTCTATTCTTTCTAGCAGTCCATCAAAGTGCAACTGCGTCTTTGCTGAGCTAGAGATGTTAAATAGGCGACTGGCCTCAAACATGGTCTGAGCCAATTCCACCATCTTAGCACAAATTTTGGTTTGTTCTAACTCTAGTTGTGCTCTTGGGTAACACTTTTCATGATCAGTTACATTTGGCCCTTCTTGGATTCTGGCCTGATATGCTTTAAGCATCATATTAAGGTCTTCGGGAGTGGGATCTGCTAGGACTGATCCTACTCTAGGGGGTGGTGGAATTAGTTGAGGCGGGTTGGAAGGTGGCGGGTCGGATGGAGTTGGGAATGGTGGAGGTGGGGTAGTGTGAGAGGGAGTTTGAGATGTGAGTTCAGTTATCCTGGCCTTTGTTTCTCTGAGGCTTTCCTCGAGTTCACTTATCTTTTTTGCCCATTGCCGTTTCATTCTTTCACGGCTATCTCTCCAGGCTCTAGTCCTCTTCTTTGTCATGCTCTCTGTTTCACTAACATCTGGGCTCTTTTCCTGGTCTACCCCTTGGTTTTGCTGCAATGCTTGAGCTCTAGTGATCACTTGCACAGGTGTAGTGGAAGTGACACTTCCCGTGGAATCTACCACTAACCCAATAACGTTAATAGGAGTAATTTTTGGCATATTACTAGGATTCCTAGGGCAGTCTTGTAAGAGATGTTCCTTTCCACAGTCTTGGCAAAAACCCTGGATCGTTACTGACTGCGGTTGTGTCGGTGGAGGCACAGGACAATCATGAATGAGATGATCTCCTTGACATCTGTAGCATGGTCCTCTAGGGAATGGAGGTCTTACCTGCCTAGATTGAGGCCTAGGATTGGGGTTTGTATACATGAGGTTTGTGTGATCTGACTCCCAACTAGGTTCACTCGGTTCTTCACTATAGTAGGACTCACCATGTTCAGGAGATTGCATGTAGTAAGCATGGGGACTATCGACATGTGTAGAATCAAAGCTATGGTCACTGGGGTCACTTTCAGAAAGCAGTGATGTTACAGGGACTATAGCTCTATTCAAGTTTTCTTCTGCTGCTGCATATTTTACTGGGATCACATTAGCTGGGGCAGGGGGTTGTTGTGCTAACACAGGCTGAGGTCTTTGTTGGTTTTGGTATGGTTGCTGATAAGGTTGCTGTGGCCTGCCATATGGCTGTGGAGGGTACTGGTTCTGGTATCTTCCCTGCGGTGGATAGGGTTGAGGGTAAGTTTGCCTAACTGTTTGCTTATTGTAGGGGCAATCTTGTGCGGTGTGATTGGTGTACCTCCGTTCTATGGTGCAGTACTGGCTACTAGGATTTACTTGGGGCTGAGTCATAATGGGACATACGTTCGCCATGTGGTCGCCACCACAAGTATAGCACCTTTTCACAGGGGCAAACCTTGGGATTTGTTTGCTAGTTACACCTAATTTCTGAGCTACTTTCTCTGCAAGTTCCTCGATTGATGTGGATTACGTGGAAGAGAGGTTAGAGGCACTATCCGAATCTTTGTATATCTTGGAAAGCTCTAACTCCTCCCCTAGGTTATCCTCGATGTCAATGCACATGCACACACACTCTTCTATGGTCCTAGGGTCCTTCAAGTACACATAAGATCTCAATTTAGTACTTAGCAATCCATCCAGGAATAAAGCCACTTGCTTAGCTGGTGTGGGTAGCTCCGAAACAGGGCATCTTTCTAAGTATTGCCTAAATCTTCTTCCTGCAAGTCTCACGGTTTCTTGAGGGGTTTGCTTGAAGCTGTGAATCAGCGAGGAGGTATTATGACTTATGCCACTCTTAGAGAATTCAATAATGAAAGCCTCTAAGAGTTGGTCTATGCTCCTGAACTGCCTCTCATTTAGTGGCTGAAACCATGTCAAGGCAGTGTTCCTAAGGGTCAGACCAAAGGCATTGTACTGCGTGAATAGATCCTCCACTTGTTCAGCTCTCAAGACTTGCCTAAACTCAGCCACATGATCGTATGGATCTCGAGCGCCATCGAAGTAGTTCTTCATGGACTTAACTAGCTGAGTCGGTCTCAAAGTCCTTGTGTGCTCTCTAGGTCGTGGTAGAGGGAACTCATCCGCATTTCTTTGATTCCTGTGAGCTCTAAGTATCTCAGGTTCTACTCTATTTGTTTCCGTCCTCGTTCTTTCTCTGCCCACTGGGTTGGCAAAGCTTACTTCTGGTCTATCTCTACTTCTGTCTCTTTGCATTCCATGAGCTTGGGATGTTCCAGCTCCAGGGTGACCATAGGATACATTCGATCTTGGTTGGGGGAAAAAGTCCATCCATCATGGGTTTCAGTGGCATCTCATCCTTGCGTATAGGGTACTGAGTTCTCTGACAGACATCACACCGTTTCACATAGGTATGTGCATCCATGTGAAGGGTCGGCCACCAGAAGCCCGCAAATAGTATTGCCTTGATCACCCGATCTGGTCCAAAATGTCCTCCTGCTACACTTTGGTGAGCTACTTCCAAGATCTTGAGATATTCGCTCTCATGGACACATAGTCTCAGGTAACCATCTTTACCACACTTGTATAGATTATCACCAATGAGTGAGTAATCTAGGGCTTCTTGTTCTAGACTTCTTCGTCTGGCCAGTGTCATATCTTGAGGGAATGTTCTCGTCCTCAGGAAATCTACTAATGGTTCACTCCAATCTGGCACTATGGACACTTGATATAGAGTGGCATGTTCCACAGGTGGTTTAGTGCAACAGATTCGGCATTCCTTGCACAACTTTTGGACATCGGCTTCCATAGTAGGCCAATGCACTCCGAATCTCCTAAGTGTTTGTAAAGTTCTTTGCTTTGAGTAGTGTTGCTCTAAGGCACCTACATGTGCTAATTGCAACCATTTTGCATACTCGTCCTCTTCCACACAACAAGCCAATATCCCTTGATCTGTCTGTTTGTACATGCTTCCTGCCATGATATGGTACTTCTGGGCTTTTACTACCTCTCTATCTTGAGTGTACACTTCCTTGCCTGCTACCCTTTCTAGTAGATGCTCTATGATAGGAAGTGGATAATTATCTCGGATAGTGGCTGCATTGACCTTTTTCAAGTTAATGCATACTCGTAGCTTTCCATTCTTCTTGGGCACCACTACAATGGGGGATACCCACTTAGTGTGCTCAATTTCATAGATGAATCCAGCTTCTACTAGTCTATCTATCTCCTCTTTGATCTTAGCAGCATAGTTATCATTATATATGTATGGCTTTTGCTTAGAGGGTTTCACGTCTGAGGTCATGGGAATTGTGTGTGAGCATATGTCTGGGTCAACACCCTTCAAATCCTTGTAGCTCCAAGCGAATACATCTCTGTATTCTCTTAGCAAGGCTATCAATTCGCGCTCTTCTTCTTCCGTCAGGTCATGTCCTATATAAGTACATCTCTCCTCTCCTTCTTCTAGGGCTACCACTATTTTCTTGGTGGTTTCTTTGTTATCATAGGCTTCTCCTGATTGTGCCTCTCGTTTAGGCATCCTTATCATGACTCTTCTATCATCTATCTCATACTTCTTAAAATTTTCCGAGACCTCAAGCAAAGATTCTTCCTCTTCTTGTGTGAATTCATTCTTCTTCCTTTTCTTTCCTTCTTCCTTAGGGGTCACATGTGTGGCTAGCCTTACATCATTTGTAAGCTCTCCGTGCCTTTGGGGTTGAAATTATACTTCATAGAAGTATTCTTTATCTGATGCAAAAGGTGGGTCCATAATGATTGACTCTAGATCGGAGTCACTTGCATCCTCAAATGCATCAGGACTAGGTTCACACTCTTCTAAAACTGCATCTCCCATGATTGGCTCTATGGAGAAAATTGAAATGTCATAGCCATCCTCATCACAGTGGGGTGTCCATTGTTCTTCATTGATGGCTACATCCATGGTTGCTAAAATTTCTGCCCAGCTATGGGGTTCAAATTCTTCGTCAGGGAACACTACAGGTGCATAGGCTGGGTCTTGAATTGATCTGTGTGTCTCTTTCGCACCTATGTCTCTGTCTTTTTCTCTCTTCTCCTCTTCTACTGCCACTTTGCACTTCCATAAGTGAGTGTCTTCATGCATCCATGAGGATCCTGATCCTATGGAGTGCACAGACTCTATATCATCTTTGGCTCTATGAATAGGATTCCATTGGATAGGAGGGACATCTCTATGAGAGTAATCTTTGAGATTGACTTTGGTTGTAACACCTAAGTGTTGCAAGTATAAGGAATTGGTTCCCCAATCCTGTACCACTTGCAACTGTCGCATAAATGGTCTTCCCAAAATCATCTCATAGGCATGGTTCTTGCTAAAATCACAGATAGCAAACGTGTGCTCAAACTCTACACCACATGTAGTGAGAGTTATTCCTTCAAGTAGTCCTAAAGGCCTCTCTATGTGACCATCAGCCATTTGCAATTTCATCCTCGTGGGCCTGAGTGCTGGCTTGCCCCACCGCTTCCATAGGGAAGTGGTAGCAATAGCAACTCCTGCACCTGAGTCTAGAATTGCCTTAGTTGTGTACCCCTGATGGGTAATGGGAAGATAGGTGTTTCCTTCTTCACCTTCACTCATATCTCCTATCTTGTCTAGAGGAATTTCTGGCACTGTCCTATGAGAACCTACCTGGGAATGAGGTTTTACTATCTCTGATACTTGTTTGGCTACATGTTTCCATAACTCTGGCCTAACTTTGAGTAGCTCTTCTAAGGTGAGGTTGCACTGCACCTTAGTGTTTTTCACTACCTCCATATTCCTAGGTATGACTGAGTCTTCGTTTCTTACCATGACCGTGGGTGCTCTCATACAAGTAGACTTGGCTTCCCATGGGCTTGTGAAATGGGGTAATTCCTGTAGGGAGTTAGACTCGAAGTCTAACCTCTCTTGATTTTGTGCACTCTCCTGCTCTCCATAAATGGAAGGAATATCTTGTGGGAATTGATCATGTGTGTCATCCACAAGTTCAATGGGAGGAGGGACTTCACTTTCATTAGCCCATTTGTCTTCTTGAATCTCTCGTAGGAATTCTGGTGTGTACCTATTCATAGAAGAGGAGGTGTCTGGTTCAGTGGAATTGGGCACAAAAGCTTCCTGTGGGGGAAGGCTTATTCTTTTGCTTGCCTCATCTCTTCCTTGGCAGATCTTGCAATTATGCTCTCTAACTTCTCAAGGAGTCCATCCAAGTGCAATTGTGTCTTAGCTGAGCCAGAGTAGTTGAAGAGACGACTGGCTTCAAATATGGTCTGAGCCAATGCGACCATTTTCGCGCAAAGCTTGGTTCTTTCTATCTCTAGGTCAGCTCTGGGGTAGCACTTGTCATGCTCCATCACATTTGGCCCTTCTTGGATTCTGGCCTGATATGCCTTAAGCATCATGTCTATGTCTTCAGGAGTGGGGTCAACTAATACTGATCCTACTCTAGGGGTTGGTGGGATGGTCTGAGGTAGGGGGGCAGATGGTGGGTTAGATGGTGATGGAAATGAGGGTGGTGGTGGTATGTGAGAGTTTGTTTGAGAGGTGAGTTCAACAATTTTGGCTTTTGTTTCTCTTATGCTTTCTTTTAAGTCACTCATCTTTTTAGACCATTGTCTTTTCATTCTCTCTCGGCTATCCCTCCAGGCTATGCTCTCGGTCTCACTAACCTCTGCACTCTTCTCTTGACCTATTCTTGGGTTCTGTTGCAAAGCCTGGGCTCTAGTGACCACTTGCACTGATGCAATGGAAGTGAAACTTCCTGTTGAGTCTACAACTAAGCCAATAACGTTAATTGGAGTTATTTTTGGTATATTATTGGGATTCTTTGGGCGATCTCGTAAGAGACGCTCCTTTCCACAATCTTGACAAAAGCCTTGTATTGTTACTGATTGAGGTTGCGTAGATGCAGGCATTGGGCAATCACGAATGAGGTGGTCTCCTTGATATCTGTAGCATGGTCCTCTAGGGAATGGGGGTCTTACCTACCTAGGTTGAGGTCTAGTATTGGGATTTGTGTACATGATGTTTGCATACTCTGGATCCCAACTTGGCTCACTCGGTTCTTCACTATAGTAGGATTCACCATGTTCAGGAGACTGCATATAGTAAGCCTGAGGGCTATCAATGTGAGTGGAATCAAAACTATGATCACTCGGGTCACTTTCTGAGAGCAATGGAGTCACTGGGACTATGGCTCTATTCAAATTTTCCTCACCAGCTGCATACTTTACTGGGATCACATTGGTTGGAGCAAGGGGTTGCTGCGCTAGGACTGGTTGAGGTCTCTGTTGCCCTTGATACGGTGGCTGATAAGATTGTTGTGGTCTGCTGTATTGTTGTGGTGGGTACTGATTCTAGTATCTACCCTGTTGTGGATATGGCTGAGGGTAATTTTGCCTAAAAGTTTGTTTGTTATATGGGCACTCTTGTGCGGTGTGGTTGGTGTACCTTCGCTCTATGGTGCAGTACTGGCTACTAGGATTCACTTGGGGTTGGGCCATAATAGGACAAACACTTGCCATATGGTCACCTCCACAAGTATATCACCTCTTTACTGGGGTAAACCTTGGGATTTGTTTACTAGAGATACCTAGTTTTTTAGCTACTTTCTCAGCGAGTTCCTCAATTGATGTGGATTGTGAGGAAGAGAGGCTAGAAGCACTATCGGAATCTTTGTAGATTTTTGAAAGCTCTAGTTCCTCCCCTAGGTTATCCTGGATGTCGATGCACATGCGTACACACTCTTCTATGGTCCTAGGGTCCTTCAAGTACACATAGGATCGCAACTTTGTACTTAGCAATCCATCCAAGAATAAAGCCACTTGTTTGGCAGGTGTGGGTAACTCAGGAACAGGGCATGTCTCAAGATACTGCCTAAATCTTCTTCCTGCAAGTCTCACAGTCTCTTGAGGGGTCTGCTTGAAGCTGTGTATCAATGAGGAAGTATTATGCCTTATGCCACTTTTAGAGAATTCGGTGATGAAAGCCTCTAAAACTTGGTCTATGCTCCTGAACTGTCTCTCATTCAACAATGGTTGAAACCACGTAAGGGCTGTGTTCCTAAGTGTTAGACCAAAGGCATTATATTGCGTGAACAGGTCCTCAACTTGTTCAGCTCTAAAGACTTGCCTAAACTCGGCCACATGATCATATGGGTCTCTTGTGCCATCGAAGTAATTCTTCATGGACTTAACTAACTGAGTCAGTCTCAAAATCTTGGTGTGTTCCCTAGGCCTTGGCAGAGGGAAATCATCAGCATTCCTTTGGTCCTTGGGGCTCTAAGTCCCTCAAGTTCCACTCTATTTGTTTTCGTTCTCGTTCTGTCTCTTCCCACTAGGTTGGCAAAGCTTACCTCCGGTCTATCTCTATGTCTGTCTCTTTGAGTTCCATGAGCTTGGGATGTTCCAGCTCCTGGGTGACCAAAGGACACATTCGATCTTGGTTGGGGGAAAATAAAACCTTTCCAAGTGTAGGCATGCCTATCATTTTCTGTAACCACAAAGACCCTCTCTAAAGCATGATCCAAGTAGGTCACTCTGCCTGGACTATCAGGATCTTTGAACTCATATATCATGATCGTTCCTACTTCATTTGGCTGATCAGATCTATACCTCCAAAAGGCTTCATCAGTCTCTCAGTTCAGGAGTAGATCTATGCTCTTATTGTCTTGAGGAATCCACTCTGGTGTGATAATCCTAGTGAGAAAAAATTTACCTCGAGGCGTTCTAGGTTCTACACCCATGTTTCCTTGCTCCAAGTCACCTAAGTCCGTTTCTGGGATCACATTCCCGAATTCATCTGTCCTATCTGGATAACTGGTGACTACATATATTGTTCCTTCCTTGTCTAGGTAGGCTTCGTTTTCAAACTTGATTGACAGAGGTCAATGCCTAGGGACCTGCACAGTCAAATTTTTTTACCTATTGAAGCTGGTGCAGCTGCTGGGGATGCTGATTCCTGCAGAAAATCTCAAAAAACACAGAAAATCACAAGCACACAAATGCTCTCTTGCTCTCTCTCACAAGTGAAATGAGGGAAATGATATGGGTGGGGTGATATAACCAAAAACTGAAATTTTTTGCGATGATGGAGATGGATGTGGGAGATGGTGAGGATGATGATGGAGATGATAAAAACAAAAGAAAATAGATAAAATTGAAGAAAATACCTATGACTCCAATGCCTCAACTCTACGTCTTACCATCACACGCTCGTCCTCAAAGCTCCATCCCCGGCAACGGCGCCAAAATTTGGTGTAGCTCAGTGATGAGTAGCACCTCCTTTAATGTCAATCCGGGAAGACCTTGAGCAAGTGAAGGCACAAGTGCGTGAGTGAGAAGCACACAAACATGCACACACATACACACACACGCGCACACAAGGTAGGACAAAGAGAGAGAAGCAATGGAGTTCTTTAGATTACTTTCAACAAGCTCATACAAGTTCAAATCAATTACAAGCTAACCTCAAAAAATGAGCTCTCTAGCTCTATTTATAGTTTTTGACTAGGTTTTGGCCTTGTCCAGACCTAGTGTCTGGCCTAGTTAAAAATTAGGTTCTCTGCCCTATTTGGAGGTTCAAACGGAGTCTAAAAAATGTGAAAACTGATAGGTAGGTACTTCTAAAGCTCCTCAAGCTCAAGGACTCCTTGGCTTGCACAAAATGGAGCTACAAAAATATGAAATGGTATTTACAATGGTTTTTAGTGATGAAATCACTATTTTTGTAGGGATTTCTTCAGACATTTTGACATACATTTCCTGGAGCTCCCTACTTGATCCTTCTTCTTGTGTGCCCAACTCCTTGATGCCTGAAAAATTTAAATGGCCTACTTGCCAGATCTTCTTTGACTACTGTGTCTGCTTGTGCTTTCTCTTCACTCCGACTCCCTTCGTAGGCTTCCTTGTCTTGTGAATCCTTCAGTTTCTTGACTACTGCCAACACTCCAAGAAAAATTAGGAGGAAATTGATAAGCCACTAGAAGAAGGTTTTATTTATTAAATGGAACACACAAAATAGGTTTCTCCATTTATGGTAGTTCCCAAAAAGAATGGTAAAATTTTTGTGTAACAACCTTAAGAAGTTCAACAAAGCTACTATAGGAGATAGTTATCCCTTGTCAATAATGGACATCTTTTAGAATGAGTAGTAGGAAAAGATATTTGTAGTTTCTTAAATGGATTTTCCAAATACAAAGAAGTATCTATTATCCCTAGAGACCAGCATAAAGCTAATTTTGCAACAAAATGGGATATATTTGCATTTAGATTCATGCATTTTGATTTGAATAATGCTCAGGCCACCTTTCAACATCTCATGTTTCATGTGTTCAAGGAATTCCTTTAGGAATGCTTGGAAGTATATGTTGATGGCCTATGCACACACTCAAAGGTGTCTGAGCAACAAATACTATAACTCATATGAATTTAGACAAATATAGAATTTATAAAGTGTGTTTGAATCTAGAAAAATATGCGTTTATGGTATGCCAAGGTAAAATCCTTGGACACCATCTCAAAGCATGACTACACCTCATTCTACTTCAACTCACATGTGAAAGTGTATGGGAACACATGCTTGATATTTTCACTTTATCACCTTGGATAAATTGTAAAAGCAAAAGTAAGAGAATCTCGTGTATGTAGGATAAGCCAAGCCCCAACTTGTTTGGTGAAGGAATCATTTCTAATCACCCCTAAAGTGGAGGAACACTTTAAGGAGTGGGAAAATTCAAAATTCAAAAGCTTTGTATGTGTACAAAAAAATAGATTTTAGTCACGAGGACATGAGCTACTATTGAGAGCTATTGAGCTACAACATTAGGCATACCTTGAGATCAACTTGTGTAAGAGTAGTCCTCTACACTTCCCATGTATCATATGTGCATTATCAGTTACTAATTGATACATTTCTTCATGATCATCTCTATCTATTGTTATATATCACTTTTTCATTATTTGAGTGATTTTGCAGAAGCGATTTATCTGTGTGTACTCCATCATTTGATGCACTTTAACTTTTTAACATTAGAGTGAAGTGTCTAGTATATACCTACAATGTCTCATTAGATTTGGTTCAAAATATTTTGGGATATGTATTGTTGAAGTAGACTATGCTTGCACATCAACTTGCTCTTGAAATGTTGGGATGACCCCCCAGAGTTGTTAAACTCATTGCTTAGTGTATAGTGCCTCTAAATTCATGAGATAACTTGTGTTAGTTAGCTGTACACTTGAAAAGCTCTCTAGTCAATTTATACTAGGTTGTGAGCTTTGAGCAAAACACTAAGCACCTACAATCCCGAAATAGAAAGTTTCTTCACAATCCTAGTACATGCGAGTTATCTGTTTTGGCATAAAAATTTGGAAATGATGTTCCTAAGCACATAGTAGATCCAAATACATATTTTAGTAGCTAAAGTTGTCTATTACAATTCCATGAAGTCACATTGGTAGGTGTAGAGCAGGTTTTGTGCAAAACTAGCTCATCTCTAGAGGGTATTTAACCATCTCTTCACAATGGTATCAAAGCAACAATAAGTCAACATGGGAGATGGGTTTCCTTCATCCATAGAGAAATTGGATCGAGGTAACTACTCATCTTGGTCACTTAGAATGGAAGCATATCTTCAAGGGAGAAACCTCTATGGTTACGTTTCTGGAGATGAGATGATGCCAGTCCTTAGAAGCAAAGGACAACCAACTCAAGAAGAACAAGAGAGGTTAACCACATGGTGCTCAAAGGGGATGCTCTAACAAGGTCATACATTCTTAAATCAATCTCTGATTTTTTACTTCCGCACATCGGGAGCTGCAAGGCTTCATAAGAGACATGGAATGCTCTTGAAGCATTCTTTTCATCAGAACTAAAGCGAGGAAGAACCAAATCTGGATGGAGTTTACCTCACTCAAGAAGATGCCCAAGCAAAGTGTGATTGATTTTGTCACCAAGATGAAGGACTTAGCAGATCAACTTGGAAGCATTGGAGAAGTCATAGATGAAGAGCAAATAGTAAGGCAAGTGATCAATGGAGTAAAGGTAGATGACAAATGGGAAGCTTTCACCACAACCATGGTCCTATACATGGACATGCATGTTCCTGACTTCAACACTCTCATGGGACTATTATTCAGACATGAGGCAAAGCTTATGAAGAATGGAGACAAATCAAAAGGTAATCAATCCTTTGCCCTATACACAAATAAGAACAAGAGTAAGGATGGTAAAGGCAAAAGCAAAAAAATGACGATGAAGGTAGTACCTATCAAGCAAACTTCGCAGGTAGAGGTAGAGGTTCAAGAGGAAGAGGCAGAGGAGGAAGACGAGGCAGGGGGAGATCTCAAAGCTCCTATGCATGTGCCATATGTGGCTTGACTAACCACATTACTGAGAACTGTTTTAGGAAGTTTCAACAACAACAATTCATACAACAACAAACGACTACCAAGGAGGACATAGAGGTAGGAGAGACTACAACAACAATAGATGATCAAACCAAGAGGACTCATTACATTTGATGAATATGACTATGAAGCAAGGTAAAGCAGATGAAGATGTTTTCTATATAGACTCAAGTTGCTCAAATAATGTAGCAAGCAATGTAGCTCTCCTCTCAGACTTGGTGGATCCAAGAAATAGGCATTAAATCCAAACAGGAGATGACACAAGGCATCCAATGGAGAAGATTGAGAATGTGAAGACTCCATAATGAAATGAACCTATTGAGCAAGGTTTTGTATGTGCCTACCATAACAAAGAATCTCATAAGTGTTGATGAGATTGTAGAGAAAGGTTTGCATGTCACATTTAGAAAGCATGGAGCATATGTTGAGGATCCACATCAAGGATTCAAGAGGATAGTAAGAGGAGAAAAATCAAGTATATTCTTATTTGATCTCCAAGACACAAGGAACATTGCATTGTTCACGTATGGTAGTCAAACTGTTAGACTCAAGATATGACATGCATGAGATGGTTGAACTACACTCTAAGAGAGAGGCTTAGGAAGTAATCCTCAACCATGGCTTTCGGGGCAAGTGGTTAGTCCATCCTACTCCTAGCTGGTAGGTCATGAGTTCCCAAGTGGAGCAAGGTTTGCTCAAAAGAAAGGGAAAGATTTGTGTGCCTAATTCCCAAGAAGGGAAGTTTAGAAAATAGGCTATTTTCGAGAACCATGATGTACCTTGTGCAAGACATCCTGGTATTGAGAAAACTTTGCAGTTGATTAGACGTACTTTTTGGTGGCCTAAGATGGTCAGAGATGTAAACAATTATGTAAGTCAGTGTTTTAAATGTCAGGTGAATAAATCAGAGATGATTAGTACTCTAGGTCTGCTACAACCATTGGATATACCACAGTATTGTTGGGATAGTATTTCCATGGACTTCATAATGGGTTTACCTAGGACACGACAACAAAAGAATGCTATTCTCGTAGTGGTTGATCATTTGAGCAAAATGGCACACTTTATTCCTACAAAGGAATCAGTGGAGGCTCTGCAAGTCACGGAACTATTTATTCAGAATATTTTTAGACTACATGGTCTACCTAGATCTATAAATTTAGATAGGGATCCCAGGTTCACAGGAAATTTTTGGAAACACGTGTTCAATAAGATTCAAGTTAAAATCAAGATGAGTAGTGGAGAGCATCCACAGATAGACGATCAGACCGAAAGAGTTAATCAGATATTGGAAGATATGCTACGGGCATATGTTTCAGAAAAGCAAACAGATTGGGATAGTTTTCTCCCATTAGTTGAATTTGCTTATAATAGTTGGAAGCACAATACTACTAGGCTAGCACCTTTTGAGGTGATTTATGGATTTATTCCACATAGTCCAACTACCATTGGGTTACCCAGGAAATCTTTGAGTGCTTCACAGCTTTTGATGGATATGCAAGCTAACTTAAAAATAGATCAGTTCAATCTCTAGCAAGCTGCTGAAAGGATGAAAGCATTTGTAGATTGACATCGAACACCACGAACGTTTCAAGAGGGCGATCGTGTCTTACAGGTTCCACTTGGTTCATCATTGACAGTGGGTCAGAAACCCAAGTTATCCCCTAGATTTTACGGACCCTGGATAGTAATCAAGAAGATTAGTGATGTCGCATATAAATTGCAATTGCTGGATAATTGCAAAGTTCACCCAGTTTTCCATGTTAGCAAGTTGAGACCATACATTTCTCGAGATGAGAATTGTGTAGATGGTTTGGTTGCTTTAGAAAATAGAGCATCTCATCTAGATGTTCCATTTCAGGTTCTTGATAAGAGGGAGCGTAAGTTAAGAAATCACTCCATACCAGAGTATTTAGTAGCATGGACTAGTCGTCCACTCACAGATGCTACTTGGAAATCAGAAGCTCTGATTCGCAAACACTTTCCTTCCTTGATCACTAAGGACAGTGATCTCTAGAAGGGGGAGAGAGTGTTAGATTTATTTAGACCTCCATGGTCTACCATTGGTCTACCTACATTTGCTTGAGGACCCTAGCTGGGTCAAGGAACAGAGCTCAGGGGAGCCAAGGCTCTAGCACGGATCTTCGAGGTTATTCCATCTCCTCAGAGTGGCCATATGAGGAGTGTTTGGACCTTAGAGAAGATTCTAGAGGTGCCAAGGGCAAGGGCTATTTAAGGTTGTGAGGAGAGTGGCAGGTAGCTAATTGGGATCTTTCATTTGGTATCAGAGCCTAAGAAGTAGGCTTGGGCAAGGAAGGCACACGCGTCGCTTTTAAAGGTGAGCCTAACATAGATTAGAGTGTATCTCCTAATCGAGGTTGGACTTAGATGTCTAAGATACGTTGGAAAGCTCCTAGAACAAGCTTTCCAATAGAAGCACTAGATTGAAGATCAAAGATACCTAGCATGGGTGAGAACCAGGTTCAAGATACTGAGGTTGAGAACAAGGGGCTCAAGAGACCAAGGTTGCGAACGAGGCAAGTCCGTAGGCAAGTAGCCAAGAAACGGAAAGGCATGGTTCTAGAGACCAAGGTTGGGAGCAAGGGTTCAAGAGACCAAGGTTGAGAACAAGATGGTTCAAGAGACTGTGCAAGGTTGAGGACATCAATTCAAGGGGAGATATCAAGGATTGATCATTGAGGACAATGATCTCTAGAAGGGAAAGAGAGTGTTAGACTCAAGATATGACAGGCAAGAGATGGTTGAACTACACCCTAAGAGAGAGGATTAGGAAGTAATCCTCAACCACGGATTTTGGGGCAAGTGGTTAGCCCATCCTACTCCTAGCTGGTAGGTCATGAGTTTCAAATCCCACACAAACATTATCAGATTTAGAGATGTGGCACAGGAGGCTAGCTCATATAGGTGAAAGGGCCTTGAAGCAAATCAGTAGGGATCAAAGTGTGCTTGGCTTACCAAATATCTCCAAGCAACATATGATTTACAAATACAGTGCTTGTCAATCTGGCAAGTCTCACAAGCAACCATTCACCAAGAAGGGATATATTCATGGAGACCTATTAGAGTTAGTTCATACACATGTATGGGGTCCAAGCAAGGAGCCATCTATCTCTGGATCCAGGTATTATGTGTCTTTCATTGATGATTGTAACAGATGGACAATACTCTATTTTATGAAGCATAAAGATGCATTTCAGACTTGTTTCAAAAAGTATCTAGCACTTGTTG
This sequence comes from Ceratopteris richardii, assembly GCA_020310875.1. Taxonomy (NCBI): domain Eukaryota; kingdom Viridiplantae; phylum Streptophyta; class Polypodiopsida; order Polypodiales; family Pteridaceae; genus Ceratopteris; species Ceratopteris richardii. The sequence goes on along the minus strand of CM035408.1, from coordinate 40,349,242 downwards.
AGAATCAAACAGGTAAAACCTTGAAGAGGCTAAGGTCAGATAGAGGGGGAGAATATTTCTCCCATGATTTTGATGCTTATCTCCAAGAGAGGGGTATCAAAAGAGAGATCACAACAAGCTATACTCCAGAGCAAAATCGAGTGGCAGAAAGGAGGAATAGAACCATAGTGGAGGCTGCAAGGTCAATGGTAAATGAGGAGAGATTGCCCAATTACCTATGGGTAGAAGTTGTATCTACATCCACCTACCTAATCAATAGACTTCCATCAAATGCATTGAATGGAATGACACCCTATGAAGCATGGAATGGAAGAAGACCTAGCCTTGACCATTGCAAGATCCTTGGTTGCATAGAATATGCACACATACCTTCAGAAATCAAAGGCAATTTGGATCCAAAGGCACATAAGTGTATATTCATTGGTTATGATCTAAATCAGAAAGGCTATAGATTATATAACCCAAGTAATGAAGGTTTCATAGTTAGTAGAGATGTTGTTTTTTATGAAAACAAATCTTGGCTTGAAGATGATTGCAGGAGAATTAAACTTCCCTATGACCTAGAGCAAGATTTCTCAACTCTACCAAAGAGGAGTGAGCATAGGCATGAAGATTCGAAAGATTCTCATGATGATCAGAAAACCCCAAGAAGAGAGATCAATTTTTGGAGTTCCAAAGGCAAAGTTAAAGTGCATGATTTGAGAGATGTTGTAGAATCATCTCAACCAACCATAAGAAGATCAATTAGAGAGAAAAGGAAACCAAAAAGGTATGGTTATGACACATCCTTGGTCACTAAGCATTCAATTTATATTGCTTAGGACACAAACCCAGAAGAACCATCAACATTTGAAGAGGCCAAGAAGAAATCAAAATGGAGAGAAGCCATGGAAGAAGAAATTGAAGCTCTTCAAGAGAATCAAACTTGGGAATTGGTTCCCAAGAAACCATCGATGAAGGTTATTGGATCTCAGTGGATCTATAAGGTAAAGAAGAACTCAGATGGATCAATAAATAGGTATAAAGCAATGCTTGTGGCTAAAGGGTTTGCTCAAACCCAAGGCATAGATTATGAAGAGACTCTCTCTCCTGTGGCAAAGATGCCTACTATCAAAGTACTCATGAGTGTAGCATCTTCTAAAAATTGGAATATCTATCAAATGGATGTCAAAAATGCTTTTCTTAATGGTTGGATTCCAGAGGAGGTTTACATGGCACAATCTCTTAGTTTTGGAGATAAATCATATCTAGAATATGTATGCAAGTTGAATAAATCCTTCTATGGCTTAAAGCAGGCCCTAGGGCTTGGAATCACATGTTACTTACTTACTTGTAGGATAAAGGATTTATGATGAGCAAGGTAGTTCCTTCCCTCTTCATAAAGAGGAACCATTCAGAGGTTATATACCTCTATGTATATGTGGATGATATAATCATTACAAATAATGATGCAGATGGAATCAAAAGGTTTCAAAGCACTAATGAAGGAAGAATTGAAGATCAGTGATCTTATCCTACTCACTTACTTCCTAGGATTGGAAGTTTTTTATACAGAAAGAGCTATGTTCCTAACTCACATGAAGTATATTGGAGATATGCTCTCCAAGTTCAAAATGGAAAACACAAAAGTTGTAGGTACTCCAAATGGAGGTAAATCTTAAACTAAGTGCTCATGAAGGAGAACTAATTGAAGATGTGACTAGTTATCAAAGTCTTGTTGGTAGTTTGAACTATGCTACCCTAACTAGGGTTGATATATGTTATGGAGTTAGTGTGCTAAGTCAATTTATGCACACTCCAAGGAAACCTCACATGGAAATAACTAAAAGAATCTTGAAGTACTTGAATGGTACAACTGATGAAGGGTTATACTACCTTTATCCCTCTGATTAAGGTATCAAATTATTCTCTGATGCAGATTGGATAGGTTCCAAAGATGATAGAAGAAGCACCTTAGGCTATCTCATATTTGTAGGTACAGAACTGATTTCTTGGTCATCAAAGAAGTAACCTACACTTGCTCTCTCATCAACTAAAGTGGAATACCGAGGTCTTGCAAATGCTACTCAAGAGGCTATTGTTGATATATTTAGGTAGTGATGTGTGTGAACACTCTAGGACCGTCGGGGCACTTTTTTCCCTCTTTAGGAGGTTTTTTTCCCCCGGCTTGTATATACGACTATTGCCCTAATGGGCTACTTATCTTTGTACATTCTCTAGTAATACATTCAGTCTTGTGTGTTGTGCTCCAAGCTTCTTCTTCTTCCTTGTGCTGTTCGCGTGCTTCCACAGACGTCTAACTCCAACAATTGGTATCAGAGCAGGTTGTCGCTTCTTCTAAGGTGCCGTCGACACTCCTCTGTTCGCAGTCTCATATTCGCACGAAATTTGGTGAGCATACTCAGGGTGTTTCCGAGATCAAAACCGCTTCGCTCTGTGGTGCCGAAATCGCGATCTGAGCTCGTTTCGGCCTCCGAACGCACTATTGTAGTGCTTGTGCAGGCTATTTCGTCCTTTTGTGCCAAAGGTATATACCACTTTCTGTTCGCCAGTTTAAGCGTCTCGAAGTCTGCTACAGGTCTAGCAGAACTCATCTAGGCAGTTCCGTTCAACTTTTTGAGATACAGTCAATTTTCTGCATCAAGGTATTTTAGTCACCTGCCATGGCTGAAAGCAGTGATGTATTCCGTATGTTGGTTGTTGAGGATAAGTTGGATGGTACCAACTACCCATTATGGGCTTATATGATGCGACATGTATTGGTTGCAAAAGGACTGTGGAACATTGTGTAGGGTGTTGAAAGACGTCCTGTTACACCTGCGACTACAGGTACTACAAATACAGGTGCTGGAGGTGCTGGAGCTGATGAAGATGGTGTCGAAGATGATATTGTGCAGATTCCTGTTCGTGCTGCTGTTTCTGTTGTACCTACTGCAGAGCAGATTCGTTGGGATGGCAAAGATGCCCAGGCACATGCATTGATAGCTTTGTCTGTCAAACGTGCCATTATTCCTCACATACGCTCTTGTAGAACAGCTAGGGATGCTTGGGATACACTTACCACATTGTACTAAGCTAGGAATGAGGATTGTGTTGCTTATCTCCGAAAACAGTTGGAGAGTGAGCACATGAATGAAGGTGATTCTATGGACAGTTTCCTAACGAAGATCAAAGATTTGAAGGAACAGTTGATTTCTGCTGATGAGGTTATACCAGATAGCTCACTTGTGCAGACCGTTTTGAATGGTCTTCCTGACTCATATCAGAGTTTTGCTTCTACTCTTCGGTTGATGATGAAAGGAAATCCGAATGCCTTATCATTTGAGGAGTTAGTCTCTGTTCTGTTGCAGGAAGATCAGTCCAGGCAGAACAGGTCCATTATGCGAGTTGCAGATCAAGCTTTCCTGGCTAGTCAGAAGGGCAAAGGAAAATGGAGCTCTTCTACTAGTAAGTAGAAATCTGCAAATGCTGCACATTCAAAGAACCAAGACAAAGATGAGAAAAAATCAGAAAAGCAAAAATTGTTTTGTAAGTACTGTAAAGGCAATGATCATATCATAAAGAACTGTCCAAAACTGGCTGCTAAAGAGGCAAAGAAGAAAGAGGCTAGAATGGTTGTTGCAGAGGCCTCTACACCAAAAACAGAGTCTGCAAATCTTGTGCAGGAAGAAGAATGGGCGTTTACTACTGTCTGCAGTTTTGACCCATCTTCTCATGATCACTGCATGTCTGCAGTAGACTCAGATGTTTGGTACTTTGACAGTGGGGCGACCAAACATATAACCTCGCAGCGCAGTTTCTTCTCTTCACTCGAGCCTGCCCCTACAGGGAATACTGTCACATGCGCCAATAACTCCTCTTATCCTGTTATGGGAGTTGGTAAGATCATTCTGACTACTGCTGATGGTAGTTCTTTCACTTTGTCAGATGCTTTATTTGTGCGAGGGATAAAAAAGAATCTGTTATCAGTTTCTGCATTAGCCAAGGTTGGCTTGGTTGTGAAATTTGTTGATGACAGGTGTACAGTCCATGATCTCTCAAATGGCGATGTGATTATTGCTTCTGGCATTTTATGTCATGGGATGTATAAGCTCATAGACTATGAAAGATCTGTGAATGATTCGGCATGTGTAGTTCATGATTCTCAGGCTATGTCAGATGCAAAGCTTTGGCATGCACGCTTTGGTCATCTGAATTTTGCTAGTTTGTTACGCCTGCAGAAATCTGAAATGGTGTCCTCTTTGCCCAAACTTGAGGCACCTGGAAAACATGTTTGTGAAGGCTGTATTTTGGGCAAAATGCAGCGTTCTTCCTTTCCAAAAGATGGTTCAGTTCGGGCTACGCGGAAATTGCAGCTTGTACATAGTGATGTCTGTGGTCCTATGCAGACACCCTCTTTTGGAAATTACCTTTACTTCGTGACTTTCATTGATGATTTTTCCAGGCATGCATGGGTATATCCACTCACAGCAAAGTCCGAAGTGTTCATGTGCTTCAAACAATTTTTGGTTTTGGCTGAAAATCTGTCAGCATGTAAAATGGGCACCCTCTATTCTGATCGAGGGGGGGAATATATGTCTTCAGACTTTAATGCATTTCTGGCTGAACGTGGGATAAAACACCAGTGTACAGTGCCGTATACACCTCAACAGAATGGAGTTGCTGAACGGAAGAACAGGTCTCTCATGGAGATGGCGAGGTGTATGGTCAAGAGTCAGGCTTTACCTCATAGTTTCTGGCTTGAGGCTGTCATGTGTGCAGCATATGTACTGAACAGGTGTCCCACTAAAGCGTTGCAGTCTATCACTCCATATGAGGCTTGGCATGACCGCAAGCCATCTGTTGCTCATCTGCGTGTTTTTGGTTATTTGGCATATGCATTAGTGCCTGAACAACATCGCAGAAAATTGGATGATAAGGCAGTAAAATGTATTTTTGTTGGGTACAGTTCTGAAAGTAAAGGCTATCGTTTGTATCATCCACAGACTAAACGCATTCTGGTTAGCCGTGATGTTGTCTTTGTGGAAGATGCTATTCAGCCATTGCTTTCATGTACTAAGGAGACATCTGTTAGCTCCAAAGACATGTATGATACTTTGATGCCTCTTTTTACAGGTGGACAGTCTAGTGTTGGTCCTAATGAGGCAACTTCTCAGCCTTTGCAGGTTTCATATGATGATGCAGATCATTCCATTTCTGATGCAGATTTACATGATGCACTTGCTGATGAGAGAGCTGATATTGAGCAGGCAAAAACTATGCCAAAATGGCTGGTGCAGACTTTGCGTGACAACAAATTAGATGCACCTTTGTCATATTGTACTCGTTCAGGCTCTCATAGTGCCTCATTTGCATCAGATTGCTATGCTATGGCTGCCAAATTGGATGGCTGCTATGCAATCTGAATATGATGCTATAATGAAGAATGGTACATGGTCTTTATGTGACTTGCCTCCTGGCAAGAAGGCCATTGGCACTAAGTGGGTATACAAGCTGAAGCGTAAACCTGATGGTACAGTTGATAGGTATAAGGCTAGGCTTGTTGCAAAGGGTTATGCACAGGAAAGAGGCATTGATTTTGATGAGACCTTTGCACCTACATGCCGTATGACTACTGTTCGGAGCATTTGTGCACTTGCAGCCCATCATGGTTGGAATGTATATCAGTTGGACATTAAAACAGCATTTCTGAATGGTGACTTGCATGAAGAAGTGTATGTTTTTCAGCACCGTGGCTTTGTGCAGAAAGGGCCTGAAAACCAGGTGTGCAGGTTAAAGAAGGCGTTATATGGTTTAAAGCAAGCACCACGTGCTTGGTATGAGAAGATACATGCCTATCTGATTGCACATGGTTTTGAGAACAGTCCAACTGAAAGCACCTTATATGTTCAGCGTGCTAATGATGTGCTTCTGATCATTGTTGTCTATGTAGACGACATGCTGCTCACTGGTCCTATTGAGAAGCATATTGCTGATTTCAAGGCTGATTTGCATGCCTCATTTCAGATGTCTGATTTGGGGCATTTGCATCACTATTTGGGCATTCAGTTTATGCAAGTTGATGGTGGAATGGCTTTGTGTCAAACAAAATATATTGACACATTATTGCAGCGTTTTGGCCTTGAAGACTGTAAGCCTATTGCCACTCCTATGGAGACAGGTTTATGATTGAGTCTTCATGATGCTGGAGATGCATTTGATGCTGTTCTCTATCAGCAGGCTGTTGGATGCTTGATTTACTTATGCATTACTCGGCCAGATATTCAGTTTGCTGTCTCACAGATGAGCAGGTTTATGCATTGCCCAGGAGTCACGCATTGGAAGGTGGTTAAGCGCATCTTTCGCTACTTGAGTGGTACTCGGCTACTTGGGTTGTTTTATCCCAAGGGGGGATCACTACCGCCAGATTTGCATGCTTTTTCTGACTCAGATTGGGTTGGTTGCTATGACACTCGTGTGTCCACTAGTGGCTTTTGCTTCATGCTTGGTAGCTCATGTATATCTTGGTTGAGCAAGAAGCAGCCTACTGTGGCCACTTCGAGTTGTGAGGCTGAGTATAGGGCAGCTTTCACAGCGATTGTTGAGTGTGTGTGTCTCAGACGCCTTATGGCTGATTTGGGTGTTGGCTAGTCTTCTGCCACCACCATCTTCACTGACAGTCAGAGCGCATTGGCAGTTGCGAGGAACCCTGTGTTCCATGCTCGCAGTAAGCACATTGAGGTGCATTATCACTATGTCAGGGAGAGGTTCTCTGCTAGGGAGATCAGCTTGGCATATGTGCCCACACAGAAGAACATTGCAGACCTTTTCACGAAGGCTCTGCCTAGGGAGAAGTTTGAAGCTTTCCGCAAAGCTTTGGGCTTACTTCCTTTTGTGGAGTGATTTCCACATAGCTTGGCACTTCCTTATACATGAGTGCCAGCTCCTTGTTCACCGCATCACTCCCAGGGGGGATTTGTTGATATATTTAGGTAGTGATGTGTGTGAACACTCTAGGACCGTCGGGGCACTTTTTTCCCTCTTTAGGAGGTTTTTTTCCCCCGGCTTGTATATACGCCTATTGCCCTAATGTGCTACTTATCTTTGTACATTCTCTAGTAATACATTCAGTCTTGTGTGTTGTGCTCCAAGCTTCTTCTTCTTCCTTGTGCTGTTCGCGTGCTTCCACAGACGTCTAACTCCAACAGCTATGTGGATAAGGACTCTATACTCTGATATAACATTAGTTAATTGCATCTTGCTACAAACCCTATCTATCATGTTAGGACCAAACACATTGAAGTACATTACCATTATGTCAAAGAAAAGATCATCAGTAAAGAGATACAAGATACAACTTCCGTATGTATCTTCACATCAACAATGTGTAGATATGATGACAACGGCATTGGATGGAAGAAAATTGACTAGGTTCAAATCTATGATTGGTTTGCAAGAAATTATGAAGGAATGAAGAATCAAGCATCTTAGGCTTGAGGGGTAGTTGTTGGTACATTTGGCAAGCATAAGTGCTTGGCCAAAAAATTTAGGACTACACCTCATTCTACTTCAACTCACATGAGAAAGTGTATGGGAGCACATGCTTGATATTTTCACTTTATCACCTTGGATAAATTGTAAAAGCAAAAGTAAGAGAATCTCATCGATGTAGGAGAAGCCAATGTTGGTGCACATGAGTCTGAGCCTACATACTTGGACAATTAGCATTCACTTCATATAGTCATTTAAAGTCACATATGACTATTCCCTTGTAAAAAAGCATTTACTTTTATTTTTTGTAAAAGTGCATATGTTAATTGCACTTACTCTCATGTGGAGTTAGGAGGAATCAAATCACCGATAACATGGTACGTGATTGATGAGAAATCAAGTCCTAAAGTTTAGGATTCACTTTATGGTAAGAGCTTGAATTTGAATTCAAAAAATTGACTCCAATTCTAGCTATAAAAGATGGACCAAATCTTGTGTGTAAAGGAGCCCAATTTGGAGATCATTTGAGAGGGATCTATAGTGGTTAGTGAGTTCATTCTATAGCTCCATCACTACCCTCACATTGTGCAATATTTGCATTGCCAATGACATTGTAATCTATGTGCTTTAATATATACATGTTGATCATATCTCACTCTCTCTTCTCTGTCAAGTTCATCTCATAATAGTGAATTTCTTAGACTTGTTTCTCAGTGCATACTTGATCATTTGATGTGATTTAAAGTGTTATAGATTCAGTATATTGGCTACTTTGTTGATCTAAAGTTTAACTGTCATTGCATCAGTCAATCATGAGATATCTTCAAAACTCTACTCACTATTCTGCATACTGTTGAAGCCCGAAAATGTTGGGATGATCATTTGATTTGCTAAGCTTAATTCTCAGAGTAAACTTGATCATTTTTAATGAAATAACTTTTAATTTGTAGCTATCCAAGTCAATTAGATACTCTCCAAAGGATTTTGGTCAATTACTAATAGGTTAGGAGCATTGTTCATTTTAGTAAGCACGTGTAGAGACCAAAATAACAAGTTTTATCTCATAGTTGAATCTCCTACTCATCTGTTTTGATCCATTGATTAGAGGATCATACTCCAAAGCACTTAGGTGATTATTTGTGGTTCCTAGAAGGCTCAAGGGGTCTACTTTATGCTTCTCAACTTGTTCTTGGCTAGTGTGAAGAAAGGATTTGCAGCACCACTTCATCTCTGGCATCTATCCACCATCTCCTCCAACAATGGTATTAGACCAATATCAAAGCAAAATGGGAAATGGATTTCAATCATTCATTGACAAATTGGATAGGGTATATAGTAGATGAATATAGTAGATGGATGACTATAGATGGACAAATTTACTTTATGAAGCATAAAGATGAAGTTTTCACTTGTTTCAAGATGTATTTGGCATGGGTTGAGAATTAAACAGGTAGAAGCTTGAAGAGGCTCAGATTTGATGGAGATGGTGAGTATTTCTCACACGAATTTGATTCCTTCTTACAAGACAGAGGCATAAAGAGAGAGGTTACAACAAGGTAGACTCCTGAACAGAATGGAGTAGCAGAGAGAAGAAATAGACTAATAGTAGAGGCTCCAAGATCAATGTTGAATGAAAAGAAACTTCCAAATCACTTATGGGTAGAGGCTGTTTCCATAGAGACATGCTTAATTAATAGGATTTGATCCAAGTCCTTGGATGGAATGACACCTTATGAGGCATGGAATGGCAAGAGACCTTCCCTAGACCATTGTAAAATATTTGCATGCATTGCTTATGCACATATACCCTCATATATTAGGGGAAAACTTGATCCAAAAGCTGAAAGGTGTATATTCATTGGCTATGACCAAAATAAAAAAGGATATATGTCATATAATCCCACTAACAAAGGATTTATGGTTAGTAGGGATGTGGTGTTTGATGAAAATAACTCCTAGTTTGAAGATGATAAAGCTACCCTATGACTTGGAAAGTGATTTTCCAACTCTGACTCAAGAAGAACCACAAATATCAGAAGATGTCAACTCAGAAGATGAAGAACAGATTGACTTCAAAGCTTTGAAGTCTTTGGAAGATATTCTAGAGTCATCGAATCAAGCACTTAGAAGATCTCAAAGGGAGACTAAGAAACACGTAAGGTATGGCTATGACACATCATTAGTCACCAAACATACTATATACATGGCTAAAGATTCCACATCAAAAGAACCTTCTTCATTTGAAGAAGCCAATAAGAAGGAAGAATGGAGAGAAGCTATTCAGGAAGAAATTGAAGCACTTCAAGAGAACAATACTTGGGAATTGGTTCCCAAGAAACAACACATGAAGCTAATACAATCTAGGTGGATTTAGAAAGTAAAGAAGAATTCAGATGGTTCAATCAACATGTATAAAGCAAGGCTAGTAGCAAAGGGGTTTTCTCAAACCCATGGAGTGGATTATGAGGAGGCCTTCTCACTTGTAGTTAAAATGCCAACAATCGGGGTTTTAGTAAGTATTGCTGCTTCAAAGAATTGGAACTTGTATGAGTTAGATGTTAAAAATGCATTAATGGATGGATTTCTGAAGAAGTGTACATGGCTCAACCACTAGGATATGAAGACAAGGACAAATTAGATTCTGTATGCAAATTAAGGAAAGCACTTTATGGTTTAAAACAAACTCCCAGAGCTTGGAACCATAGACTAGTCACATATTTGTAGGACCAAGGTTTTGTTGCTAGCAAAGGAAATTATTTTTTGTTCATAAAGAAGACTAACTCAAAAGTTATTTATCTATGTGTTTATGTGGATGAAATTATCATTACAAGGAATAATGCAAATGGCATCAAGCAAATCAAAGCTCAGATGATGGAAGAGTTTAAAATCAGTGATCTTGGTTTGTTAAAATACTTTCTTGGATTAGAACTTATATATTCAGATTCTCGTGTGTTTATTACTCAGAGGAAGTACATTCATGATATGTTGGTTAAATTCAAGATGGAGAATACTAAAGTTGCACGTACACCTAGGAACTCAATCACAAGATTAATTCTCATGAGGGAAAAATACTTGAAGATATGACAGGTTATCAAAGGCTTGTTGGAAGTCTCAACTATGCAACCCTAACAAGAGATGAAGGACTATTTTATCCATTCACATCTGACTTAGATATCAAGATATATTCCGATGCAAATTGGGCTGGCTCAAAAGATGATAGAAGGAGCACTTGTGGCTACTTATCTTTTGTAGGTTCAAAGTTGATTTCATGGTCATCAAAGAAACAACCAACTATGGCATTATCATGAACTGAAGCTGAATATGGAGGCCTAGCAAATGCAACACAAGAAGCAATGTGGTTAAAGCTACTCTACTCAAAATTGGGGATACACACCTACACTCTAATGATCTTTGGGGATAACACTAGTTCACTTCATTTGGTTGCTAATCCTGTATATCATGCAAGGACTAAGCACATTGAAGTGCACTATCATTATGTGAGAGGGAAGCTACTTAGCAAGGACGTCCAATTGTCCTATGTATCAACCAATTTGCAATGTGCATGTATGCTAACCAAATCTTTGGATGGAACTAAGATAAACAGATTCACGATGATGATTGGATTGCACGAAATTAAGGAGAAATGAAGACCAAGCATGTTAGGATTGAGGGGGAGTTATTGGTGCACATGAGTCCAAGCCTACATACTTGGACAACTATCATTCACTTCATATAGTTATTTAAAGTCACATATGACTATTGCCTTGTAAAAAAGCATTTACTTTTATTTTTTGTAAAAGTGCATATGTCAATTGCACTTACTCTCACGTGGAGTTAGGAGCAATCAAATCATGAGTCACTTGGTAGGTGATTGATGAGAAAGCAAGTCCTAAAGTTTAGGATTCACTTTATGGTAAGAGCTTGGATTTGAATTCAAAAAGTTGGCTCCAACTCTATCTATAAAAGATGGATCAAAATCTCGCATGTAAAGGAGCCCGATTTGGAGATCATTTGAGAGGTATCTATAGTTCTTAGTGAGCTCATTCTATAGCTCCATCAATACCCTCACATTGTGCAATCTTTTGATTGCCAATGACATTGTAATCTATGTGCATTAATATATACATGTTGATCATATCTCACTCTCTCTTCTTTGTCATGTGCATCTCAGAACAGTGAACTTCTTAGACTTGTTTCTTAGTGCATACTTGATCATTTGATGTGATTTAAAGTGGTATAGATTCAATATATTGTCTATTTTGTTTCTGCAAATTTTCATTGTCATTGCATTAGTCAGTCTGGAGATATCTTCAAAACTGTACTCACTTGTCTGCATATTGTTGAAGCCCAAAAATGTCGGGATGATCATTTGATTTACTAAGATTACTTCTCAAAGTACACTTGATCATTTTTAATGAAATAACTTGTGATTGGTACCTATCCAAGTCAATTAGACACTCTCAAAAGGAATTTGGTCAATTGCTAGCAGGTTAGGAGCACTATTTTTTATTGAGCAGGTGTAGAGACCGAAATAGCAAGTTTTAGCTCATAATTGAATCTCCTACTCATCTGTTTTGATCCATTGATTAGCGGATGTGTAGCTAAGTTTTGCAAGCCATAGGAACTTGTGTCGATGAGACTTTACCTCAATCGCCCCACAAGTGCATATAGTGGTGGATTAATACATGTTTAATTATTAATCTGAGAGATTAGACGTACCAAGTGTATGTAGACATGTGCACACGTGATGGGAAGTGAAGTGTCAATGCTTCAATGCAATAGAATTATCTCACCTACCTCTCCGATTCACTTATCCTCTGAAAATGCATGTCGCAATACTTATTGCAATAGTAAGCACAAATTCAAACTTTTCTCTCAACTTTGAATTTTGAATATCGTCAATAGTGATTTCAAAGCTCACAAAGAGGTGCATCTAATGGTGGTAATTTGAGTCGAATTCGACAAACCTACTTCAAGTTATGAGCAAAATAGTGAATGGAGAGTGTTAGAAGAAGTATTTTTTTGAAGTATTTTTGATGGCAAATAATTGTAAAATGCCAAAAACTTGTAAAAATATTTATGCAAATAACGAAGAGTCTTCCTTATGGAGAGTAGAATCATATGTATTTTTTCTAGAATTTTTGGAAACTCCTAGATAGCATATTTTTAGATTAAAAGGGGAAAGGACCAAAATTCAAGTGTGAAAAGGGACACTTGAAAATGTATAAAAGACAATTTCCTCTATTATGAGAGGGTTGGTTATTTGTATTACATGCTATCCAAGCAAAGAGAGAGAGTTTCCTACAAAAAATCGTGTTTCTTCCTTTTGTGTGATTTCTTTGATTTGTTGAGTCTATTTTATGTGTATCCATGGAGATTTGTAAGCTTCTATTGTGTATTTCTGATGAATGTGTATGAAGAGAGTTGATTATTGATGTGTTGAGTGAGAAATTGATGAATAATGGTGTTGGAGATGAAAATCGTCTGATTTCACAGAATCGCGATTGTCTCGTATGAAGGTTACAGGTATCATTTTTGAGTTTTGACTTTATGATTGTATTCTGCTGAGAAAATAACATGCTTTAGACACCAATATTATTGAAATTGATGGAGTATTGCTCAAGATAATCTAAACCCTAGAAATTTCTCTTCATTTTCATTAATTCTCAGAAATCCAACCAGTTTTCTCTTATTTCTTGGATTCTATCATCTAGAAGGGGTTGTGGTCTCTTGTATACTTCCAAGATTGACAAATATAAGATGTATTGTTGATTCTTTATGCTAAATGATTGGAGAGGACAACTCCAAAGGTTAACAACAAACATTTTTTGGCACCGTTGCCGGGGAGTATATCAAAAGCTTCATTGAAGTTGGACCTTGCTGGATCTTCTATTGTTGATGGTATCGAACACATTGAAAAGGTAATACTCTTTAATCAAGAATTGGAAACATGAAAAGGTAGATTTCTTTGTTTGTCTTTTGGGAAAAGAAAGCAATAGATAATCTTTTTGAGAATAGGAAGTGTGAAATTTTTGCAAATTGATAATTGCTCATATCATTTTTTTTGGAAGTAAAGTGTAGGTGTGTGAAAAACTGAATCAAGAAAGCTGAAGATAAGGTAAAATGTGTCTATTCTTGCATTTGTAGAGTGCTTTTTGAATAAGTACCAAAAAAAATTGTTGATCTTGGGAAGATGACATGATTGCTTTAAGGTAAGTCAAGTAAAGTAGCTAGGTGAAAGTAGATAAGATCCATCTGTTAACCAAGTCAAAGCAATAGTCTTGAGAAAAAGTTGATGAGCATCTTGAAAAGAAAAATGTTTGAGTTTATCTTTGCAAAGATTGATATTTGCATTTCTTAGCACATTTTTCTTTGGGAAGTTTTGCTCATGAACTGTTTTGATAGCAAAGCATAAAGGAGTATAACCAATCAAGAAACACAGGATCACTAAACAAGAAACCCTAAGTGAAGTGTTTACCTTGATTTAGGGCAAAATACTAAAAAAAATTCATAAAATTCATTAAAACAATAAAAAAAATTTCTTTTTTCCTTAGGAAAGTTGGACTGAAGTTTTGTTGTCAAGAGTAAAAGAGACCAGGTGGTAGGAAAGCAAAAACATGCCAAAAACTAGAAAAGCAGAAAAAACACGATTCTCTTCATAGGATCGCGATTCTCTAGATATTTCTTTGTTAATGATATAAAATTGTAGGTGACAGTTGAATTGGAATTGGTAAAGGGTATTGAAGGGAAACAAGAGAAAAGAAGACTCTAAATTGCAAAAAACAAGAAGTACAGGAAAAATACGATTCTCTACACAAAATCGTGATTTTCTGTAAGAGAATTTTTTTTTGGAATTTTGAGCATATTGGGGTTTTGAGATAGGTAATTGTAAGAGATTTCATTAAGTTGGGTAAGTGAAGGAACTCAAATTCCAAAGAATCAGGGAGGATTGAGTGGCAAGTGGAAGAAGTGGAAAAAAAGTACAGAATCGTGATTTCCACCAATAGGATAATGGAAGTGACTAATGATGAAAAGATAGGAATTGAGGATTAAAATCATAATATTGTTGAATAAAATTGGACAAGTGAAAAAGTGAAAAATCTGAGGAAATTGCACAGGATCGCGATTGTAAAGACACTATCAAACTCTGAAAATTCAGAAAAAACTCATTTGAGAGAGAGAGAGATAGTGAGAGCAGGAACAGGATCGCGATCGTCTGCAACCATAAAGTTTTGGAGATTTCTAGATCAAGCAAGCAAGGTAAGGAGTCCTCAATACAATTTTTTGTATTTCTTTAAACTTACATGATGATTAAAGCACAAAAAAGCACAAAATAGCCAAAAACACAGAATCGCGATGTTCTGATTTTTTGAGTTTTCTGTGGAAAAAATAATAAATTTAAGTAAACTCTTTCATTGCATGTTAAAAAATAATTAAGACGATTCTATTGAAGAAACAAAAATTTGAAAATCAATACCTTAAAAATTTTTCAAAATTTGAACACAATCGGGATTCTGTAGTCAAACACAAAATCGTGATTCTCTAAAACAAAGCATAAAATCGCGATTCCCAGAGCACGATTTTCATAAGAGAATCGTGTTTCTAATGATTGTGAGCAATCACGATTGTCTAGGAACAAAATCGTGAAAAACACGATTTTCATCACAAAATCGTGGAAAACACGATTTTCATCACAAAATCGTGGAAAACACGATTTTCATCACAAAACCGTGAAAAACACGATTTTCATCACAAAACCGTGGAAAACACGATTTTCATCACAAAATCGTGGAAAACACGATTTTCATCACAAAATCGTGAAATTTATTGAATGATCCTTAGGTCTGGTAATAAATTATACTCACATTCCAAGCAAGAATTGGGAAGGAAGGAAATAGAGCCAGTGGTAGGGGAATTGCAAGAAAGAGATTTAGGGCAAGAAACCAACATGGAAAATTTGAATGAAACAAATGAATCCTCTAAAACCGGGGACTATAGAAACATCCTCAAATACATGTATACAAATAGGTTTGGAACCTATGTATATCAGGATGGAATGCATAATTTTCTCATTAGATTGAGAAATTTAGAAGTCCCCCTGAACATAACACTAGTAGCAAAATTTAAGGATGGTAGATATGAGGATAGGCAGGGATGTGTATACATCTTCTCACAAGACCTAGAAAATTCTAATGACCTAGGGCAATGTGCAGACAAGAGACCATGGGAACAGAACCTAGGGCAATCAGACTTGCCAAGACCACATGAAATTCACAATAATGGTGAACAACAACAAGGTAGGAGAACACAGACTTCCCCAAATCCTTTTGAAAAGGAACCAGAAGGATTTAATGATTTTCCTCTGAGAAGAAGACATCACTGGCAAAATCAGGGCAGAATTCTTAGACCCTATCAAGTAGCCAAATGCATGAAAAATCAATATGAAGGATATTCCGATCCTCATGCTCATGTTGTAGAATTCAGACAACTAATTAGAGCAGAAGAGGTTGAGGATTACAAAGTACAATTTGAGGCATTTGTTCTAACCCTAACAGGACCTGCATTGTCTTGGTTCATTCCCTTGAGAAAGGAAATGTATCTAGATATTGAATCCTTCCTAGAAGCCTTCATTGGGGAATTCTCAAAAACTGGAATAAAACATAGCACAGCTACATTGATACGTAGCTTTAAACAGCAAAAGGATGAAAATGTCAGAGAGGTAGCCAGGAGATTCAAGCAGTATATTGACAGATGTCCCAGAGAAGAAGTACCTTCCATGGCAAGACAAGTATCCCTATTCATAGAAGGATTAAGAAGTGCCCAATTAAGAACCCTGTTGTATTATAGGAGATGCCCTGACCTAGGAGCATGTGTGAAGGAGGTAATAGATTTGGAAGACAATAGGGGACAAGACCTGTTAGCATTTGACCAACCTAGAACAAATGAAGATAAAATTCCACCAGCAGAATAATTGGCACAAGCCATTGCTAAAGCCCTAGAAGTAAGCACCAAAACCAATTTGATAAACACCAAGATAACTACAAATAAAAAATGTTATAATTGTGGAGAAAATCATTTGGTACAACAATGTCCATATCAAAAACCACCACATTTGCAAGATAGGAAAACACTCAAATATTGTACACTAGAGAGAAAATGGAAAAATCATACCAGAGAAGAATGTGTCTACAATAAACAACCCATTAAGGAGAGAGATTATGCAAACCAAAGAGAATTTGGGTTTATTGAGCAACCAAGACCTGTACTTGGGCAACAACCTCCATTACCAACGAATGTGGTACCTATTAAATATACACCAATAGAGGAGGGGAACTTAAGAATAAGATCACCTTACAAGGAAGATTACCAATGGAATGAAGGATATCAGGAAGAGTGGGAAGGATATGAGTTGAGAGAACCATAACTACAAGCCCTAGATCTGGGAAATGGGAGAATAGAGATGGATACAGCCACATTCATGTATATAACCAATCATTATATGTCCAATCAGAAACCTCAGTTCAAAGGGAGCCAAAAGATAACTTGTTATAGATGTGGGGGAGAAAATTTCATTAGATATTGTCCACAACCTCTTACATTAAGAATAGAAGGAGCTTATTGCAAGGATTGTGGTAGGGATCATTTAATAAAGGATTGTCCAAAAATCCTCAAAAACAAAAAAACACATCTAAGAACATACCATTGAAAACAGTCAACATCATGGAGCAAGAAGAATTGAGTGGCATTGACCAAGTAAATGTAAATGCTATAACAAGGGCACAAGCTAAACAACAAGAAACAACTAAAGAACAAAATGAAGGTTCAGTTTCAAAGGTGAAAAAAAACAGACAAAAAGGGAAATGGGAAAGGAAAAGAAGAATGGTTAAAAGCTTGGAAAAAGAGAATAGGGAATAGTCAAATAGTACTCCTCCTCAAAAGACACAACCCCAGTCAGAGATAAGAAATTCACAGAGTCTAGACACCTTGATAAAAGCATACAAGGGAAGAATTCAAGAGGGACCAAATCCTACAGACCATGTAATGGCTTATCCTATGCCAGATATAGAACATGAAAGAATGCAAATATGCAAACCAATCATACAAGAAGCACAACTTAAACTGGGGGAATTAGAAAATTCTCAAGCAATAGTTGGGGAGTCAAAGGCAACAAGAACAGGAGAAACAATTAATCAAGAAGATAACCCACAAATTACATTCCAGGTAAATATAGATAAACAATGTACAATCTTATACCACACCACATTGGAGGAATTGGTAAAACAGAATCCTCACTTACAATACAAAATGGAAAAATGGGAAGCAATACCAGAAAATCTTGATTCACAGCCACAAGAGTTGGAGGAATTGTGGTACATTCCTATTGATAAGATAGGTGGATATTGTGAAGGAGAAGAAGGGAACTCAACCTTGAGAATACAATTTGGTACAAACCATGCCCAAGCCATATTGGATAGTGGATTAGGTGTGGCTATCATGACTAAACAAACTTGGGAAAGATGGGGAAAAAGTGAATTGATACCCACTAAAATGAGATTGCAACTTGCAGATGGACATATAGAAAAACCCCTAGGAATATGGGAAAAGGTGATTGTGGATATATGTGGAATAGAAATAGAGCATACTTTTGCCATAGTTGAATTTCCACAATCCACTTCATATGAAATTATCCTAGGAAGACCATTTATGAGACAGATGCAAATTGTGCAAGAATTGGGTAATGACTGTCTATATCTTCAGAGCAAAGGGAGAATAACCAGAGTAAATCTAAGAAATGGCCATTATTGTGACATATCCCCCCAAGAATGGTTCAAGATACATCAAAATCAAGATTTAAGTGAAGAATCAGAGATGGAAGATCAAACTGAAACAGAATCATCAATATGGAAGTGCAATGTGATAAGAAACCTTATAAATGGAAAAAGAAGATTAAGAAGAGAAGATCGTGTAGAAGGGAGAAAATTACAAGATGAGAGCTATGTACCACAAAAATTCAAAGATGAAGAATTTGAGCCATATGGTTGGAACCAGATTTTGGCTACTATGGATCTAGCCAGTGATGAGTATGTAGGAGTGGAATTTCAAAATGAAGAAGGGTATGATGTTTTTCACATTGGAATACAAATGATAAGGGTATCAAAAACAGTAGAGGACCAAGAAAAAGAAATAATATTGGAAAATCGAAAAACACAATATTTGGAAGAAGTAAAAGCTGAAGATGCCATAAAAGATAAAATCTCAGGCAAATATAAGAAAAACAAACACAAGGAAATAGAAAAAGACCAAGAGGATGGAAAAAATGAGAAAATGACAAACAAAGATCAACAGTTTGATGTACCAGTAAATTTCAAGACTTATGAAGTAGAAGACAGATTACTTCTAAAAATGAAACCAAAGAGAGAAAAGAGAAAAGGGGAGGCATATGACAATGAAGAACAAACAAAGAAGGTTATGATCACTCAAGAAGATGGGGAAGAAAGACATATTGTAATAGTTGATGACATGACAAATCAAGAAGAGGAGGCAGTAAGGAATTTGGCCAGAAACTATAGGGATGTGTTTGCCTATAGCTATAAGGATTTGAAAGGTATTGATCCTAAAATCTATGAGCATAAGATACCTATCACGCCTGATGCAAAACCTAGCAAACAGAGACATTACACATTCAATGATAAATACTCTACTAAAATAAAGGAAGAAATTGACAAGCTGCTGGCTGCCAATTTCATCTATGAGATTGAGTATACAGAATGGATATCTCCTATAGTTGTGGTACCAAAAAAGAATGGGAAACTTAGGGTATGCATTAACTTGAAAAAAGTAAATGCAGCAACTATAAGGGATAGCTATACATTGCCTATAACAGACCATCTTTTAGAAAGAGTGGCAAGGAAGGAGGTTTATAGTTTTTTGGATGGGTTTTCAGGATACAATCAGGTACCTATAGCATTGGAAGACCAACATAAAACTACCTTTTCCACAGAATGGGGAATTTATGCTTTTAGGGTTATGCCCTTTGGGTTAACTAATGCCCCAACAACTTTTCAAAGATTGATGTGCCATATCTTCAAAGAATTCCTGAGGAGTGTAATGGAAATTTATGTAGATGATCTGTGTACTTTTTCACTAAAAAGACAGGATCATTTGAAAGATTTAGAAAACATATTCAGGAAATGCAGAACATATAGAGTATGCTTAAATCTAGAAAAGTGTGTATTCTTTGTAAGACAAGGAAGAATGCTAGGTCACATAGTATCCAAAAATGGAATTCAACTGATGAGAAAAAAATAAAGGCTATAATAGAACTTCCAAGACCAACAAATGTAAAGGAACTTCAAACTTTCATGGGACATTGCGGGTACTATAGAAAGTTTGTACACAAGTTTGCTGACATAGCTAAACCTTTGTATGCCCTGATCACAAAATTTGAGTGGACCAAAGAGTGTGACCAAGCTTTTGAGACTCTAAAAACTTGTTTGGTTACATCACCAATTCTGAAAACACCCCAGTGGGATAAAGTTTTTCATGTCCATGTGGATGCTTCAAATTATGCTTTGGGATGTGTGTTAGCACAACCAATAGAAGGGAGCAAGTTAGATTTCCTAGTGGCTTATGCTAGTAGGCAACTGAATTCAGCAGAGAAAAATTACACAACCACTCAGAGGGAAGGGTTGGGAATGATATTTGATGTGAAAAAATATATACATTACCTTTTGGCCAACAAGTTTAAGTTCTTTGTGGATCACCAAGCTTTACTTTATTTAGTAAACAAACCTTGTCACACTGGTAGAATAGTCAGATGGTTTCTTTTACTGATGGAGTTTGAGTTTGAAGTGGTGGTAAGACAAGGAAAAACACATTTGAGAACAGATCATTTGTCTAGAATCCAGGCTAAAGAACCAAGTTCACCTTTAGATGATGACCTGCCAGACACATATCTCTTCAAAGTAGAAAGTGTTCCTGAGTGGGCCATGCCCTTAATACCTTTGCTAACCATGGGACCTTGCAGAACATTTGGAAACAACACACATTTAGTATTACAAAGCAGAAACTTTATGTTGCTAGCTGGGCACTTGTATCACCTCAACCATACAGGCATATTGGAATATTGTACTCCAGAAGAGGAGCAACAGGAATATAAGAGAAGAGCTCATTGTTGGAACCCTTGTACTCATGCTTCCAGAATAGTTACCCTAAATAATCTCAATAGGATGGGAGTACATTGGCCTAATAAGACTCAAGATGTAACAAAATATATTGCTAACTGTTGGGAATGCCAATCATTGCAAAACTCAGAACTTATTACTCTATATTGGTGTCAGAAAAATCCAGAATGGAGTGAGAACATCATTAAGGAATTGAAAAGGGAGAAAAAAGGAAAACAAGTAATAGCTGGTGCAGATTCAAAAAATTTACAAGTGATCTCTGAAGAATATCAACTGATAGGAGAACAATTATATAAGAGAGGGATGGATGGATATTTAAGAATTTTTGTTCTCGAAGATAGATATCTGGAAATGTTGGAAATGGCACATTCTGGAGTGGCAGGAGGACATTTTTCAAGTGACAGAACTGCTAAACTCATATTATATTCTGGCTTTTGGTCGCCAACCCTATTTCCTGATGCAAGAACATACGTGAAAAGATGTGACATTTGTCAGAGGGTGAGTCAACCAAATAAAAGAGACAATATGCCATTAGTTCCATTAATTTCAGCCAGAGCATTTAGTAAATGGGGATTGGATTTCATTGGACCCATACATCCTCCAGCAAGACAATCCCATGCTGAATACATACTAGTAGCTACAGATTACCTGACAAAATGGGCTGAGCCCAAAGCTACAAAAACAAATGATGCTCATACTACTGCTAGATTTCTCTATGAAAATATCATCACCAGATTCGGACTTCCAATTGAATTGGTAAGTGATAGGGGGACTCATTTTTTGAACCAAATCATAGAAAACATAATTGAATATTTCATGATTAGTCATAAAAAGTCAGCCCCATATCATCCACAAGCCAATGGGTTAGTAGAAAGTACTAATAAAGTACTTTGTACTGTATTGTCAAAATTAGTAAACACAAATAGGAATGATTGGGATTTACAACTTAATCATGTCCTATAGGCCTACAGAGTGGCATACAAAACAACATTAGGAACCACACCATTCAACCTGGTATATGGACAAAATGCAGTTCTGCCCTTAGAATTCCTTATTCCAACACTGAAGGTGGGTAGTCAATACAATTGGACTGGACATGAATTGTTTGAGAGAGTAATAGAATTGGAAAAACTGGGAGCTTCTAGACTCCAAGCAATCATGAGCATCTATGCAGACAAGAAAAGACAAAAAGCTTATCATGATGTTCATATTAAAGAAAAAGATCTACAAGAAGGAGATCTAGTTCTGGCATATACAATAAAGGAACATCAGAAGAAATTTCAGAAAAAAGGACATGGGCCTTATATTATACATCAGATCAGTAACAGTGGATCTATCCAACTAGCTAACATAGATGGGGAAATCATGCCAAACTTCATAAGTGGATGCAGAGTTAAAAGGTATGACCTTCCATTAACTCTTTCTGAATGGAGAAGATTACACCAAACTCAAAATAGGAAAAAAGAAGAGGAAAACATTAGAAAAGAGGCTCAACAAGAGGCAAAGGAAAGGATAAGAAAAACCAAAAACCTTAGAGAAGTCCTTCTGTGTGAAACACCTTTAAAACAAAAAGAACATTTGCCTGTGATAACAATGGATTGTCAAGATGAGAAAATCAGGGTTTTAATAGATTCAGGTGCACAAGTGAATTTGATTAGTTCAGCTTTGTTGAAAAAATTTAACCTAAAAAGGACTAAAAGTAAAACCTTTATCAAAACTTTGGAAGGACAAATGATAGAAAGCATGTCTTCATCTTCTATTAAAGTTAAGTTCAATACAAAATCTATGAAAATAGATTGTGAAGAATAGCCAGATCACTTGATGACTAAAAAATTAATTTTGGGACAACCATGGTTAAGGCAAGGTAGAGTAATACTAGATTTTGAAAAAATCAAGCTCAAATTAACAGTAAATGACAAAAGGATTTTAATCTTCTTATGGAGCTCTGAAAAATAGGAAGATCAACAGGAGCTTCATGATTTAGAACTGGAAGGATCTACTTTTTCATTAGAAGACACACAGACATTATCAACACAATTACTAAAGGATCAAGCTTCATTTAATCAAAACCAGCAACAAATTGAAGAAGCAATAAAGGGTGAAGAGATAGAAGCAAGGTGGCAATTAGGGTGTAATCAGAAATATCAGGACATCAAAACAAGAAGGATGTGGAAACAAAGTACACACAAGGCCTACTCATCAAAACAAATTCCCAGAACAAAATGGATAATGGAAGCCAAAAAATTTCAACCACAGCTCATCAAATGAAGACGGGTGTATTTCCAGAATAGGATCAGCAAAGATTAAATATTATTGGGTAAAAAAATCAGAGCTGATTCAATGGAAAAGGACATGAGTATCTGAGATGCAGCTAGGATCTTGGATAAGAAAATTAGAGTGTCACATAGAAGAAATTTTGACAATTTTTTAAAGAAAAAAAAATTAAGACAAATTGTTCTGCCTTATCCTTTTTCTGAGAAAAGAAATAGGAGGGGAAGGAAGGAAGTGGAAAGGAAGTTGGGAAAATTAATTTTTTTAAAAAAAAGAAAAAAAAAGAAGAGAGAAGAGAAAAAATGAGAGAAAAATTACCCATTTCATTTTTCTGTTATGAAAAAAAGAGGAAAATAGAAGAAAAAACTATCCATTTTTCTTTTTTTTAGATATATAGCACAAAGCAAGATATAGGTAGAAGGGTAGCAGGTTTCTATTTATTATTTTTTATATTTTTTATTTTATTTTATTTCTTATTGTTTATTCATTTTTTCTTTTTAAATATCTTCTTCCTTGATAGAAGTTGTCAGAAGAGAAGAGAGCACTAGACATCTTGCTACACATGTAATGATCACTTTAATTGAGTCATTTAAGAAAGTCAGGATTTATTTTACTTTCATTCTTCTTTCATTCCATTTCAAAACAAATGTCAATTTCTATTTTTCTTATGACTCATGTGGGTGGAGTTTTTTCTTTTTTGTGTGATGTTATATTTTCTCCAGAATGATGAATTCGGAGGAACTACAATTCATGAGTTCAAAGCAGACTCAGTCACCCTGTCTAGAGGACATTGGTTCTTAGACAATGAAGTAACAACGGAGACAGTAGAATTAGAATCTCATGAGGAGCTGGAGATTCCAAAAGCAGAAAAGATAGTCAAGGAACTCAAGGAAACTCTAGGAATTATTGGCCAGCACATATTTACAGTGGGAGTTGGAGGTTATAAGTACACTATGTTGTGTCAAGAGTTTTACAAATTCTAGAAAAGTGCAGTTAACTACAAAAGGTGGAAAGCAGTAGGATTACACAAGTTGTTGGAGGAACCTATATTTTTATAGACTTTGAAAGAGTGGCACAGGTAATGAACAGCTTGTTCGAAGTTGGGAAGGGCAATGAGGCATATTTTTTATGTAAAGTCAAGGACAAAGAAAACCAAGATGTGAATATCACTATAAAAGCAGAGCATATCAGGACAACCTTACAGTTTTATCCAATGGTGTTGGCAGCAGTCAGGGAACCGAAGGAGCCACAAGACGAAGAGAGTCAGAGCGAAGGGACAGCACAAGCAGACAGGGCAGTCAAAGAAGATCTGGCAAGTAGGCCATCTAAATTTTTCAGACATCAAGGAGTTGAGTACACAAGAAGAAAGAGCAAGTAGGGAGCTCAAAGAGGTGTATGACAAATCAACAGAGAAAATCCCTACACAAATAGTGATTTTAATCACTAAACACCATTGTAAATACCATTTCATATTTTTGTAGCTCCATTTTGTGCAAGCCAAGGAGTCCTTGAGCTTGAGGAGCTTTAGAAGTATCTACCTGCCAATTTTCGTATTTTTTAGATCTCGTTTGAGCCCTCAAATAAGCCCTGGAACCTAATTTTTAACTAGGCCGGACACTAGGTCTGGACAGGGCCAAAGCTAGTCAAAAACTATAAAAGGAGCTAGAGAGCTCATTTTTGAGGTGGATTGTAATTGAAATGAACTTGTAAGAGCTTTTTGAAAGTAATCCAAGA
Organism: Ceratopteris richardii; assembly: GCA_020310875.1. Lineage (NCBI taxonomy): Eukaryota > Viridiplantae > Streptophyta > Polypodiopsida > Polypodiales > Pteridaceae > Ceratopteris > Ceratopteris richardii. The sequence continues at coordinate 40,324,583 of CM035408.1, read as the reverse complement.
ACTCCATTGCTTCTCACTCTTTGTCTTGCCGTGTGTGCGCGTGTGTGTGTATGTGTGTGCATGTTTGTGTGCTTCTCACTCACGCACTTGTGCCTCCACTTGCTCGAGGTCTTCATACCATCCTCACGTCTTCCCGGATTGACATTAAAGGAGGTACTACTCATCACTGAGCTACACCAAATTTTGGCGCCGTTGCCGGGGATCGAGCTTTGAGGACGAGCGTGTGATGGTAAGACGTAGATTGGAGACGTTGGCGTTGTAGGTAATTTCTTTACTTTTCCTATTTTTCTCTTTCTTACCTTACCACCATCATCACCATCATCATCATCACCATCTTCCACCTCCATTTCCATCATCGCAAAAATTTCAGTTTTTTTATCATATCACCATCTCCACCTCATTTCCCTCATTCTACTTGTGAGAGAGAGCGAGAGAGCGATATTGCGTGCGTTGTTTTTTGCATGTTTTTTGAGCATTCTGCAGGTTCTTGCTGTATCACCATCCCCAGCACTCTGCGCAGGTACGGAACTGTACGGTCTTGTCTCTGTGTCGCCGGGCTCTGTCAATCGCGACCGACAGAAAAATTGCTCTATTTGCTAAACAAAGTGCATATCCATGACCTACAGGCCTAGAGCTTCCCAAAAATATGTTTAGTTTTTTGAAATTCCTCAGATTTCTGTCAATCGCGATCGACAAACCACGACGGACAGACCTGTCAATCGCGATCGACCAGTCAATCGCGACGGACAGCCCACGACGGCTCTGTCAATCGCGACCGACAAAGTCAACGACCGATTGACCATGACGGACAGAAGCTACGCGTGACACGTGTCAATCGCGATCGAGCCATCAATCGCGATCGACCAGTCAATCGCGACGGACAGCCCACGACGGCTCTGTCAATTGCGACCGACAGAGTCAACGACCGATTGACCATGACGGACAAAAGCTACGCGTGACACGTGTCAATCGCGATCGAGCCATCAATCGCGATCGACCTATCAATCGCGACGGACAGCCCACGACGGACCTATCAATCGCGACTGACACAGTCAACGACTGTTTGACCACGACTGACCGAGCCTTCGCGACGGACCTGTCAATCGCGATCGACACATCAATCGCGATCGACAGAGTCAACGACCCTTTGACCACGATTGACTGGATTTTCGGCTACGTGTCAATCGCGACTGACAGCCACGACGGACCTGTCAATCGCGATCGACACGTCGATCGCGACTGACCTGTCAATCGCAACCGACAGACTTTGCGAACACGTTAGAAGGGCAAATTAGGTCAAATTTTTAAGGCAAAAATAATGGTCTAAATTTTGGCCAAGTGTGGGACAAACACTAGGGTGTAGTATTGCATTACGAGGGCATGACCCAAGTAACTCGAGAATTCCTGTTTGCCTGTTAACCTAGTTTAATCCTGTTTTAGCCCCAAAACTCTGAACTGGCATAACTTTCTCATACGAAATCCGTTTGCCGTGATTTTTGTTTTGTAGGAAAGCTCGCAGGGAGTACATTAAATTAAGATCAGGAATATTAGATAGGGTATTTTGAAGTTGACCATACCCAAGGGGAACAAAATTCAAAGATCTCTAGAGTTGTGTCCAAAAAGTCATAGTGCAAATTGGTGAAGTGTTACATGAATGAAAGTGATTGGTTCTGTCTTTTGAATTTAAGTCTTGAGCTAACGGTGGGATTTTTACAGGTCCTTTGAGAGCAGCGAAGGGTACGCAAAGCAAGAGTAAGTGCAGGCTTGGGAACACGCGTCCTGGGCACACCAGGGCAACAACACAAGGAAAGGAACTCAAGGTTGGAAAACCCGCAACACCCTCTGTCAATTCTTAGTTTAGGCTAAGTGCGGGTAGTGTTAGAAGTAATTCCAGGCAACGATAGGCACGAGATAAATCAAAGACTATCTAAGAAATCAAGTTCAAGTCAAGAGATAACCTGTGTGTGTGAACGACAACCTTAAAGGAAAAGAACCTAACGTGAAACGACCAAACTAAAGTGCGAAATTAAACTTAAGTATTCCTAACGAAGTGATATCAGACAAGAGTATAAACACAATAATCAACATAAAAAGGAGATTAAGTAATTGATACAAAGGACTCAGAAACGTGGTTGTACCTGGAAAAATTGGGTTAATCAGTTAGGCATATGAACCTTAGATCAGGACGACATCTAGTAAGAGATAGACAAAGCCTTAGGTCTTCAGAGGCTAGTGTCAATCATACTGCGAGGTCTTGGGCCCAGCAGTTGAGTCACCACTCGCATTACCCTAGCTCTGATACCAGTGAATCAGAGATGTCTCAAGGCATGGACAGACCTCCCGGAAGTTCAGGAGTGCCATACTTGCACAGAGTAGAAGGCCCTTACAAAACACAGTTGGAATACCTTAGGACCAACCGATCAGGTGCCAGCATCTATGAGGACGGCTTAGGAAGATCTGTGGTACAGATTAAGAATCCTGATCAATCCATTGGACTAGAGCGCCCAACTGTCAAGTTTGAAAACGGAGCATACTTGGACAAAGAAGGAACCATATACGTAGTCACCAGTCACCCAGATAGGACGGACGAATTTGCAAATGTGATCCCAGAAGCGGACTTAGGTGAGCTAGAGCAAGGAAACATGGGTACAGAACCTAGAACCCCTCGAGGCAAATCGGTTCTCACTAGGATTATCACACCAGAGTGGATTCCCCAGGATAATAAGAGCATAGATTTGCTTCTCAATCGAGAAACTGACGAAGCCTTTTGGAGGTATAAATCTGATCAGCCAACTGATATAGGAACAATCATGATCTATGAGTTTAAGGATCCTGATAGCCCAGGCAGAGTGACCTACTTAGATCACACTTCGGAGAGGATCTTTGTGGTTACGGAAATGATAGGCATGCTTACACTTGGAAGGGTGAATTCGTTTTCCCCCAACCAAGATCGAACGTGTCCTTTGGTCACCCAGGAGCTGGAACCTCCCACGCTCACGGAACTCAAAGAGACAGACATAGAGATAGGCCAGAAGTAAGCTTTGCCACCCCAGGGGGCAGAGAAAGAACGAGAATGGAAATGAATAGAGTAGAACCTGAGATGCTTAGAGCTCACAGGAATCAAAGAAATGCGGATGAATTCCCTCTACCACGACCTAGAGAGCACACAAGGACTTTGAGACCAACTCAGCTAGTTAAGTCCATGAAGAACTACTTCGATGGCACTGGAGATCCATACGATCATGTGGCTGAGTTTAGACAAGTCCTGAGAGCTGAACAAGTGGAGGATCTATTCACGCAGTACAATGCCTTTGGTCTAACCCTTAGGAACACTGCCCTGACATGGTTTCAGCCACTAAACGAGAGACAGTTCAGGAGCATAGACCAACTCCTAGAGGCCTTCATTATTGAATTCTCTAAGAGTGGCATAGGACATAATACCTCCTCGCTGATTCACAGCTTCAGGCAAACCCCTCAAGAGACCGTGAGACTTGCAGGAAGGAGATTTAGGCAATATCTTGAAAGATGCCCTGTCCCTGAGCTACCCACACCAGCTAAGCAAGTGGCTCTATTCTTGGACGGACTGCTAAGTACCAAATTGAGATCATATGTGTACTTGAAGGACCCTAGGACCATAGAAGAGTGTGTACGCATGTGTATTGACATTGAGGACAACCTAGGGGAGGAGTTAGAGCTTGCCAAGATATACAAAGATTCAGATAGTGCCTCTACCCTCTCTTCCACGCAATCCCCATCGATTGAGGAACTTGCAGAGAAAGTTGCTCAAAAACTAGGTGTCTCTAGCAAACAAATTCCGAGATTTGCCCCGGTGAAAAGATGCTATAATTGTGGAGGCGACCATATGGCAAATATATGTCCTATTATGGCTCAACCCCAAGTAAATTCTAGTGGCCAGTACTGCACCATAGAACGGAGGTACACCAATCACACCGCGCAAGATTGCCCATACAACAAGCAGGCGGTTAGGCAACCCTACCCTCAGTAGGGAAGATACCAGAACCCGTACCCTCCACAGCCATATGGCAGGCCACAACAACCTTATCAGCAACCATACCAAAACCAACAAAGGCCTCAGCCTGTGTTAGCACAACAACCCCCTGCCCCAGCTAATGTGATCCCAGTAAAATATGCAGCAGCAGAAGAAAACCTGAATAGAGCTATAGTCCCTGTAACACCATTGCTTTCTGAAAGTGACCCCAGTGACCATAGCTTTGATTCTACACATGTCGATAGTCCCCAGGCTTACTACATGCAATCTCCTGAACATGGTGAGTCCTACTACAGTGAGGAACCGAGTGAACCTAGTTGGGAGTCAGATTACACAAACGTCATGTATGCAAACCCCAACCCTAGGCCTCAACCTAGGCAGGTAAGACCCCCATTCCCTAGAGGACCATGCTACAGATGTCAGGGAGATCACCTCATTCGTGATTGTCCCTTACCTCCACTTACACAACCCCAGTCAGTAACAATTCAGGGCTTTTGCCAAGAATGTGGGAAGGAGCATCTCTTACGAGATTGCCCTAAGAATCCTAATAATATGCCAAAAATCACTCCTATTAACGTTATTGGGTTGGTGGTAGACTCCACAGGAAGTGTGACATCCATCGCACCGGTATAGGTAGTGACTAGAGCTCAGGCATTGCAGCAGAACCAAGGGGTAAACCAGGATAAGAACCCAGAGGATAGTGAAACCGAGAGCATGACAAAGAAAAGGACTAGAGCGTGGAAAGATAGTCGGGAAAGAATGAAAAGATAATGGGCTAAAAAGATGAGTGAACTTGAGGAAAGCATAAGAGAAACCAAAGCCAGGATAACTGAACTCACATCTCAAACTCCCTCTCACACTACCCCACCACCACCATTCCCATCGCCATTCGACCTGTCACCTTCCAACCCACCTCATACGATTACACCACCCCCTAGAGTAGGATCAGTATTAGCTGATCCCACTCCTGAAGACGTAGACATGATGCTTAAAGCATATCAGGCCAGAATCCAAGAAGGGCCAAATGTCACAGATCATGACAAGTGCTACCCTAGAGCTGACCTAGATATAGAAAGAACCAAGCTTTGCGCGAAAATGGTCGCATTGGCTCAGACTATGTTTGAAGCCAGTCGCCTTTTCAATTACTCGGGCTCAGCCAAGACGCAATTACACTTGGATAGACTTCTAGAGAAGTTAGAGGGCATAATTGCAAGATCTGCCAAGGAAGAAAAAAATCAAGAAAGAGATAAAGCAAGCAAAAACATGACCCATCCCCCATCAAATGCTTATGAGCCCAATTCCCCTGAACTAGACAACCCCCCTCCCTAGAAAGAATAGAGAATCTAATGGCACAATCACAAAAGGAACTCGCCCCTCAACACCATGACAAGGCTAGTGAAAGAGCAGGTCTTCCTACCCAGAAAGCCTATGTGCCTGAGGCCTACGTGCCTAACTCTACGGAGCCAGACACCTCTTCTTCTATGAATCAATACACACCAGAATTCTTGCGAGAGATTCAAGAAGAGAAATGGGCTAAAGAGAGTGAAGTTCCTCCTCCCATTGAACTGGTGGATGACACACACGATCAATTCCCACAAGACCTTCCTTCCATTTATGGAGAGCAGGAGAGTGCCCATTCTCAAGAAAGATTAGACTTCGAGTCTAATTCTTTACAAGAACTACCCCATTTCACAGGCCCATGGGAAGCAAAGTCCACCTGTATGAGAGAACCTACAGTCATGGTAAGAAACGAAGATTCAGTCATACCTAGGAACACAGAGGTAGTGAAGAACACCAAAGTGCAGTGCAATCTCACTTTGGAAGAGTTGCTTAAGGTTAGACCAGAAGTATGGGAACATGTCGCCAAACAAGTACCAGCGATAGTGAAACCTCATTCCCAGGTAGGATCACATAGGAGGGTGCCAGAGATACCCTTGGATAAGATAGGAGATATGTGTGAAGGTGAAGAAGGGAACACCTATCTTCCCATTACCTACCAGGAGTACACCACCAAGGCCATTCTAGACTCAGGTGCAGGCGTTGCAATTGCGACCACTTCCCTATGGAAGCGTTGGGGCAAGCCAGCACTCAGGCCAACGAGAATGAAATTGCAGATGGCCGATGGTCATATTGAGAGACCCTTAGGATTGCTAGAAGGAATAACTCTCACCACTTGTGGTGTCGAGTTTGAGCATACATTTGCTATATGTGACTTCAGCAAAAATCATGCCTATGAGATGATCTTGGGACGACCTTTCATGCGACAGTTGCAAGTGGTACAGGATTGGGGAACCAACTCCTTGTACCTACAACACTTAGGTGTTACGACCAAAGTGAATCTCAAGGATTACTCTCATAGAGGTGTACCTCCTATCCAATGGAATCCCATCCATAGAGCCAAAGATCATACAGAATCGGTGCATTCCATAGGGTCAGGATCCTCATGGATGCATGAAGACACCCACTTATGGATGTGCAAAGTAGCAGTAGAAGAAGAGAAGAGAGAAAAAGCCAGAGAGGTAGGTGCAAAAGAAACCCATAGATCAATCCAAGACCCAGCCTATGCACCTATAGTCTTTCCGGACGAGGAATTTGAACCCCACGGCTGGGCAGAAATCCTAGCAACAATGGATGTAGCCATCAATGAAGAACAATGGACACCCCACTGTGATGAGGATGGCTATGACATTTCAGTCTTCTCCATAGAGCCAATCATGGGGGAGGCAGTTCTAGAAGAATGCGAACCTAGCCCTGATGCATTTGAGGATGCAAGTGACTCCGATCTAGAGTCAATCATTATGGATCCACCTTTTGCATCAGATGAAGAATACTTCCATGAAGTTGAATTTCAACCCTAGAGGCATGGAGAGCTTACAAATGATGTAAGATTAGCCGCACATGTGACCCCAAAGGAAGAAGGGAAGAAAAGAAAGAAGAGAGCAGTCACACCAGAAGAGGAAGAATCTTTGTTTGAGGTCCCGGAAAATTTTAAGAAGTATGAGATAGACGACAGGAGAGTTATGATAAGAATGCCTAAACGAGAGGCACAATCAGGAGAGGCCTATGATAACAAAGAAACCACCAAGAAAATAGTAGTGGCCCTAGAAGAAGGAGAGGAGAGATGCACGTACATAGGCCATGACCTAACAGAGGAAGAAGAGCATGCGTTAATAGCCTTGCTAAGAGAATACAGAGATGTATTCGCTTGGAGTTACAAGGATTTGAAAGGTGTTGATCCAGACATATGCTCACACACCATCCCCATGACCTCAGATGCTAAACCCTCTAAGCAAAAGCCCTATACATATAACGATAATTACGCTGCCAAGATTAAAGAAGAGATAGATAGACTGGTTGAAGCTGGATTCATCTATGAAATTGAGCACACTGAGTGGGTATCCCCCATCGTAGTGGTGCCCAAAAAGAATGGAAAATTACGTGTATGCATTAACTTAAAGAAGGTCAATGCAGCCACAATCCGAGATAACTATCTGCTTCCCATCACAGAACATCTCTTAGAAAGAGTGGCAGGCAAGGAAGTGTACAGCTTCCTTGATGGATTTTCGGGCTACAATCAAGTAGCCATAGCTCCAGAAGATCAGCATAAAACAGCTTTTGCCACAGAGTGGGGTATATTTGCCTTTCGTGTAATGCCATTTGGGCTTACCAATGCACCAGCTACCTTCCAGAGGCTGATGTGCCATGTATTTAAAGAGTTCCTGAGGAAGAACTTAGAAGTCTATGTTGATGATCTTTGTGCTCATTCCAACATTAGGCAAACCCATATTCCTGAACTCAGACAAATCTTTGACAAATGTAGAGAATATCAAGTCTGCCTGAACCCAGAAAAATGCGTTTTCATGGTCAGGCAAGGTAAGATTTTAGGACACATAGTGTCAAAGAATGGCATATCCACCAATGAAGAGAAAGTAAGAGCCATAGCCGAGTTACCTAGGCCAAGGAATGTCAAGGAATTACAAGCTTTCATGGGACATTGTGGTTACTACCGACGGTTCATTCATATGTACGCTGTCATTGCAAAGCCCATGTATGGACTTCTGACAAACTTTGAGTGGACTGAGGAATGTGAGAATTCCTTCAAGGAGCTTAAACGAAGATTATGTTCAGCACCAATCTTGACCACACCAGATTGGAATAAGCCATTCCATGTTCACGTGGATGCATCCAATTATGCTATTGGGTGTGTGCTTGCTCAACCTACTGGTGAAGGCAGTATGGATCTTCCAATTGCCTATGCCAGTAGACAATTGAATGCAGCTGAACGAAATTATACCACTATAGAGAGAGAAGGCTTAGGCATGGTATATGCACTCAAGAAATTTAGACACTATTTGCTTGCAAATAAGTTTAAATTTTTTACTGATCACCAAGCATTGTTATATCTCGTGAACAAGCCATGCAATACAGGAAGATTAGTAAGATGGTTTCTCTTACTAATGGAATATGATTTCGAGGTTGTGGTAAGGAAAGGGAGGACTCATTTGAGAGCAGATCACCTTTCTAGGCTCACATCTGGAGAAGCCCCACAAGGAGTATCAAATGACCTTCCTGATGCTTACTTGTTTAACTTGGAAGTGGTACCGCAGTGGGCTAAGCCATTAGTGCCAGTATTGACATACGGACCTAACCATCCAGTAATAAACACGCAGGATAGAGAGGTAGTAAAAGCCCAAAAATATCACATCATGGCAGGAAGTATGTACAAGCACACAGATCAAGGAATCTTGGCTTGTTGTGTGGAAGAGGATGAGTACACTAAATGGTTGCAATTAGCACATGTAGGTGCATTAGAGCAACACTACTCAAAACAACGAACCCTACAGACACTAAGGAGACTCGGAGTGCATTGGCCAACTATGGAAGCTGATGTCCAAAAGTTGTGCAAGGAATGCCCAATCTGTTGCACTAAACCACCTGTGGAACACGCCACTCTTTATCAAGTGTCCATAGTGCCGGATTGGAGTGAACCACTAGTATCCTTTCTGAGGACGAAAACATTCCCTCCAGACATGACTCTGGCTAGGAAAAGGAGTTTAGAACAAGAAGCCCAGGATTACTCACTTATTGGTGATAATCTATACAAACGTGGTAAAGACGGTTACCTGAGACTATGTGTCCATGAGAGTGAGTATCTCAAGATCTTGGACACTGCTCACCAAGGTGTAGCAGGAGGACACTTTGGACCAGATCGGGTGATCAAGGCAATACTATTTGCGGGCTTCTGGTGGCCGACCCTTCACATGGATGCACATACCTATGTGAAACGATGTGATGTCTGTCAGAGAACTCAGTATCCTATACGTAAAGATGAGCTGCCACTGAAACCTATGATGGGTGGACGTGCATTCTCTAAGTGGGGAATAGACTTCGTAGGTGTTGGCATACAAGTCAGATGAAGAGCATACTAGCGCAACGGAGGAGTCATGCACAATACGGCAACAAGGCCCAATCATTTTTTCCCATGGACCATTCACAACTCAAGTGATTTTAATCACTACACAAACATTGTAAATTCCGTTTTTGGTAGAATAGACTCCATTTTGTGCAAGCTGAGGAGTCCTCAAGCTTGAGGAGTATTAGAACTAGCTACATATCAATTTTCATAATTTTTAGACTCTGTTTGAGCCCTCAAATAGGCGCTAGAACCTAATTTTTAACTAGGTTGGACACTAGGTCTGGACAAGACCAAAGCTAGTTAGAAAACTATAAAAAGAGCTAGAGAGCTCATTTTTGGGGGTTAGATTGTTTGTGAATTGAGCTTATGTAAGAGACTTTTTGACTAATGCAAAGAACTCCATTGTTCCTCTCCTTGTTCTTGCCTTGTGTGCGCGTGTGTGTGTATGTGTGTGCATGCTTGAGTGCTTTTCACTCACACACTTGTGCCTTCACTTGCTCATAGTCTTCATACTAGTCCTCACGTCTCCACGGATTGACAATTATGAGGTGGATCTTCTCACGTTGGTACTCACCATTGTGCTAGAGTGACACCAAATTTGGCGCCGTTGTCGGGGAGAGAGCTTCGAGGATGAGCGTGTGATGGTAAGACGTCGAGTTGAGACATTGGAGTTATAGGTAATATCCTTCCTTCTCTTTATTTTTCTTCATTTTTTCCTTACTTTCGCATCACCATCATCATCATCATCCCCACCATCTCCCACCTCCATCTCCATCTCCACAAAAATTTCAGTTTTTTGGTCATATTACACTCCCCACCTCATTTCCCTCATTTCATTGTGAGAGAGAGCGAGAGAGAGCTTGCATGCTATCTATTTTTGGCGTGTTTTTGAGCTTTTGTTGCAGGAATTAGCTGTACCACCTTCTCCAGCAGCGTGCGCAGGTACGACAGACTCTGCACAGGTCCCGAGACGACGACCTCTGTCTGTCGCGACAGACAGAAAAACTTAATATTTTGTGAATGCGTGTTTGGCACGGTAACCTACACCATTAGGGCACTCTAAATCACTAGAAGTTTCTAAAAAATTTGCGTTTTTTCAGTCTATCGCGACAGACCAAACCACGACAGACGACAGACAGCATCTATCGCGACAGACCAAACCACGACAGACGACAGACAGCGTCTATCGCGACAGACACCGTCTATCGCGACAGACACCGTCTATCGCGACAGACCAAACCACGACAGACGACAGACAGCGTCTATCGCGACAGACACCGTCTATCGCGACAGACACCGTCTATCGCAACAGACCAAACCACGACAGACGACAGACAGCGTCTATCGCGACAGACACCGTCTATCGCGACAGACCAAACCACGACAGACGACAGACAGCGTCTATCACGACAGACAGCGTCTATCGCGACAGACACCGTCTATCGCGACAGACCAAACCACGACAGACGACAGACAGCGTCTATCGTGACAGACACCATCTATCGCGACAGACACCATCTATCGTGACAGACAGAGCCCCACGACAGACACCGTCTATCGCGACAGACACCGTCTATCGCGACAGACACCGTCTATCGCGACAGACACCGTCTATCGCGACAGACACCGTCTATCGCGACAAACACCGTCTATCGCGACAGACCAAACCACGACAGACGACAGACAGCGTTTATCGCGACAGACACCGTCTATCGCGACAGACACCGTCTATCGCGACAGACCAAACCACGACAGACGACAGACAGCGTCTATCGCGACAGACACCGTCTATCGCGATAGACAGATATTTTCGGCAAAAATTTAGGGGTAAATTTTTTGGAAATTTAGGCTAATGATGGGATTATTTGCACTCTCAAATACTCACACACTCGCAAAGGCCTTAGAAAAATGCATTAAAACTCCTGAAAGGTTCTGTTTGTCTGTTTAACCCCCTAAACCCTGAACGGCCATAACTTTTTCATACGAAATCCATTTTTTGAGCTCTAGGGCTTGTCGGAAAGCTCGTGGCATATACTACGCGCCCTCAACTATTTTTTATAAGAATAAGGCGTTGCTTTTGAGATAGGATATTTGGAAGTTGACACACTGAGGGGTAGGAACACCAAGGGAGCTCTAGAGAAATTTTTAGCAATGCAAAAGGGGGAACAAGGGTCATTAAAAAAGTGTCTGAAATAAATTGTCTGTCAACTGAAGGATCAAATTGAAGCTAAACGTGGGATTCTTACAGGATCATCGAGAGCTCTTGAAAGCAAAGTAAGCGCCAAGGCGAACAAGCTTAGGAACGTGCTTCCTGGGTAGACCAGCATTGCCAGGAGGAGCAACTTGAGGTTGGAACATCACTTAACCCCCTCAGTCTATTCTTAGCATAGGCTAAGTGTGAGTAGTTGTTCTGATCGACTAGGGCTACGATAGGAACACTCAAGTTTGAAGAGCCCTTAATTTCTCAAGTGCAAGGGTAGGCTAAGTTGTAGTCAAGGGATAACTCAAAGGAGAAGAACTTAAACTAAGTGGACGCAGAACATCAAGTACGACCCACGAAAGTGCTCCTAATGACGCTTAATTAAAAACAAGAAAACACATCCAAAGGAACTTAAAAGAAACAAGTGACTGGTACCAAAGAATCAGCAACGTACAAAGGGCATATGAACCTTAGGTCAGGTAGACACCTAGGGAGAGACAGACAAAGTCTTAGATCTTCGGAGGCTAGTGTCAACCATACTGCGAGGTCTTGGGCCCAGCAGTTGAGCCATCATTCGTATTACCCTAGTTCGGAGACTAGCGAGTCTGAGACGTCCCACGGTATGGAGAGACCTACAGGAAGTTCTGGGGTGCCATATTTACATAGGGTGGAAGGCCCTTACAAAACGCAGTTGGAATACCTTAGGACCAACCGATTAGGTGCCGGCATCTATGAGGACGGCCTAGGAAGATCTGTGGTACAGATTAAGAATCTTGATCAATCCATTGGACTAGAGCACCCAGCTATCAAGTTCGAAAACGGAGCGTACGTAGACAAGGAAGGGACAATATATGTGGTCACCAGTCATCCCGATAGGACTGATGAATTTGGGAATGTAGTCCCAGAATCGGACTTAGATGACCTAGAGCAAGAGAACATGGGAGTAGAACCGAGGACCCCTCGAGGGAAATCTGTTCTTACGAGGATTATCACACCAGTGTGGATTCCCCAAGATAATAAGAGCATAGATCTTCTTCTGAACCGAGAAACTGAAGAAGCCTTTTGGAGATATAAATCTGATCGGCCATTTGATATAGGAACAATCATGATCTATGAGCTTAAGGATCCTGATAGCCCAGGCAGAGTGACCTACTTAGATCACGCCTCAGAGAGGATCTTCGTGGTGACAGAAAATGATAGGCATGCTTACACTTGGAAAGGTGAAATCATTTTCCCCCAACCAAGGTCACATGTGTCCTACGGTCACCCTGGAGCGGGAACATCCCAAGCTCATGGAACTCAAAGAGACAGAAGTAGAGATAGGCCAGAAGTAAGCTTTGCTAACCCAGTGGGCAAAGAAAGAACGAGGACGGAAACAAATAGAGTAGAACCTGAGATACTTAGAGCTCACAGGAATCAAAGAAATGCGGATGAGTTTCCTCTACCCCGACCCAGAGAGCACACCAGGACTTTGAGACCAACTCAGATAGTTAAGTCCATGAAGAATTACTTTGATGGCACAGGAGACCCATACGATCATGTGGTAGAGTTTAGGCAAGTCTTGAGAGCAGAACAAGTGGAGGACCTATTCACACAATATAATGCCTTTGGTCTAACCCTTAGGAACACAGCTCTTACGTGGTTCCAACCATTGAATGAGAGACAATTTAGGAGCATAGACCAACTCCTGGAGGCTTTCGTTATTGAATTCTCTAAGAGTGGCATAAGACATAATACCTCCTCATTGATTCACAGCTTCAAGCAAACCCCTCAAGAGACCGTGAGACTTGCAGGACGAAGATTTAGGCAATATCTTGAAAGATGCCCTATTACGGAGCTCCCCACACCAGCTAAGCAAGTGGCTTTATTCTTGGATGGATTGCTGAGTACAAAGTTAAGATCCTATGTGTACTTGAAGGACCCTAGGACCATAGAAGAGTGTGTACGCATGTGCATTGACATCGAGGATAACCTAGGGGAGGAGTTAGAGCTTTCCAAGATATACAAAGAGTCAGATAGTGCCTCTAGCCTCTCTTCCACGCAATCCACATCAATTGAGGAACTTGCAGAGAAAGTAGCTCAGAAATTAGGTGTCACTGGTAAACAGATCCCAAGGTTTGCCCCTGTGAAGAGATGCTACACTTGTGGTGGCGACCATATGGCAAATGTATGTCCCATTATGGCTCAACCCCAAGTAAATCCTAGTAGCCAGTACTGCACCATAGAACGAAGATACACAAATCACACAGCACAAGACTGCCCATACAATAAGCAAGCTGTTAGGCAAACCTACCCTCAGCCATACCCTCAACCAGGCAGATACCAGAACCAATACCCACCACAACAGTATGTGAGGCCTCAGCAAACCTACCAACCACAATACCAAGCCCAGCAAAGGCCTCAGCCTGTGTTAGCCCAACAACCTCCAGCTCCACCCAACGTGATCCCTGTAAAGTATACAGCTGCAGAAGAAAACCTGAATAGAGCTATAGTCCCCATAACACCATTGCTTTCAGAAAGTGATCCCAGTGACCATAGCTTCGATTCTACACATGTTGATAGTCCCCAGGCATACTACATGCAGTCTCCTGAACATGGTGAGTTTTACTATAGCGAAGAGCCAAATGAACCTAGTTGGGAATCAGATTACACAAATGTCATGTATGCAAACCCCAACCCCAGACCCCAACCTAGGCAAGTAAGACACCCATTCCCTAGAGGGCCATGCTACCGATGTCAGGGAGATCATCTCATTCGTGATTGTCCCTTGCCTCCACCTACACAACCCCAGTCAGTAACGATCCAAGGCTATTGCCAAGAGTGTGGAAAGGAGCATCTCGTACGAGACTGTCCTAAGAATCCCAACAATATGCCAAAAATCACTCCTATAAACGTTATTGGGTTAGTTGTAGACTCCACAGGGAGTGTGACTTCCACTGCACCAGTGCAAGTGGTCACAAGAGCTCAAGCATTGCAGCAAAACCAAGCTGTAGATCAAGATCAGGGAAAGAGCCCAGAAGTCAGTGAAACGGAGAGCATAACCAAGAAGAGAACTAGAGCTTGGAGAGATAGTCGTGAAAGAATGAAAAGGCAATGGGCAAAGAAGATGAGTGAACTAGAGGAAAGTCTACGAGAAACCAAGGCCAAAATCATAGAGATCACATCTCAACCGCACTCTCACACATTCCCACCGCTACCATCCCCATCATCCTCCATCCCTCCACCCTCTAATACACCCCACGTAACCCACCCACCACCCCGAGCAGGATCAGTATTAGCTGATCCCACTCCTGAGGACATAGACATGATGCTTAAAGCATATCAGGCCAGAATCCAAGAAGGGCCAAATGTAACGGATCATGACAAGTGCTACCCTAGAGCTGACCTAGAGATAGAAAGAACCAAGCTTTGCGCGAAAATGGTCGCATTGGCTCAGACTATGTTTGAAGCCAGTCGCCTTTTCAATTACTCGGGCTCAGCCAAGACACAATTACACTTGGATGGACTTCTAGAGAAGTTAGAGGGCATAATTGCAAGATCTGCCAAGGAAGAAAAAAATCAAGAAAGAGATAAAGCAAGCAAAAACATGACCCATCCCCCAGCGGAAGTTTATGTGCCCAATTCCACTGAACCAGACAACCCCCCTTCACTGGAAAGAATGGAGAATCTAATGGCACATTCACAAGAGGAACTCGCCCCTCAACACCATGACAAGGTCAGTGTAAGAGCAGGTCTTCCTACCCAGAAAGCCTATGTGCCTGAAGCTTATGTGCCTAACTCTACGGAGCCAGACACATCATCTTCCATGAATCGATTCACACCAGAATTCCTACGAGAGATTCAAGAAGACAAATGGGCTAAAGAAAGTGAAGTGTCTCCTCCCATTGAACTTGTGGATGATGCACATGACCAATTCCCACAAGACATCCCATCCATTTACGAGGAGGAGGAGAGCACCTACTCTCAGGAACGACTAGACTTCGAGTCTAATTCTTTACAGGAATTACCCCACTTCATGGGCCCATGGGAAGCCAAGTCTACTTGTATGAGAACCCCCACAGTCATGGTAAGAAACGAAGATTCAGTCATACCTAGGAACACAGAGGTAGTGAAAAATACTAAAGTGCAGTGCAATCTCAAGTTAGAAGAGCTACTCAAGGTTAGACCTGAATTATGGAAACATGTAGCCAAACAAGTACCAGAGATAGCAAAACCTCGTTCCCAGGTAGGATCACATAGGACTGTGCCAGAAATACCCTTGGATAAGATAGGAGATATGTGTGAAGGTGAAGAAGGGAACACCTATCTTCCCATTACCTACCAGGAGTACACCACCAAGGCAATTTTTGACTCAGGTGCAGGAGTTGCAATTGCCACCACTTCCCTATGGAAGCGTTGGGGCAAGCCAGCACTCAGGCCAACGAGAATGAAATTGTAGATGGCCGATGGTCATATTGAGAGACCCTTAGGATTGCTAGAAGGAATAACTCTCACCACCTGTGGTGTCGAGTTTGAGCATACATTTGCTATATGTGACTTCAGCAAGAACCATGCCTATGAAATGATCTTGGGACGACCTTTTATGCGAGAGTTGCAAGTGGTACAGGATTGGGGAACCAACTCTTTGTACCTGCAACACTTGGGTGTTACGACCAAAGTCAATCTCAAAGATTACTCTCATAAAGATGTCCCTCCCATCCAATGGAATCCCATCCATAGAGCCAAAGAGGATACGGAATCTGTGCATTCCATAGGATCAGGATCCTCATGGATGCATGAAGACACCCACTTATGGATGTGCAAAGTAGCAGTAGAAGAAGAGAAGAG
Organism: Ceratopteris richardii; assembly: GCA_020310875.1. Taxonomy (NCBI): domain Eukaryota; kingdom Viridiplantae; phylum Streptophyta; class Polypodiopsida; order Polypodiales; family Pteridaceae; genus Ceratopteris; species Ceratopteris richardii. The sequence continues at coordinate 40,308,131 of CM035408.1, read as the reverse complement.
AGAGAAGGCCAGAGATATAGGTGCAAACGAAACACATAGACCCATTCAAGACCCAGCCTATGCACCTGTAGTATTTCCTGACGAAGAATTCGAACCCCACGGCTGGGCAGAAATCCTAGCAACAATGGATGTAGCCATCAATGAAGAACAATGGACACCTCACTGTGATGAGGATGGCTATGACATTTCAGTTTTCTCCATAGAGCCAATCATGGGAGAGGCAGTTCTAGAAGAATGCGAACCTATCCCTGATGCATTTGAGGATGCAAGTGACTCCGATCTAGAGTCAATCATTATGGACCCACCTTTTGCATCAGATGAAGAATATTTCTATGGAGTAGAATTTCAACCCCAAAGGCACGGAGAGCTTACAAATGATGTAAGATTAGCCACACATGTGACCCTGATGGAAGAAGGAAAGAAACGAAAGAAGAGAGAAGTCTCACCAGAAGAGGAAGAATCTTTGTTTGAGGTCCCAGAAAATTTTAAGAAGTATGAGATAGACGACAGGAGAGTCATGATAAGAATGCCTAAACGAGAGGCACAAGCAGGAGAGGCCTATGATAACAAAGAAACCACCAAGAAAATAGTTGTGGCCCTAGAAGAAGGAGAGGAGAGATGCACGTACATAGGCCATGACCTAACAGAGGAAGAAGAGCAGGCGTTAATAGCCTTGCTAAGAGAATACAGAGATGTATTCGCTTGGAGTTACAAGGATTTGAAAGGTGTTGATCCAGACATATGCTCACACACTATCCCCATGACCACAGATGCTAAACCCTCTAAGCAAAAGCCATATACATATAACGATAATTACGCTGCCAAGATCAAAGAGGAGATAGACAGACTGGTTGAAGCTGGATTTATCTATGAAATTGAGCACACTGAATGGGTATCCCCCATCGTAGTGGTGCCCAAGAAAAATGGAAAGCTGCGCGTATGCATTAACTTGAAAAAGGTTAATGCAGCCACGATCCGAGATAACTATCCGCTTCCCATCACAGAACATCTCTTAGAAAGAGTGGCAGGCAAGGAAGTGTACAGCTTTCTTGATGGATTTTCAGGTTACAATCAAGTAGCCATAGCTCCAGAGGATCAGCATAAGACAGCCTTTGCCACAGAATGGGGCATTTTCGCCTTCAGAGTGATGCCATTTGGGCTTACCAATGCACCAGCTACCTTCCAAAGGCTGATGTGCCATGTATTTAAAGAGTTCCTGAGGAAAAACTTAGAAGTCTACGTTGATGATCTTTGTGCTCATTCGAACATTAGGCAAACCCATATCCCTGAACTCAGGCAAATCTTCGACAAATGTAGAGAATATCAAGTCTGCCTGAACCCAGAAAAATGTGTTTTCATGGTCAGGCAAGGCAAGATTCTAGGACACATAGTGTCAAAGAATGGCATATCCACTAATGAAGAGAAAGTGAGAGCGATAGCAGAGCTACCTAGGCCAAAAAATGTCAAGGAAGTACAAGCTTTCATGGGGCATTGTGGTTATTACCGACGATTTATACACATGTATGCTGTCATTGCAAAGCCCATGTACGGACTTCTGACTAACTTTGAGTGGACGGATGAATGTGAGAATTCCTTCCAAGAGCTTAAACGACGATTATGTTCAGCACCAATCTTGACCACACCAGATTGGAATAAGCCATTCCATGTTCATGTGGATGCATCCAATTACGCCATTGGATGTGTGCTTGCACAACCCACTGGTGAGGGTAATATGGATCTTCCAATTGCCTATGCCAGTAGACAGTTGAATGCAGCTGAACGAAATTACACCACTACGGAGAGAGAAGGCTTAGGCATGGTATATGCAGTTAAGAAATTTAGACACTATTTGCTTGCAAATAAGTTTAAATTTTTTACTGATCATCAAGCTTTGCTATACCTCGTAAACAAACCATGCAATACAGGAAGATTAGTGAGGTGGTTTCTCTTGCTCATGGAATATGACTTTGAGGTTGTGGTAAGGAAAGGCAGGACTCATTTAAGAGCAGATCATCTCTCTAGGCTCACGTCGGGAGAAGCCCCACAAGGAGTAGTAGATGATCTTCCTGATGCTTACTTGTTTAACTTGGAAGTCGTACCGTAGTGGGCTAAGTCATTGGTACCAGTATTGACGTACGGGCCTAATCATCCAGTGGTGAACACACGGAATAGGGAGGTTGTGAGAGCCCAAAAGTACCACATCATGGCAGGAAGCATGTACAAGCACACAGATCAGGGGATCTTGGCTTGTTGCGTAGAAGAGGAAGAGTACGCTAAATGGTTGCAATTAGCACATGTAGGTGCGTTAGAGCAACACTACTCAAAGCAACGAACTTTACAGACACTAAAGAGACTCGGAGTGCATTGGCCAACTATGGAAGCTGATGTCCAAAAGTTGTGCAAGGAATGCCTAATCTGTTGCACTAAACCACCTGTGGAACACGCCACTCTTTATCAAGTATCCATTGTGCCAGATTGGAGCGAACCTCTAGTATCCTTCCTGAGGACAAACACATTCCCTCCAGACATGACTCTGGCTAGGAAAAGGAGTTTAGAACAAGAAGCCCTGGATTACTCACTCATTGGTGATAATCTATACAAACGCGGTAAAGATGGTTACCTGAGACTGTGTGTCCATGAGAGTGAATATCTTAAGATCTTGGAAACTGCTCACCAAGGTGTAGCAGGAGGACACTTTGGACCAGATCGGGTGATCAAGGCAGTATTATTTGCGGGCTTCTGGTGGCCTACCCTTCACATGGATGCACATACCTATGTGAAACGGTGTGATGTCTGTCAGAGAACTCAGTATCCTATACGAAAAGATGAGATGCCATTGAAACCTATGATGGGCGGACGTGCATTCTCTAAGTGGGGAATAGACTTCGTAGGTCCTATTAATCCCCCAGCTAAGGGATCTCATGCAGAATACATCATTGTTGCGACAGACTATCTAACTAAGTGGGTAGAGGTAAAGGCTACGACAAAGAACGATGCTCAAACAACTGCTAAATTCTTGTTCGAGAATGTGTTCACAAGATATGGGCTACCTATAGAGCTTGTAAGTGATAGAGGCACTCATTTCTTGAACGAGGTGATTGAGAATCTACTCCAAGAATTCCTGGTAATATACAAGAAGTCTGCCCCCTATCACCCTCAAGCTAATGGACAAGCTGAGAGCACCAATAAGATCTTATGCAATGTACTGACGAAATTAGTGAACAATAAACGCTCTGATTGGGACAAACAGCTACACCATGCTGTTTGGGCATACCGAGTTGCCTACAAAACGGTACTCCAAGCCACCCCCTTTCAGATGGTATTCGGCCAAAACGCTGTGCTACCTTTGGACTTCTTAATACCTACGTTGAAAATAGCACAAGAGCACGATTGGACAGGTCATGAGCTCTCCTCTAGGATTTTTGACCTTGAACGATTAGGAGAAACAAGACTGAGAGCAGCTGCAGGGATATATGCAGCAAAGAAACGACAGAAGGCATACTTTGATGCCCATGTGAAGGATAAGGGCTTGAAAGCAGGAGATCTAGTTTTAGTTTACACATTGAAACAACATGCAAGGAAGCTAGAAAAGAGAGGCTACGGACCCATGATCATTAACAGAATCTCAACAAGTGGAGCAGTGCAACTAGCCACTTTAGAAGGCGATGTTCTCCCAAACTATATTAGCGGATGCAGAGTTAAGTTGTATCAGGAACCTCTTACAGAGGAAATGCTAAGTCGACTCAACACTGCTAAGAAACGCAAAGAGGAAGAAAAGCGAATTCGAGAAGAAGCTCAAGCAGAAGCCCTAGAGCGCATACGAAGAATGAAATTAAGAAGACAAGGTAGAGAGCATCCCAGGCAAGACGCATATGCAGATCAAGGATATGACGTGGCTATGTGTGAAGTTTCAGGTGTTAGCTCACATAGAATAACTGACCGACGTCCTTTCATGACCTTAGATATAGGACAAGGGAAGGGTGCAAGGACTGTAAGAGCCTTGATTGACTCAGGTGCAGCCACTAGTGCTGTTAAATTGTCTTACTGTCAAGAGTTGCAATTAACTGTCAATCCTGTGGAAGCATATCTCATAGGATTGGGAGGCGTGGAAACCCCTTGCATAGGCGAGGTGGAACTTCCCCTCTATATTCATGATGAGGCAATGACAGTTAAAGTACTAGTGTGTCAAGATGAGGATCTCACTGAACCTCTTGTCCTAGGTCAAGACTGGATCTATGACCAAGCAGTCAACTTAAACCTAAGAAGTGGACTTCTTCAGGTATGGGTGAATCAAACTAGAATTACAATTGAGTTAAATAATGGAGCACTCAAGGAACTAGAAAAAACACGGACTCCTGGTCCCTCCAGGGGTGCACATGAAGTTGATCATGCTGTTCTTGTCCAAGGCTATGTGATGCAGAAGAAAGAAGATCTCAAAAAAGGAGTCAGAACCACAAGGGAACTCCCTTCTTTTCCAAAGGCCAGAAGGAGGCAGCAACTAAGGGCAGATCAATCACTGAAGACTATCCGGGCGAGAGACCAAAAGAACGCACGAAGCAGAACAACTCAGCCGATGAAACAAATGTGGGTGCGGAAAGACGAGTTGCCGGCCGTAACTAAGCTGCAACACCGGTCTCAACTTCCTCTTAGTAATCAACGACTTGATGCTAATAAGAGGACTCCTAAAACCTCTATTGAGAAAGTGAAATCCATTTGGGTACCCAAGAAGTCGATGAAGGCTGACCCACAATCAAGACAAATTTGGGTGCCTAAGGCTTGCTTGCGGGCTCAACTGTCCCCACACAATTCACATCGTACACGACAGGGTTCACTCGCTCAAGCAGCCGCCACCCACTCTTGTCTAATACACTCGAACACACTACCACCTAGAAGCACGCACAGACTCACTCGTAAATGGGTCTCGATGGCACAACAACTCCCAGCAGAATTACTCATGCAACCCTCCCGAATCTCCACAAAACCAAGACCCAAAGACATCCACTGTATTTGGAAACCTAAAACTTGTAAAAAACCCCCGGACCCCAGTTGTAAATCCATGCCCACCTACTAACTACGTCACTCTCACACTACATCATTCCACTTAGTTCTTAGGTCCAACCAATTCCTAACTACACACACAAGCACCGAGCACTTACTAACCTACTAATCTCCCCCGAACCTCATGATAATGTTGTAATGGGGACAAAAACGATTGTAACTTGTCCTTTACAATATTAACACATGTTTCTATATTCTCACAGAATCAGAAGGCAAGAAGTAACATGGCAGAAGCGACAGGTCCGAGCTCACAAGTAGGAATACTTACTGCAGGAATCGATGTGGATAGTCTACCTGTGGATGTGCCACCAACTGAACGACCTGTGGAGCTACAACACCTTCAGCAAATTCCGGTACCGGATCCACCCACAGGGATCACAGACAGAGTCCATGCCAATTCTCATTGGTTCAATGGCATGCCAGGTCCATTAGGAGAGGCCAAGTATATATGGGAATCTAAGTGCGAGTATGACAGATCATGGGTTCGATTCCAATTTTTCTCCAAGGAGTTCGAGACTCTACAGAACACCGAGGATCTCCAGACCATATGGCAACGTGCAGGGCTAGCAGAATACTTTGAAGCACCACTACCTAAACCAGATCTCCTCCGATGCTACTATTTGGTCTCCACATTACAAGCAAATGAAGAAAAGGACAAACCCGGATCATTTGTTCTTCCTTCCCTGCTGGGAACAACGAGTTGAAGAGGTTTGAGCTTACTGTGGAGTTGGTGAGCGACGCTTTGAATATGCACGGCACACATGTACCCTCTGAAAAGGATGCCCTCGTTCCTACTAACATGAAGGATAGGAAACTATTGAAGCTTAAAGACATGGCAGCACTCACACCAAACGTGTCCATCCCTCTCCGTATGTGCATGCAACATTTTGCTTTCCCCGGCCAAGACCGCTTCACACAACCACACAAGAGAATCTGGTTCGCTCTCTACTTAGCGGAAGCAGGTGCGTTACCAATTAAGCTACCGGTATGGATTATAGATCAATTGTATGAAGCAAATAAAAGGTCTTCTAGGAAATTAGTGGTGAACGGTTGCTGTGCAATCACACGCATTATTTACCGGTGCCTAGCATACGATGTTCCCATTGAACGTGCCTTAACTTGGGCACAATTACAAATGTTTAAGAAGCTCAAGACGTCCACACATCAATCCAAGCGCATGAGGGGTGCGATCCCTTGTGTCCAGACAAGGGAAGTTCTGACCACTCCGGAAGCATCGCCACGAAGGGAGACCACTGTACCTCCCTTTACCATTAAGATACCCAGGTCGGGATCTAAAACTACGACACAAGCTACCCCTTCAGCTCCTCCTGCTCCACCTGAATTTGAATTTGCGGCAACTGGAGATGCTGAAGGAATGGACCCCCAGGACTTCGAAGCATTCTTACAAAGTACACAATTCTCTGATGTGGAGTTTTATTCAGATACAGAGGAACAAGGCACATCTTCACGAAGAAGAAGAAAATCTACAGACGGCCGACATGTACATTGGAGCGATGCTCAGCAAGGTCAACAACAAGGACACCTAGAAGAAGAAGGAGCTTATGAAGAGGAGACCACTGAAGCCCCAGCCTATACAGCAGAACTCCGAAGGCTGTATCAAATTATGGAAAGAGTGCGATCGCAACAACTGCTCACCGAACAGAGCAGTAGAGTACTCATGACTCAGCTGTTGGAAGAAGCAGGAGTTGACTCAAAATATAGGGAAGGTCTCTTATTGATGGCAGAAACATATGGGGTAGTGGAAGCAGTGCGCACTGCCATTAGGAGGTCTCCAGTTCAATATGATCCACGAAGGTTCCAGACACGACCACGCTCAGGTAAGAATATCCAGATTCCCATTACAACTGCAGAAGAGCCAACTATTACATCTGAACCCATCAGGACAACCGCCCAAGCAACCGAAACGGCTAGCCAAGAGCACCCAGTCACCCATGAGGAATCCACCGAGCCACTACCACCCACACCCCCACCATCGCCTCCTAGAGCAGAAACAGTGGAAGTCACCTCGACCACTCAACCCACCGAACCAACCTTCATCTTCCGTACTCCCATCTCTATTTCAACCCTATTCTCTACCTCCGATAACCCAATCTTTGAAGCAACCCCCATCACTACACAATCCACCAAACCGCTCATAGAGCCTGCCCTAGGACAACCATCCCCCATGCCCTCAGCCATAGGTCATCCTGACCCTAGATCCACATTCATGGGTTTTCCTGCTACCACGCAACCCTTGATGCCCTCCTCAAATCTACGACCTCAACCCCCGACCTCCATCTCTCCATTTCTACAATCCCTCCATAACCTCCTTGCTAGAACTTTTCAACCCAGGTCTCAACCATTTCCTTTCTTTTCAGCTCCCCACCCCACTTCTCATCTATTCACCACTTTCACACACACACCACCTACCATTCCAATGTATATGGCAGACCCCACACTCGCACCCACTCCTGAAAGCATGGACATTTCACCACCCACGGCACCTCCCCCCACAATTCCACCTCCTCCCATTCCCCCTCCACCAATTTCACTCACACACACGACTTCAATAGACACATCATTCACTCTTCCCCTTCCCCAATTCCCTTCCCATGCATCTTCCACTGTAAACACCACCCACTCATCTATAGGAAATGCATTGGACACCATGCTAGCTTGTATATCAAACTTAAGGACAGATTACAATCAGCTCCAGCAACAGAATGAACGCCTGCACGAGCACTCACAGACACTACAGCACCGCCTTGCTGCACTAGAGGAGGAAAATGCTCGCCTCCACACACAATTCCAAACTCTCCAAGAGGCTCATGGCATATTGGAGGTACAGTTACAGAACACAGATCAGGAAGCGATACAGGTAGTAGAAGGTCACCTACGGACACAGCTGGAACGGAATTCAAAGCTTCAGCGAAATATGGCCCTACTCAAGCGACATCTTGCGGCCGCTCAGGAAGAGAATCGACGTCTGCAAGTACAAAATCAAGAGAACCTAGAAGCAGCTATTGAAAGCACACCTGGGGCACCCATCAGCCCATCAAAGTTTCAAGCAGTGACCCCCGATAATATCAAGATCATATTGGAAGACTATGCCATGCTGCTTGAAGCACATGACCAGCTATCAGAGGAACTGGGACAACTGAAGCAGAAACACCAAAAAGAAACAACAGCAGCCTCTCCAACCAACCCCTCCGCGGCTTCACTTCTCACAGACTCAGAAGCCTTAAAAGATCTCCAGAGACAGGTCACCGAACTGCAAGCACGTCTACTACATTATGAGAGACCACCTTCCCCTCCAGAGGCTCCCACTGACGAAGAAGTAGTACAAATTCCAGTGGAACAGACATTTGAAGAAGATTACGATCCACAAACCTTCCCAGGAGGCCAACAAACGGAAGAAGCTCAGGACACATTCGAGGCACCACGGCCTCCATGGCTATGTCAAGTGGAGGAAATCGGGAGGTCTCACGAAGAGCGCACAGTAGTGCAAAATCAGGCCATGAGGGTCATAGAGGAAACTGTGCTACAATCTGCTTACTTCAAGAACCTCTCATCGAGACGCCTTATTCTCTCATCCGAACTCCAATACAGGCCTTATTATATTATCTTGGCTGATTATAATGCAGAAATACAGAGAGTCACGGGTCAGATTCCTACCTTTGCTACCCAATTTCAACCCGAAGACCTTCCTCCAGAGGCGCAAAAAGGCAAAATTCGTCAACCCACCTAGCGGCAGAAACTTCTAGAGACATATCCAGAAATGCTACGCACATGGAACAATGCGCCTTTACATCTCCTATATAATCCATGCTACGGTCCAGTTCCACGCCGCAGGTCTTGGAAGGCATTCAATATCAAAGTGCAGAACAACGCGCAATGCAAGGAATGGCTAAACTACCCATACATTGCGCCACCACAGGGACCACCGTCGGTAGCATACATGATGGGAACAATTCGCCATTGGATGCCGCGATTGAAACCCATGCCAGATGTAGCAGCTCAAATGATGCTTAAAATTTTAGATATGATGCAGGTAGTCCTGAAAACTTTTAGAAATGCAGCCGCACCACAGGTACGTCTCCCGGGGTTTAGCAATGGAAATTATGATTTGGTGTATGACATGAGCACCACCCCCAGTATTCGTGTGGCTTACGCCTGGCATGCACGCATCAAATACCTCCCTGCATGTTACAAACAGACCTTCGAAGAAATGTTCAGATCAGGTTTCTGGGAGTATCACTCGGAGATCTTTGCACCGATGCCAACACACCTGCTCCATCTCTTTGCTTGTGAACAAGCAATGTACTCTGAGTACTACACCACCCCGCAACCAGAGGCCCCTGGCGCAATAAATTGGGATGCATTGGAAGCTGATCTAGCAAGAGGCTTAAGGATAGGAGAACACGAACTTGCCACCAATGTCATCCAATACTATATCGACCACCCGATAGAACAGAGGTATGTCAGGGGCGACAGACGCTAGGAAGGGGGGAGTGTTGGCATACAAGTCAGATGAAGAGCATACTAGCACAACGGAGGAGTCATGCACAATATGGCAACAAGGCCCAATCATTTTTTCCCATGGACCATTCACAACTCAAGTGATTTTAATCACTACACAAACATTGTAAATTCCGTTTTTGGTAGAATAGACTCCATTTTGTGCAAGCCGAGGAGTCCTCGAGCTTGAGGAGTATTAGAAATAGCTACATATCAATTTTCATAATTTTTAGACTCTGTTTGAGCCCTCAAATAGGCGCTAGAACCTAATTTTTAACTAGGCCGGACACTAGGTCTGGACAAGACCAAAGCTAGTTAGAAAACTATAAAAAGAGCTAGAGAGCTCATTTTTGGGGGTTAGATTGTTTGTGAATTGAGCTTATGTAAGAGACTTTTTGACTTATGCAAAGAACTCCATTGTTCCTCTCCTTGTTCTTGCCTTGTGTGCGCGTGTGTGTGTATGTGTGTGCATGCTTGAGTGCTTTTCACTCACACACTTGTGCCTTCACTTGCTCATAGTCTTCATACTAGTCCTCACGTCTCCACGGATTGACAATTATGAGGTGGATCTTCTCACGTTGGTACTCACCATTGTGCTAGAGTGACAGTAGGTCCTATTAATCCCCCAGCTAAGGGTTCCCATGCAGAATATATCATTGTTGCGACAGACTATCTAACAAAGTGGGTAGAGGTAAAAGCCACGACGAAGAACAATGCTCAAACAATTGCTAAATTCTTGTTTGAGAATGTGTTCACCAGATACGGGCTACCTATAGAGCTAGTTAGTGATAGAGGCACTCACTTCTTGAATGAAGTTATTGAAAATCTGCTCCAAGAATTCTTGGTAGTACATAAGAAGTCTGCCCCCTATCACCCTCAAGCAAATGGCCAGGCTGAGAGCACCAACAAGATCTTATGCAATGTATTGACGAAATTAGTGAACAATAAACGCTCTGATTGGGACAAACAGCTACACCATGCTGTTTGGGCATACCGAGTTGCCTACAAAACGGTACTCCAAGCCACTCCCTTTCAAATGGTGTTTGGTCAAAATGTTGTGCTACCTTTAGACTTTTTGATACCTACATTGAAAGTGGCACAAGAGCATGAATGGACGGGTCATGAACTCTCCTCTAGACTTTTTGACCTTGAACGATTAGGAGAAACAAGACTGAGAGCAGCCGCAGGGATATATGCAGCAAAGAAACGACAGAAGGCATACTTTGATGCCCACGTTAAGGATAAAGGTTTAAAGGCAGGCGACTTAGTTTTAGTCTACACATTGAAGCAACATGCGAGGAAACTGGAGAAGAGAGGCTACAGACCCATGATCATTAACAGAATCTCAACAAGTGGAGCAGTGCAACTAGCCACATTAGAAGGCGATGTTCTCCCAAGTTATATCAGCGGATGCAGAGTCAAGTTGTATCAAGAACCTCTCAGAGAGGAAATGCTAAGTCGACTCAATACTGCTAAGAAACGCAAAGAGGAAGAAAAGCGAATTCGAGAAGAAGCTCAAGCAGAAGCCCTAGAGCGCATACGGAGAATGAAATTAAGAAGACAAGGTAGAGAGCACCCTAGGCAAGATGCATATGCAGATCAAGGATATGACGTGGCTATGTGTGAAGTTTCAGGTATTAGCTCACATAGGATAACTGATCGACGTCCTTTCATAACCTTAGATATAGGACAAGGAAAGAGTGCAAGGACTCTAAGAGCCTTGATTGACTCAGGTGCAGCCACTAGCGCTGTTAAATTGTCCTACTGTCAAGAGTTGCAATTAACTGTCAATCCTGTGGAAGCATATCTCATAGGATTGGGAGGCGTGGAAACCCCTTGCATGGGCGAGGTGGAACTTCCCCTCTATATTCAGGATGAGGCAATGACAGTTAAAGTACTAGTATGTCAAGATGAGGACCTCACTGAACCCCTTGTCTTGGGTCAAGACTGGATCTATGACCAAGCAGTCAACTTAAACCTAAGGAGTGGACTTCTTCAGGTATGGGTGAATCAAACTAGAATTACAATTGAGTTAAATAATGGAGCACTCAAGGAACTAGGAAAGGCACAGACTCCTGGTCCCTCCAGGGGTACACATGAAGTTGACCATGCTGTTCTTGTCCAAGGCTATGTGATACAGAAGAATGAAGATCTCAAAGAATGAGTCAGAACCACAATGGAACTCCCTTCTTTTCCAAAGGCCAGAAGGAGGCAGCAACTAAGGGCAGATCAATCACTGAAGACTCTCCAAGCGAGAGACCAAAAGAACGTGCGAAGCAGAACAACTCAGCCGATGAAACAAATGTGGGTGCGGAAATACGAGCTGCCGACCGTAACTAAGTCGCAACAACGGTCTCAACTTCCTATTAGTAATCAACTACTTGATGCTAATAAGAGGACTCCTAAAACCTCTGTTGAGAAAGTGAAATCCATTTGGGTACCCAAGAAGTCGATGAGGGCTGACCCACAATCAAGACAAATTTGGGTGCCTAAGGCTTGCTTGCAGGCTCAACTAACCCCACACATTTCACATCATACACGACAGGGTTCACTCGCTCAAGCAGCCGCCACCCACTCTTGTCTGATACACTCGAACACGCTGCCACCTAGAAGCACGCACAGACTCACTCGTAAATGGGTCCCAATGACACAACAACTCCCAGCAGAATACTCATGCAACCCTCCCGAATCTCCACAAAACCAAGACCAAAAGCCATCCACGGTGTTTGACAACCTAAGACTTGTAATAAACCCCCGACCCCAATCTGTGAATTCACCTCCACTTACTAACTGCACTAGTCAGACTGTGCATCTTTCCATCTAGCTCCTAGGACTATCCAGGCATTAACTACACACACTGTCATCGTGCACTCACTGACCACTGACTCATCATCTACCTCATATTAATGTTGTAACGAGGCAACGACGGGTTTATTCTGTCCATTACAATGTTAACACATGGTTCTATATTCTCACAGAACCAACAAGCAAGCAGGGCCATGGCAGAAGCCGGAGGTGCCAGTTCTCACGTCGGATCCAGCGCACAGATTGTGGATATAGAAACACTCCTCCTCGAACCACATCTCACCGAAAGACCGCAAGAACTTCAAGCTGTGCATGTACTCCCAGTTCAGGATCCTCCCCAGGGGCACACCTCTCAAGTGGGCAAACACGCTCATTGGTTCAGTGATGTTGCAGGACCATTGGGTGATGGAACCTATTTTTGGGAAGCTGAATTGGAGTTTAATGGTAAATGGGGACGCTACCATTTTTTCACGCGCGAATTTGAGAGCTATCAGAACGCCGAAGTAATGCGTGCAGTATGGACCAAAGCTGGCCTGGATAGTTATTTCAGGGCCCACTTACCGAAGCCAGATTTCTTACGTTGTTCTTATCTTATCAGTACCATCACTCCTAGCAGGGCCAAGGGAGGCGACAGCACTTTTGTGTTACCCTCACTGTTGCCGGGCCATGAACTTAAAAGATTCAAACTGACCCTCAATCTGGTACGAGAAGCATTGGGCATGTATGGTATGCACATTCCTACTGAAAAGGAAACAATGGTTCCAGGCAGAATGAAACATAAAGATCTCAATAAGCTGAAGGATATGGTAGTAATGACACCGACCATCGCTCTTCACCTACGGACCGTCATGCAGCATTTTGCTTTTCCAGCCCAGGAAAGATTCATCATGCCACCAAAGAAGATATGGTTTAGCTTGTATTTGGCAGAGACAGAAAACCTCCCTATCAACGTACCACATTGGATCATAGATCAGATCCACCTAGCCCATCAACGGTGGAACAAGAAGCAGAAAAATGTGCTCCACGGGTGTTGTGCTCTGACCAAAATAATCTATCGATGTCTAGCCTATGACGTGCCTATTCAGCGGGCACTCGCATGGTCCCGGGCCCAGGAGTTCTAGAGAAGGCTATCAGTGGCAGGTCCTCCATCAAAGAAGATGAGAGGGGGAGTCCAATTACCCTGCGCTCAACCAAGGGGAGCCACCACTACACCAGAAATTACCCCTCCCCAGACACGACGCATTAGACCATTCACCATTCGGCTACCAAGACCAAGTACAGAGGGACCCAATCTGGTGTTTCCACCCATCCCATCGGACTTGGAATTTCCACAGGGCTTTACTCTCAATGATCTCACTGATGAAGAAGTGGCTAGGCTAATCTACGACTCTAATCTCGAAACGGAAACAGAGCGAGCTCAGGAACCACAAACCCATACAACAACGTCAGCCCCCACCCGACTGCAAGTGGTAGAAGTCAACGTAGATGAACAAGAGACCGAACAAGAGGAAGAAGCCTACGAAGAACAAGAGTATGATGAACTTTCAGAGTTAGCAAGTGCCCCCGCGTATTCGGCACAAATAAAAAGACTATATCGAACCATGCAGCTAGTTCAAGAATAGCATAAAATGTCACTTGAAGCAAGCAAGAAACTCATGAACCAATTGCTGGCAGAGGAAGGTGTGGATGATATGTTCATCGAGTCCATCAACCTACATGCAGATGCAGTAGGATTGGATGAGGCCATTCATGAGGCAATGGCCTACATTCACCGATTTGAGAAAAGAGTTCCCGCCCGTCCCATGAGGTCCGGGAAACAAATTCATATCAACGTATCAACACCAGGAGATACAACGCAAGCAGACGAACATCAGGAAGCACCACTGTCACCACCCTCCCCACCTCTCACTACACAACTCGCTCCACCACATGACACTATCACCACCACGTCCACTACCACCACAATCGTCATGGGAATTCCACTCTCTCTGGGAATCCAATTCGGGGGCGTCACCATGCCCACTTTCACCACTCTCTTCACTAACGTCACTTCCACCCCACCCACGATCCCCATCTACACGGTCACTCAAACATTTGACACTATGGAAACATCTCCTGCCACTGCACTGCTCCCTCCCCCCATGCAACCTCCGTCTCCCATACCCCCTCCACCCACATCTCCACTTGCAGCCACATCATTCACAACTCCCTTTCCCGCCCCCAGTCCCCCTGCATCTTCACCTCTCCCTACATCATTTAATGTAAATAATATATTTCTAGCATTAAATCAATGTGTATATCAGCTTCAGAATGAGTACAGAGCTCTTGACGACCGGTATCAACAACTGACAACAAATCACCAGAACTTACAAAGGCAACTGACAAGTCTTGAAGAGGAAAATGCAGATGTGAATCAACGTTATACAACGCTTGAGCAGGCTCACCAAACACTACTGGAGGCACCCCAACCATCGAAAGAATCAGGCGTCAAACAACTAGAAGCCTTGCTCGAAGTATACTAGGCCGATAACCTACGAGTCAGACGTAACTTGGCGCTACTCAGGAAACATATGGCCACAGCACTTGAAGAGAACAAGAGACTGCAGAAACAAAATGAAGAGAATCTGGAAGCGGCAATGGAAGGCTCTCCCCACGAAATTGAACCAGAGCAGTTTAAAGCCGTACCTTCAGAGACAATGAAGACCATCTTAGAAAGCTATGCAGATCTATTAGATGCTCATGATGAGTTGGAAAGGGAACGTGATGAGCTGCGTGGCCAGCTCAAGGAACAGGAGGCTCCAACCAAAGTAATAGAGTCGACCTCGACTTCAGAGGAAGTGAAGGCATTGACAGAGCAGGTGGTTGAGCTCCAGAAAAAGTGACTAGAGTATGAAAGGCAACCCTCTCCAGTTATTGAACCTGAGCCAGAAGACTTGGTTCCCATTGAGGTAGATGATTCGTACGAGGAACCATATGTTCCTATGCCAATGCCAGGAGGGCAACGAACCTGAGAGGGACTAGACACCTTGGAAGTGGAAGCACTCGAGTGGCTTGAGACACTGGAAAAGACAGCGAACACCCACGAAGAACGGGTGGCCATTCAGATCCAATCACTGGCAAACCTAGAAGAAACTATCATAAAGTCAGAATATTTCAGAAGCATGTCTCATCATAGATGGATCGGCACCAATAATGACCAATATGTGCCATACTGCATACTTTTGGCCGATTACAACGCCGAGATTCAACGACAATGCGGCAAGCCTCCCACATTTGCTACACAATTTGGTCCAGACGATATACCGGAAAGTGCTAAGCGTGGGTCCATCCATCAACCCACCTGGAGGATCAGGCTTTTGGAAACATATCCTGAGATGGTCCGAACCTGGAATAATATGCCGTTGTTTATTAAATATAATCCTTGTTACGTTCCAGTTCTTCGAAGACGCACCTGGCCTGAATTCACTATTGCCGTCAGAGACATCAAAGCCTGCGCAAAATGGTTAAATTACGTTTATCTAGCACCTCCACGAGGACCCCCCACGGTGAACTACATGATTTCTACAATCCGTCACTGGATCATTCGGCTACGCAATAATCCCGATGTGATGGCCCAGATGTGTATGAAAATATTTGAATTAATGCTGATCACTTTCAGGACGTTTAAGAATATTAAGGACCCCCACTTCTCAGGAGCAGGCTTCGTGACAGGAAACCAGGATCTGGTGTACGATATGAGTACCACCCCCTCCATTGAAGTAATATATGCTTGGCACGCCAGAATCAAGTACCTCCCAGCCTGCTTTAAACAGACATTTGAGGAGATGTTCATCACAGGATTCTGGGAATATCACTCTGAAATCTTTATACCTAGACCATCACATCTCCTCCAATTATTTGCTATGGAGAGAACTATTCACTCAGAACAATTGAGGGTGCCTCATCCAGATGTTCCCGGACCTGTGAATTGGGATGATTTGCTCACAGATCTAGCACGCGGCTTACGACTCGAACAACACCACCTAGCCTCCGATGTCGTCCAATATTATGTTCAAAAATCCTCTAGACAAGGGTCTGTCAGGGGCGACAGACGCGAGAGTGGGGGGGGGGGGTGTTGGCAGCATTCAGGGAACCGAAGGAGCCACAAGACGAAGAGAGTCAGAGCGAAGGGACAGCACAAGCAGACAGGGCAATCAAAGAAGATCTGGCAAGTAGGCCATCTAAATTTTTTCAGACATCAAGGAGTTGAGTACACAAGAAGAAAGAGCAAGTAGGGAGCTCAAAGAGGTGTATGACAAATCAACAGAGAAAATCCCTACACAAATAGTGATTTTAATCACTAAACACCATTGTAAATACCATTTCATATTTTTGTAGCTCCATTTTGTGCAAGCCAAGGAGTCCTTGAGCTTGAGGAGCTTTAGAAGTATCTACCTACCAATTTTTGTATTTTTTAGATCTCGTTTGAGCCCTCAAATAAGCCCTGGAACCTAATTTTTAACTAGGCCGGACACTAGGTCTGGACAGGGCCAAAGCTAGTCAAAAACTATAAAAGGAGCTAGAGAGCTCATTTTTGAGGTGGATTGTAATTGAAATGAACTTGTAAGAGCTTTTTGAAAGTAATCCAAGAACTCCATTGCTTCTCACTCTTTGTCTTGCCGTGTGTGCGCGTGTGTGTGTATGTGTGTGCATGTTTGTGTGCTTCTCACTCACGCACTTGTGCCTCCACTTGCTCGAGGTCTTCATACCATCCTCACGTCTTCCCGGATTGACATTAAAGGAGGTACTACTCATCACTGAGCTACAAATGGGAACTAAGTTGGATAACAGCTTTGTCAAGAAGAATAAAGAAACATATATAGGATATTCTAAATTTCTTGATTTCAAGGGAAGAGAAATTGAGGAATATGCCATCATAATGTTTTTGCAATATTTCTGTTTCCCAAAACTGCCAAGATATACCATGCCACATAAATCAGTAACACTGATTATGTTTAACAATAAGGACAGAACTAAGCCCTTTGGAATAATGGATGTATCACCATATATACATGAGCAATTGAAAGAAGCAGCTAAACACTGGGAGCAGAAGAAGTATATGAATGGAGCTCAATTTTTAACCAGGATTATATATCATGTACTTGGAATGGAGGATCAGTTGAAGCTAGCTCCAGCAGCCAAAATTTGATGGCAGGAATCAAAAGTCCTTCAAGGGAGATATCTGTAAGAGAATCAGAAGGCCAATCAAGCATGAGGGGAGTAGAGAGGAAAAGAAAGGGAATCTCAGAGGAAGTTGTTCCTGTCAAGAAAAGGAGATTGGATCCAAGAACAGTTGAATTGGAGCAGGTAGAATCAACTAAGGAAGAGCATGAAGCTACTTTGAAGTAGGTACAATCTTCAAATGACCCTCATCCACCTCAAACAAGCAAAGAACAGTTGTATACCTATTTGACTCAAGGTAATAATAAAAGGGTAGTATATGAAGCACAATATCAAAAGATGTTGGAGAATTACTCTTGCAAAGCAATAGATTGGGTTCAAGAGGAAGTAGAAAATTATGAAGAACTTCATGATCAGATGATGGCAGCTGAGACAGAGGAAGTATTTGTAAAAAAAGAAGTGGAACTGTTAGCATACTTCAAAGAACTACAAGGACCTCCTGAAACAAGAAATACAGTTGTAGCAAAGAAGAAGGTTCAGAAGAAACATGTACCAAAGAAGAAGCTAACTAAGAAAAGTAAAGGAAAATCAGTAGCAGAACCTGTACCAATGATGGAAGCTAAAGAAGTGATAGTAGAAGAAAGGAACCAAAAGGAATCTACTGCTGTAGAAGAGTCAAAATTGGAAAAATCAGGAATAGCAGGCTCTTCACGATTCTCTTCAGACTCTGAAAGTGATATTGAAAACTTTTAGTTAAAAAGTTTGAATTTCTCAGTTCCTAGTACACCTAATGTGATAACACAGGCCACTGAAAAACATAAAACACCAGAAGACTTGAGAAAGAAGTCCCAGGGAAAGCAAGTCCAAGAAGAAGTGTTGGTGCAATTCAAGCCTTCACACTTGGCTTGGAACCTTGGAAACTTGTTTTGGAAATTTGGAAGCTTAGTTCACTTGAAGAAAGGACCATGTGAACTTATGCTTATAAGTTCTTACTTCTTTACCCCTTGTAAAAGTCTAAATGACTTGGCATGTAAATGATCACACCTACTTGATTGGATTCGTGGAAATTAGAATGCATAAGTGGAGAGAATATCTCCCCACTTTTAGATGAGTGATTATAGGGAGCCTTAGTTTGAATTTGAATTTCAAATGTATCTCCATCACATATAAAAGTCATGTAAAAAACTCGCGATATAGGGAGTGAACTTCCGAGCTCCATTCTTCACTATTTCTGAGTGTGTGAGTGCTACACTATAGCCTACACATCTCCAACTCATTAGGCTACATCTATCAAGCCAATGAGATTGTACATTCATGTGAACTAATAGAAAGATTTACATTCACTATCTCTTGTTTTCTCTGAGTCATCATCTCCAAGTCTCTCAACTTCCAAGAGGCATATCTCAGTGCCTACTGAACCAAATCAAGTGATTCAAGGCTTGTTGGAACCAGCTCCAAGCATACTACATAGCTTCAAAATTTTAAGATCATTGGATCAGCCATCTCGGAGAAATCTTGATCGAAGTGGTCTCTAGTATTTTTCTGCAGAGTTCCTAAAAAGTCGGGGGTACATATAATTTTGCTAAACTTCTTTCTCAGAGTATAGTTTGTCATTTCTTCTCATTCCACTTGCAAATGGTAGCTTGTTAAGCTAATTTAATATGTCCAGAAGGAATTTGATCAATTGTAAGAGTGCTGGTCATACTGAGTGAAAGACTGAGCAGGTGTCAATACCAAAATAGCAAGTTTTCTTGGATTCTTGAAGTCTCAAGTAGTCTGTTTTGATTTGATCATTACACATATCATTTGCAAAGTACATATATACTTTCTTGGTATCAATTGGAAGCTAATCAAGTGTACTAAGCATTCCTGAAGTCAAAGGAGGGCTGGTGTGAAGCAGGTTTAGCAGCACCTACTCAATCTCTGAGTGCATCCAACCATTCTCTCCCAACAGTGGTATCAGAGCAAATAAGGTAACATGGGAGATGGTTTTCCTTCATTCATTGACAAATTCGACAGAAACAATTACCAAGCTTGGTCTCTAAGGATGAAGACCTATCTACAAGGAAGAAGCTTGTTTGGATTCATCTCAGGAGATGAGGAATTGCCCTCATTCAAAGCTATAGGACTACCCACCAAGGATGAACAAGAGAGGCTCAACCAATGGTGTGCAAAAGATGCATTGGCAAGGTCTTATCTTCTTAACTCTATATCTGATTTCCTTTTACCTCACATCAGGAATTGTAAGACTTCCCAAGAGACTTGGGAAACCTTGTCATCATGCTTTTCTTCTAACATAAGAGCCAGAAAGAATCAATTGTGGATTGAATTCACAACCCTTAGGAAACAACCAAAGCAATCAGTCTCAGAATTTGTGACCAAGATCAAGGATGTGGCAGACCAATTAGCAAGCATTGGAGAGGAGATTGAAGAGGAACAAATAGTAAGGCAAGTAACCAATGGACTAAAGGCAGATGATAAGTGGGAGAGCTTCACCACTGCAATGGATCTCTACATGGACATGCATACCCCAGATCTCACAACTCTTATGGGCCAACTATTCACACATGAAGCAAAGTTTACAAAGGCTGGAGATCAATCAAAAGGTAATAACCCCTCTGCTCTATATACTGTTGGAACATCAAGCTTACACTATGCTTGAGGTGGATTTGATCTACATCAAAGGCTATCGCGTCGAAAGAATATCCGTTGGAGAGTTCTTTTTCATATGCTCATTTATTGTATTTTTTGAGAATATTTTGATGGCTCATTTACCGTTGTAAAAGCCTTGAGTTGTACACATGTAAAGGTACAAATATAGGGCCAAAATCCCACGAAATTTTGGTGGTTGAAGTTGCATTCAATCAAGCAAATCAAGTCACCTAAAAGTGATCAATCAAGATCTTCACTTTTCCTAGATTGTAGAGAAGTAAATTGATTCCGTCCAACAACCATTCCCACCTTCATTTGAATTCAAATTCAAGTTGTAAAAGTCGTGGAACACTCCTAGAGGCTATATAAGGAGTTGAAATCACTTGTAAAATACATGGAAGCAATATACATACACTTGTGACCATCATTGTCTTGCTCCTTCAATTTTCTGCATCATCTTCTTCGCCAACAGTAATCTTGCAGAGGCTGCTGCTCTCTGCTCAGAGCTCCAAATTGAGTGCAAGAGGACTCATGGCAAAGGTATTAGTGTCTAGTTTATGCCTGTAAATTTTCAAAGCATTTGGTTCAGCAGATTTGGAGAAATCTCAGTTTTTCTGCTTCGGGGTCAATCTCTGCATATTCCTGAAAAATAGGAAGTACCACCGGTGAATGTCGCATTCATTCCTATAGCATATTTTGCTTATTCCTTATACTTTTGTGCATTCCATACACTCAACCCTATGTGTATCACTCCCATAAAAGGATTTTTTCTAATTGTAATCACGCTGGTCGCTATGGGCATTTGAAGTTCATTGTCTCTTCCATAGATAGTAAGTTTTTTGAGCTAGTCGACCCGCGAACCTATCTGTTTTGTATCGACTCATTCTCCTTGATGCTCCAAGGTACATAGTGTGTTTCTTTGCACTTATAGCATGCCTATAAGGTCTATTTGAGTCTCCAAAAGCTCAAGGGCTGGTCTTGTGCCGGTTGGCTTGACCAAACTTCATCGCTTCGAAACGCACTTTTCTACCTTCGACAAGCTTCTCCAAGTTCTTTCAGTGGTATCAGAGCTAGTTCAAGATGGGTGACGGCTTTCCCTCAATGATCGAGAAGCTTGATCGACACAACTACGCGGCTTGGCAAATCAGAATGGAGGCCTACTTGCAAGGTAGAAATCTTTACAGAATTGTAGCAGGTGATGAAGCTATGCCTTTTCCAAGATCCAAAGGAGGACCTACACAGGAGGAGACAGATAAGCTCACACTTTGGTGCGCAAGGGATGCTCAAGCAAGGTCGTACATACTAAACTCTATCTCTGACTTTCTATTACCACATATTAGAGGATGCAAGACATCTCAAGAGACTTGGGATGCCCTGGAGACGTTCTTTTCTGCTAGTACCAAAGCAAGAAAGAATCATCTTTGGAACGAGTTCAACCAAATGAAGAAGACACCTAAACAAACCATCACAGAGTTTGTTACCAAGGTCAAAGAGGTTGCGGATCAGTTAGCATCCATTGGAGAGCTGATTGAAGAAGAGGTCATCATGAGGCAAATTCTCAACGGCATTCGAAGTGATAAGCAATGGCAATCCTTCACGACGGCCTATGATCTCATCATGGATGTGCAGACTCCAGACTTCAACATCTTTCTTGGACAACTCTTCAATCAAGAAGCCAACAATAGCATAAAGGAAGGTAACTCTTATCATGGTAATTCAACTAGTGCTCTATATGCAGATAAGAAGGATAAGAAGCAGAAAGGCAAGAAGAAGGAAGAAGATGAAGAAGAGACTTCCCAAGCCAACTTCGCAAGCAAGAGCAAGTGGAAAGGGAAGAAGAAAGGACCAAAGCAAGACAAAGCCAAAGGTCAGAATGTTCAACCTTGTGCCATATGCGATAAGACCAACCACACCACTCACAATTGCTGGTTCAATGGGAAGACCCAGAAAGGAAGTGGAAGAGGTGGATATGGCGGCAATAGAGGCAGAGGTGGACACAACTTCAACAACAACAATAGAAGCTATAATAGAAGGGACTACAACAATTATTCAGAAGATCAACCACATGAAGACTCATTACTTCTTATGAACCTAAGCCACAAAGAAGGTAAAGAAGATGATCATTTGTTCTACATAGATTCAGGATGCTCGAATCATGTTGCAGGCAACATTGCTCTTCTATCTGACTTGGAAAGTCCAAAGCATAGACATGAAGTGCAAACAGGGGATGACACGAAGCACAATGTGGAGAAGATTGGTAATGTCAAAGCTTCCAATGGCAGGACAAACATTCTGAGTAAGGTTCTCTATGTACCCACTATCACTAAAAACCTAATAAGTGTAGGCCAAATAGTTGAAAAAGGCTTGCAAGTTAGGTTCACCCAACATGGAGCTTTTGTGGAAGATCCATGTCAAGGCTTCAAGAAGATAGCCCGAGGTGAGAAGCATGGTAGGCTCTTTACTTTTGAAGTAGGAGATACCAGGAACATAGCTCTATTCAACTTTGGGTCTCAAACCCTAAGTGAGCTTGAAGTGTGGCATAAGAGACTTGCTCATGTGAATGAAAGAACCTTGAAGGATATATGCAGGGATCAAAGTGTTCTAGGACTGCCGAACATATCAAAGCAACACATGATCAACAGGTGTGATGCATGTCAGATTGGGAAGGCACAAAGACAACCATTCAACCACAAAGGCTACATCCACAACAACTTATTGAACTTAGTACACACAGATGTATGGGGACCAAGTCAAGAACCTTCATTGGCAGGATCAAGGTATTATGTCTCATTTATTGACGACCATAGTAGATGGACTGTTCTATACTTTATCAAGAGTAAGAATGAAGTATTTGATTGCTTCAAGAAGTATCTTGCACATGTGGAGAATCATACAGGTAGATCACTAAAGAAGCTCAGATCTGATGGAGGGGGAGAATACTTCTCCAAAGATTTTGATGAGTTCTTGCAGGATAAAGGTATCAAAAGGGAAGTGACTACCAGGTACTCTCCTCAACTAAATGGAATTGCAGAGAGGAGAAACAAGACATTGGTTGGATCAGCCCGAACAATGCTTGAAGAGAAGAAGTTGCCACATTATCTTTGGGCAGAAGCTATTTCAACTGCAGTGTACCTTGTCAATCGACTTCCATCCAAATCACTTCAAGGTATGACTCCTTATGAAGCATGGCATGGAAGAAAACCTAGTCTTGGACATTGCAAGGTTTTTGGTTGTTTAGCTTATGTTCATGTACCATCACAAATAAGAGGTAAGCTAGATGAAAGGGCAACAAAGGCAGTGTTTATTGGATATGATTCAACTCAGATGGGTTACAGGTTCTTCAATCCTTCAACCAAGCAATTCACTACAAGTAGAGATGTTGTGTTTGAAGAACACAGGACTTGGTATGATGAAGACAAACAAAAGGTAACACTACCATACGATCTTGATTATGACTCTCATCAATTAGGAAGCAAGCATGATACACAGGTCCAGGATCCAAGAAGTGATACAGACGATGACCAAGATGAAAGAGAAAGGGATTACAAGCTATGGAAGTCAAGAGGCAAAGCAAAGATGCAAGAGGTTGGAGAATGCTCCAAACAAGCACTTAGAAGATCAGCAAGAGAGAAGAAACAACCAGAAAGGTATGGATATGATTCCACATTTGTTACAAAGCATTCAATCTACTTGGCAAAAGACTCTATTTCAGAGGAACCCTCAACCTATGAAGAGGCAAAGGGAAACCCTAATTGGGAAAAGGCCATGAACGAAGAGATAGATGCATTGAAGGAAATGGACACTTGGGATTTGGTTCCAATGTCGCTGAATCAAAAGGTAATTGGTTGCAGATGGGTATATAAAGTTAAAAGAAATTCAGATGGATCAGTTTGCAGGTACAAGGCAAGATTAGTTGCCAAAGGATGCTCACAAACTCATGGTATAGACTATGAGGAAACATTCTCACCAGTTGCAAAGATGACTACAATCAGGACATTGATAAGTGTAGCTGCTGCAAGGAATTGGAGACTCCTCCAACTTGATGTGAAAAATGCATTCTTGAATGGTTGGATAAGTGAAGAGGTATACATGTCACAACCACCTGGTTTTGAAAACCCTAATCATCCATCTTATGTTTGCAGACTTAAGAAAGCATTGTATGGATTGAAACAAGCTCCAAGAGCTTGGAATTACAGGTTGGTTACATATCTTCAAGATCAAGGGTTCAAAGCTAGCAGCTCAGATCCTTCTCTATTCATCAAAAGGGATCACAATGAGGTTATCTATCTATGTGTATATGTAGATGATATTATTGTGACAGGTGATGATCTAAATGGCATTCAAAGGATCAAGAGACACATGCAAGAGGAGTTCAAAATCAGTGACCTAGGTGAGCTCACATATTTCCTAGGTATGCAGGTGATATACACAGATGAAGGAATGTATTTGACTCAAAGAAGATACATTCAGGATCTTCTTCTCAAGTTCAAAATGGAGAACACTAAACCTGCAGGTACACCTTTGGAGATGAATCATAAACTTAGTGTTTATGAGGGTGAGAAAATTGAAGACATAAAAGAGTATCAAAGCTTGGTAGGTAGCTTGATATATGCTACTCACACAAGGGCAGACATCTCATATAGTGTGGGAGTGCTTAGTCAGTTCATGCACTCACCAAGAAGACCACACATGGATGCGGCTAAGAGAGTACTTAAGTATCTCAAAGGTACAATCAACGAAGGTATATTCTATCCTTACTCTTCAGATTTGGATATCAAAATCTACTCAGATGCAGATTGGGCAGGAGCTAAGGATGATAGAAAAAGTACATCTGGTTACTTAGTATTTGCAGGTTCGAAGCTAGTGTCATGGAGTTCCAAGAAGCAACCAACAGTTGCTTTATCTTCAACTGAAGCAGAGTACAGAGGCTTGACCATAGCAACTCAAGAGGCAATATGGTTAAAAGCATTGTATACAGATTTGGGACTTGTGAGTTCCAAACCTCACATATTTGGAGATAATGTAAGTTCCATGCATCTAGCGGCAAATCCTATTTTTCATGCGAGAACCAAGCACATAGAAGTCCATTATCACTTCATCAGGGAGAAGCTCATGGCAAAGGAGATCGACATTTCTTTTGTTCCGACTGAAAAGCAAGTAGCAGATATGATGACGAAGGCACTTGATGGAATAAAGCTTTGTAGATTCAAAGCTATGGCAGGTATTCAACCTATCAGAGAATGAAGACTCAAGCATACCTTAGCTTGAGGGGGAGCTGTTGGAACATCAAGCTTACACTATGCTTGAGGTGGATTTGATCTACATCAAAGGCTATCGCGTCGAAAGAATATCCGTTGGAGAGTTCTTTTTCATATGCTCATTTATTGTATTTTTTGAGAATATTTTGATGGCTCATTTACCGTTGTAAAAGCCTTGAGTTGTACACATGTAAAGGTACAAATATAGGGCCAAAATCCCACGAAATTTTGGTGGTTGAAGTTGCATTCAATCAAGCAAATCAAGTCACCTAAAAGTGATCAATCAAGATCTTCACTTTTCCTAGATTGTAGAGAAGTAAATTGATTCCGTCCAACAACTATTCCCACCTTCATTTGAATTCAAATTCAAGTTGTAAAAGTCGTGGAACACTCCTAGAGGCTATATAAGGAGTTGAAATCACTTGTAAAATACATGGAAGCAATATACATACACTTGTGACCATCATTGTCTTGCTCCTTCAATTTTCTGCATCATCTTCTTCGCCAAAAGTAATCTTGCAGAGGCTGCTGCTCTCTGCTCAGAGCTCCAAATTGAGTGAAAGAGGACTCATTGCAAAGGTATTAGTGTCTAGTTTATGCCTGTAAATTTTCAAAGCATTTGGTTCAGCAGATTTGGAGAAATCTCAGTTTTTCTGCCTCGGGGTCAATCTCTGCATATTCCTGAAAAATAGGAAGTACCACCGGTGAATGTCGCATTCATTCCTATAGCATATTTTGCTTATTCCTTATACTTTTGTGCATTCCATACACTCAACTCTATGTGTATCACTCCCATAAAAGGATTTTTTCTAATTGTAATCACGCTGGTCGCTATGGGCATTTGAAGTTCATTGTCTCTTCCATAGATAGTAAGTTTTTTGAGCTAGTCGACCCGCGAACCTATCTGTTTTGTATCGACTCATTCTCCTTGATGCTCCAAGGTACATAGTGTGTTTCTTTGCACTTATAGCTTGCCTATAAGGTCTATTTGAGTCTCCAAAAGCTCAAGGGCTGGTCTTGTGCCGGTTGGCTTGACCAAACTTCATCGCTTCGAAACGCACTTTTCTACCTTCGACAAGCTTCTCCAAGTTCTTTCATATACTGATAAGAAAGTTAAGGATAAAGGTAAAGGGAAGAAGCAAGAAGAAGAAGGCTCTACCTCCCAAGATAATTATGCAGGGAGAGGTAGATCTTCAAGAGGCAGGGGCAGAGGAGGTAAGCAAGGTAGGGGGAGACCCTACAACTCATCACCATGCAACATTTGTGGATTGTCTAACCATACCACAGATGAATGCTACAGAAATTATAAGAATCAGAGAGGAAGAGGCTATCAAAGAGGTGGATACTCTCAAGGTAGAGGTAGATTCAACCAACACCAAGGCTACAATGGATACAACAATCAGTACAACAACAATTACAACCACAACCACAATGGTAACTACCAAGGTGGATTCAGAAATAGAAGGGATTACAACAACTACACAGAGGAGCAAGATGACTCCCTATTGATCATGAATATGACCTCCAAGGCAGGTACAAATGATGATCATTTATTTTATATTGATTCAGGGTGTTCTAACCATGTAGCTGGTAATGTGGCACTACTCTCTGATTTAGAAGAACCCAAGGGCAAACATCAGGTACAGACAGGTGATGATACTAAGCATTCTGTTGTAAAGATTGGAAATGTGAAAACTTGTGATGGAAACCAGAACCTATTGAGCAGGGTACTTTATGTACCAACCATTACCAAGAACCTAATGATTGTTGGTCAGATTGTGGAGAAAGGTTTGCAGGTCAGGTTCACTCAACATGGAGCATATGTGGAGGACCCAAGACATGGATT
Source organism: Ceratopteris richardii (assembly GCA_020310875.1). Classification (NCBI taxonomy): domain Eukaryota; kingdom Viridiplantae; phylum Streptophyta; class Polypodiopsida; order Polypodiales; family Pteridaceae; genus Ceratopteris; species Ceratopteris richardii. The sequence goes on along the minus strand of CM035408.1, from coordinate 40,280,834 downwards.
CAGAAGGATAGTTGTTGGAAGCAGTCAGAGGCACACACGACACGGAAGCATGTAACGACAAAGCAGGGCGCCAGTCGAATCGTTTTTCAAATAATTATGTTTTCAAATACTTTCCAAAAAACCTCCAACAGTGATTCTTATCACTATTGTAACATATGTAACATAGAAAACCCCATTTTTGTAATCCATAGCTCCATTTTGTGTAAGTCGAGGAGTCCTCGAGCTTGAGGAGCTTAGGTAGAATGTGCGTACCAATTTTCGTTATTTTTAGATACCGTTTACCCTTCCAAATAGCATCTAGGACCTAATTTTTAACTATGCCGGTCACTAGATGTGAAACCGGTCAAAACTAGTCTAGAAACTATAAAAAGAGCTAGAGAGCTCATTTTTGAGGTTGGCTAGTGTGAGCTTAGAGCTATTTTGAGCTTGTAATAGTGTTCTTGAGTAATAGAGCTAATTTCCCACCTTCCATTGTGTCTTGCTTGTCTCTTCGTAGTGTGTGTGTATGTGTGTGTGCATTTCTATGCTTCTCACCTTCACTCTCACTTCATCTCACGTTCACAATCTTCATATCACTCCTATCTCTTCCGCGGATTGACAATTAAGGAGGTGAAGCTTCTTAACGTGGTTCTCACCATTGTGCTAGAGCAACACCAAATTTGGCGCCGTTGCCGGGGATCGAGTCTAGGACGAATGTGTGATGGTAAGAGTATAGCAAGAAGTGGCATTGGAAGGTAAAAATTTCAGTTTTTGTTGTTGTTTTTACTTAGTTTTTAGTGTTTTTCACCTCCCCCACACTCCACCTTCATCACCGCATCATCATCTTCATCTCCAAAAAAATCAAAAAATTCACCATATCCACCCATTCTCCTCATTTCCCCTCATTTGTGCATGCGAGAGAGTGAGAGAGAACTTTTGTGCTTGTGTGTGCTTTTGTTTTCTTGAGTTTTCTTGCAGGTACAGAGCTCCAGTGCATCAGGAAAGCTTGGAAAAGGTAAACTTTTCAGTTTCTGTCAGAAATTTCCGACTGTGTCAGACCATCGCGATGGTCTGCAAAGTTCGGAATTTGGAGAAGGCGACCACACCAGCGTGTAGGCGACACCAGCGCCTCTAGGAATCCACAGCTGCATTCACAAAATTTGCATTTTGGTGGACCATCGCGACGGTCTCTGACAATCGCGATTGTGTCACACCATCGCGATTGGCTCACGCCATCGCGACGGCTTGGCCGGACCATCGCGACGGTCTCTGACCATCGCGATTGTGTCACGCCATCGCGATTGGCTCACGCCATCGCGCCGACGGTGCCACGTGGCAATCTAGACCATCGCGACGGTGCACTTCAGACCATCGCGACGACACCCTCACACCATCGCAACACTTCAAAAATTCAGACCATCGCGATTGGCTCACGCCATCGCGCTCAGACCATCGCGACGGTGCACTTTCAGACCATCGCGATTGTGCATGTTGACCGTTGACTGACGCCATCGCGACGGTGCACTTTCAGACCATCGCGATTGTGCATGTTGACCGTTGACTGACGCCATCGCGATTGTCCAAGTTCACGCCATCGCGATTGTCCAAGTTCACGCCATCGCGATTGTCCAAGTTCACGCCATCGCGACGGTGCTCTTCAGACCATCGCGATTGTGCAAGTTCACGCCATCGCGATTGTGCACCTTCAGACCATCGCGACGGTGCACCCTCACACCATCGCGACGGTCCCAGACCATCGCGATTATCTCTGACCATCGCGATTGTGCCCCCCATCGCAAATTTTAGGGTTTCATTTTTTGGCCAATTTTGGGGCTATTTTTGGGAAATTTTTGGGTGATTAGACTCATAGGAGACCCCTTAGCTCATATTTGGAGAAAAACCTGTTTGTCAGTTTTTACCCCCCCAGGGCCTGAACGGTCATAACTTTTTCATCCGAAGTCCGTTTTTTGAGCTTAATAGCTCGTTAGATAAGCTATTTTGAGGTTGACCTAGTTTGGGACTTGAAATCCAAGGGGCAAGCATTAAAAAGTTGGGCAAAAGGGAAGGGACTTAAAAGGTGTATGTACTTAAGTGCTTGATCATCCAACAGTGAATTGGTCTAATATTGGATTTTTCCAGGTCTAGCAAGGGCAATCAAAGACAACCAAAGCAAGGCTGTGAAGGGCATAAAGCTTGGGAAGCGCGGCTTCTTGGGCATCAGAGCAACCAGAAAAAGCTGACTCAAGGTTGGAAGATTACTCAACCCCCTTAGTCAATTCTTAGCTTAGGATAAACGTTAGCATTGTGGATTAAGACGATAGAAACGCCTCAAGTTCAAGATATTTAATTCTTTCAAGTTCAAGACTAAAGTAAAGGTGTGTGACACGAAAACCTAAAGGAAAGAACCTAAGTCTGACGGAACGAGAACTCAAAATTATCACGGAAAGTCGAATTCCTAACGCATACATTAAGACAAGAATCTAAAGAAATCTAAAAAGAATCAAGAAAGTAATAACAAAGAATCGGTGACGATCTGAGCGTGTACTGAGTGTGCAAGGAAGAAAATTAATGAACCTCAGATCGGGCAAACATATAGGTAACTCAGACCGACGAAGCCTTAGATCATCAGAGGCAAGTGTAAGAACTACTGCACGATCGTGGGCTCAACAATTGAACACTAGTTATCCCTACGAGAGCTCAGACACTAGTGATTCAGAAATGGCATTTAGCACAGAAAGACCAGAAGGAGGGTCGAATGTAGCCTATTTAGAAAAACCTGAAGGACCCTATAGAACACAACTAGAGTTTCTCCGAACCAACCGATTAGGTGCTCGCATCTATGAGGATGGTTTGCGAAGGCAAGTGGTGCAAATGCACAACCCCGATCAACCCATTGGATTGGAACGCCCAGTGGTGAAATTCGAGAGAGACGCGTACATAGACAAGGAAGGAACGATGTACATCTTAAGTACGCAGCCAAACAATACCAACGAGTTTGGCATGATTCAACCAGAGACGGAAGCAAAATCTCAAGGAAAGGAACCATTAGACGAGCCTAGAACACCTAGAGGGAAATCTGTACTGACACGAGTACTAATCCCAGAATGGATCCCTCAGGACAACAGAAGCATAGAGTTGTTTGTAAATAAAGAAACGGATGAAGCCTTTTGGAGATACAAGACAGAACTACTCAGTGAGGTAGGTATCATCACTATATACGAGTTCAAGGACCCGGATACACCTGGAAAGGTTGTATACCTGGATGAGACTTCAGAAAGAGTCTTTGTGGTACCCGACCGCGCTAAAAACACATACACATGGAGAGGAGAATTGGTATTCCCTCCATCTAAGACAAACATGAATACAAGTCAACAAGGGGCAGGAACATCCTCAGCCCATGGAAATCAAAGAGAGGGAAATAAAGAGAGACCGGAAGTAAGCTTCACTCATCCCATAGGGAGAGATAGAACAACCACGGACACTAATAGAGTGGATAGACAAAGGGATCATGGAATACCAGGTGGTAGAGATGATTTTCCTCTACCTAGACCACGTGAACACGCAAGAATATTGAGACCCACTCAATTAGTAAAATCAATGAAGAATTATTTTGACGGGACAGGAGATCCCTATGACCACGTCGCAGAGTTCAAGCAAGTACTAAGAGCCAAACAAGTGGAAGACATGTTCACGCAATACAACGCATTTGGACTAACGTTAAAGAATACCGCTTTAACTTGGTTCCAACCTTTGCAACAAAGGAAATTTAGAGACATCCATCACTTTTTAGAGTCATTCATCACTGAATTCTCTAAAAGTGGGATTAGACATGACACGTCTTCGTTGATTCATAGCTTTAAACAGACCCCTCAAGAAACAGTTAGATTGGCAGGACGTAGGTTTAGACAATATGTTGAACGATGTCCAATGCAAGAGCTACCCTCACAAGCCAAGCAAGTGTCATTGTTTCTAGATGGCTTGTTGAGCTCTAAACTACGCTCCTACGTGTACCTAAAAGAACCCGGAACGCTAGAGCAATGTGTGAGAATATGCATAGACATTGAGGACAACTTAGGAGACGAGTTGGAACTCTCCAAGGTCTATAAGGACTCAGACTGTTCATCTCTAGCATCTACAAAATTGTCTAGCTCAATAGAAGACCTAGCAGAAAAAGTGGCCCAGAAACTAGGAGTTTCTAGTAAACCTAGGGTGCTAACAAACAAGCGTTGTTACACCTGTGGTGGTGACCATATGGCAAATGTGTGTCCCAACACAACACAACCTCAAGCCAACCCTAGTGGCCAATACTGTACAATCGAGAGAAGATACACGAATCATACGGCTCAAGATTGCCCATACAACAAACAAACCGTAAGACAGAACTACCCGCAAGCATACGCACAACCAGGTAGGTATCAAGGCCAATACAATGCTCAGCCTTATTACTATAGGCCTCCTCAGAACTACCCATACCAGGCTCAACAGAGACCTCAACCTGTCTTAGCTCAGCAGCCACCCCCACCAGCGAATGTCATCTCAGTCAAATATGCTGCTGCAGAAGAGAACCTAAGTAGGGCCTTAGTGCCTTCTTCACCTTTGATCACAGAGAGTGACCCCCACTCAAACAGTTTTGATTCTACGCATGTCGATAGTCCACCCGCATATTACACAGAGTCACCAGAACACGTGGACACATATCATTACGATAGTCCACCAGTGGAACCTAGTTGGGAGCCCGACTATGCTAATGTGATGTACACAAACCCAAATCCACGGCCCCAATTAAGACAATAGAGACCACAGGGCCCGAGAGGACCATGCTTTAGGTGCCAAGGAGATCATTTCATAAAGGATTGTCCACACCCCCCGATAGCAGGACAATCACAGTACTATAACATCCAAGGCTTTTGTGCTGATTGTGGCAAAGAGCACATAATCAAAGATTGTCCTAAGAACCCTGTTAATGCTTCGAATGTGACACCGATTAACGTGATAGGTATTGTAAATAACGCAGATGGATCCATCCCTACATACGTGCCTATCCAAGCTATAACAAGAGCCCAGGCGCTCTTACAGAACCAAAAGCTTAATCAAGAGAAAGTAGCTGAAACCAGTGAAGTGGCAGAATCTAGCAGTAAAAAGACAAAATCTTGGAAAGATTCTAGAGAAAGAATTAAGAGAAAATGGAGTAAAAAGATAACGGAGTTGGAAGGAAGCTTAAAGGAATCTAGAGCCAAAATCCAAGAATTGACTTCACAGGACTTGAATCAAGAGAATCCAGCTCAGAAATCAGGATCAATTTTAGCGGAACCCATACCAGAAGATCTAGACATGATGTTTCATGCATATCAGGCTAGATTAAAAGAGGGACCTCAGGAAGCTGAAATAAGCAAAAACTACCCCCGAGCTGATCTAGAAATTGAGAGAACTAAACTTTGCATGAAGATGGTAGAACTAGCACAGGCTTTGTTTGAAGCCTCTAGATATCTTAATTGGAACAACATGGAAAAACCGGAATTACATTTTCAAGGACTAATGGAGAGGCTAGAAGATTTGATTGAAAGTAAAGAGAAAAAGGATCAGCCTAGGAACCCTATCGTCCCAGAAACACAGGAAAGGAATGCACCATCCCTGTCTCAAGTACCCAATACAGAAAGTCAAGACAATTTGTCTTCCATACATAGGTACTCACATGAATTTTTGAGAGAAATACAAGAAGAGAAGTGGAGAAAGGAACAAGGAACCCATCCTCCTATTCAAGAAATAGATGACTTGCAGGAACAATTTCCCCAAGACATTCCCTCTATTTACGATGGTGTAGAGGAAGAACAACTGAGTGAACACACAAGATTTGGATCTAATTCTTTACAAGAATGACCTCAGTTCACAGGACCTTGGGAAGCAAAGTCTATCAGTATGAGAGCACCCACGATAATAGTGAGGAATGAAGAATCAGTAATCCCTAGAAACACGGAAGTGATCAAGAATACTAAAGTACAATGTAATCTCACTCTAGAGGAGTTGTTAAAGGTTAAACCAGAATTGTGGAAACATGTAGCAAATCAATTCCCCGAGCTTGCTACTACTCCCTCACAAATAGGATCACAAAATAAGGTACCAGAGATACCCGTAGAAAAGATTGGAGATATGAGCGAAGGAGAGGAAGGTAACACTTATCTTCCGATAACCCATCAGGGCTACACCACGAAAGCCATCTTAGATTCAGGAGCCGGAGTAGCCATAGCTACCACCGCTTTATGGAAACGTTGGGGTAAGCCAGCATTAAGACCCACCAGGATGAAGCTACAAATGGCTGACGGACACATAGAAAAACCATTAGGCTTACTAGAAGGAATATCTCTCACCACTTGTGGTGTAGAATTTGAGCATACCTTTGCCATTTGTGACTTTGCAAAAAACCATGCTTATGAGATGATATTGGGACGACCATTCATGCGTCAGTTGCAAATTGTACAAGATTGGGGAACCAATTCTTTGTACTTGCAACACTTAGGAGTGACTACCAAAGTCAATCTTAAAGACTATTCACATCGAGATGTACCCCCAATACAATGGAATACCATCCATAAGACACCAGTAGAGACGGAATCCGTGCACTCATTAGAATCAGATCCTTCTTGGTTGCATGAGGATACCCATTTATGGATGTGTAAAGTAGCCAAACAAGAGGAAGAAAGGCTAGAAGCCAGGACCTTAGGTGCAGAACAACATCCACAAACCCTTCAAGATCCAGCCTACGCACCTGTAGTATTCCCAGACGAAGAGTTTGAACCCCATGGTTGGGCAGAAATCCTAGCAACCATGGATGTAGCCATCAATGAAGAACAATGGACACCCCACTGTGACGAGGATGGCTATGACATTTCAGTTTTCACGATAGAGCCAATCATGTGCGCTGCAATTTTAGAAGAGTGTGAACCTAACGCTGATGCATTTGAGGATGCAAGCGATTTTGATTTAGAATCAATTATCATGGATTCTCCCTTTGCATCAGAGGAAGAATATTTTTTCGAAGTAGAGACTCACCCTCAGAGACACGAGGAAATTACGAATGAGGTAAGATTAGCCACGGAAGTGACTACTAAGAGTGAAGGCAAGAAAAGAAAGAAGAAAGAAACCATGTCAGAAAAAGAAGAATCTTTGTTTGAAGTACCTGAGAACTTCAAGAAATATGAAATCGAAGATAGAAGAATCATGGTATGAATGCCTAATAGAAAGGCGAATGACGGACAAGTATATGATAACCGCGAGACAACCAAGAAAATAATCGTAGCCATAGAAGGAGAGGAAGAAAAATGCACATACATAGGGCATGATTTGACAACTGAAGAAGAAGAAGAGCTAGTTGCCCTATTACGCGAATATAGAGATGTTTTTGCGTGGAGTTACAAAGATTTGAAAGGAGTAGATCCAGATATATGTTCTCATAGAATCCCTATGACTCCAGATGCAAAACCGACAAAACAGAAACCTTACACGTACAATGATAACTACGCTGCGAAGATTAAAGAGGAGATAGACCGCTTGATAGAAGCAGGATTCATTTACGAAATTGAGCATACCGAATGGGTATCCCCCATTGTGGTTGTGCCCAAGAAGAATGGAAAATTGCGTGTGTGTGTTAACCTTAAAAAGGTTAATGCCGCAACGATTAGAGATAGTTATCCCCTTCCTATCACAGAACATCTATTGGAAAGAGTTGTGGGCAAGGAAGTTTACAGCTTCCTTGATGGATTTTCAGGCTATAATCAAGTAGCTATTGCCCCAGAAGACCAACACAAGACGGCATTTGCCACTGAATGGGGCATATTTGCATTTCGTGTGATGCCATTTGGCTTAACAAATGCACCCGCCACTTTCCAGCGACTCATGTGTCATGTTTTTAAGGAATTTTTACGCAAGATCTTGGAAGTTTATGTCGATGACCTATGTGCTCATTCAAATGTAAGACAGACACATATCCCAGAGTTAAGACAAATATTTGACAAATGTCGAGAATATCAGGTCTGTTTGAACCCAGAAAAGTGCGTTTTTATGGTTAGACAGGGCCGAATTCTAGGACACATTGTGTCAAAAAATGGAATCTCTACGGATGAGGAAAAAGTAAAAGTAATTGCAGATCTACCTAGGCCGACGAACATCAAAGAGGTACAAGCATTTATGGGCCATTGCGGATATTATAGGAGATTCATACACATGTATGCAATCATATCCAAGCCTTTGTACTCTCTTTTAACCAATTTTGAATGGACAGATGAATGTGAAAATTCATTCAATGAACTTAAACGACGCTTGTGCTCAGCACCTATATTGACTACCCCAGATTGGAGTAAGCCATTCCATGTACATGTGGATGCATCCAATTACGCCATAGGATGTGTGTTAGCACAACCCACGAATGAAGGTAACATAGATCTCCCCATAGCTTACGCGAGCAGACAATTGAACGCAGCAGAAAGGAATTACACCACGACGGAACGAGAAGGATTAGGGATGATCTACGCAGTAAAGAAGTTCAGGCACTACTTGTTGGCCAACAAATTCAAGTTCTTTACGGATCATCAAGCCCTATTGTACTTAGTCAACAAACCATGTAACACAAGACGACCGATACGTTGGTTTCTATTACTCATGGAGTATGATTTTGAAGTCGTAGTCAGGAAAGGAAAGACACATCTTAGAGCTGACCACCTTTCAAGATTAACCTCAGGAGAAGCTCCTCAAGGAGTAGCGGATGAATTACCAGATGCATACTTGCTTAACCTTGAGATAGCACCAGAATGGGCTAAGCCTATAGTCCCTATTCTCACATATGGACCCAAGAATCCTAGGTTAAAGATCAAGGAGGGAGAGATTACCAAGTCTCAGAGATACCAAATAATGGCAGGAAGCATATATAAACAGGATAATCAAAAGATTCTTGCTTGTTGTGTAGATGAATCAGAACATGCGAATTGGCTGCACTTAGCACACATAGGTGCATTAAAGCAACATCATTCAAAACATCGAACATTACAGACTCTGCATAGATTAGGAGTATATTGGCCTACGATGGAAGCAGATGTCTACAGGTTGTGTAAGGAATGCCATGGTTGTTGTGAAAGACCACCAGTAGAGCATGCTACATTATATCACATGTCTCTCACACCAGACTGGAGTGAACCATTAGTGACATACTTGAGGACGAACACATTCCCTCAAGGCATGACCTTAGCACGACAACGCAGTCTAGAGCAGGAAGCTCAAGATTATTCACTTATTGGCGATAACCTATACAAAAGAGGACGAGATGGATATCTAAGACAATGTGTTCATGAGAGCGATTATCTGAGCATACTAGAGACTGCACACCAAGGTGTTGCAGGAGGTCATTTTGGACCCGATAGGATAATCAAAGCCATCCTCTTTGCAAGATTATGGTGGCCCACTCTTCACATGGATGCTCATACCTATGTAAAGAGATGCGATGTGTGCCAAAGAACTCAGTTTCCTACTCGCAGAGACGAAATGCCATTGAAATCCATGATGGGCGGACGTGCATTTTCTAAGTGGGGTATAGACTTTGTAGGGCCCATTAACCCCCTTGCAAAAGGTACACATGCGGAATACATTATTGTTGCGACAGATTATCTTACGAAATGGGTAGAGGCAAAAGCCACGAAAAAGAATGATGCACACACAACTGCAAAATTCTTATTTGAAAATGTCTTTACAAGATATGGACTGCCTATAGAGTTAGTGAGCGATCAAGGCACTCACTTTCTAAACCAAGTCATTGAATATCTGTTGCAGGATTTTATGGTGATTCACAAGAAATCTGCACCATATCATCCTCAGGCCAATGGTCAGGCTGAAAGCACTAATAAGATCCTTTGTAACGTACTGACGAAACTCGTGAACAACAAACGTTCAGATTGGGATAAACAGTTACACCACGCTGTTTGGGCATATCGAGTGGCCTACAAGACCGTACTCAATGCAACTCCCTTTCAGATGGTTTTTGGTCAGAATGTTGTGCTTCCTTTGGATTTCTTGATACCGACCCTTAAGGTTGCACAAGAACATCAGTGGACCGGCCATGAATTATCAGCAAGAATAATGGACTTGGAACGATTAGGAGAAACCAGGCTCAAGGCAGCAGCGGGAATATATGCAGCGAAGAAGCGACAGAAAGCGTATTTTGATGCACATGTGAAAGATAAAGGCTTAAAAGAAGGAGATTTAGTTCTAGTATATACGTTAAAGCAACACGCACGTAAGTTAGAAAAGCGAGGTTATGGACCTATGATCATTAACAGACTCTCAACAAGTGGAGCAGTACAGTTAGCCACCTTAGAAGGAGATATAATGCCTAATTATATTAGTGGCTGTAGATTCAGGCTATATCAGGAACCTCTTACGGAGGATATGCTTAGACGACTCACATTGGCAAAGAAGCGTAAGGAGGAAGAAAATAGAATACGAGAGGAAGCTCAGGCAGAAGCAATAGAACGCATTAAACGCATGAAGTTAAGAAGACAAGGACTAGGGAGAGAACATTATAACTATCTGGAACCTACACCCAGCTATCCCATGGCCATGTGTCAAGTAAAGTCAACCACTCATCCTAGTATAGTGGACAGGAGACCATTCATTACAGTCAGGCTAGAGCACGACAACCCTTGCCGAGAGCTCAGGGCTTTAATTGATTCAGGTGCTGCGACTAGTGCGATTAGATGGTCCCACTATAAGGATTCAGGAATAGAAATGCTGCCAATTGAGGCATACCTCATAGGCCTAGGAGGCATGGAAACCCCTTGCATGGGTGAGGTGGACCTTCCTATCCTCATTAAGGATGTGACCATGACAGCGAAGCTACTAGTGTGCCATGATAACGACCTGATAGAACCCCTAATCCTTGGCCAAGATTGGCTATACAATCACTCAGTGGACCTAAATCTTAGACAAGGCTCCTTACAGATTGGAACCTTAGAACAGAAGTGAGTGATACCGCTTGACTTCCCTAACGGCATTCCGATTGAGGTTTGTAACCCTAGACCCTATGAAACGCATGCGACAGAAGACCGGAAGATCTTGGGTCAGACCAGTCACGTTACGTCTACACCAACCCACTCGGGCTTGGCTAGGGACAGTTGTCAATCAGAAGGACGACAAGAGATCTTCCCTGGGGCTTCCTGCAAACTAGAGAGGGCAGCTACCCAACCGCTAGGGCAGATGAACACAATCAGCGGTCAGGTGGGTTGCATCAGCGACCAAATGAGCACAACACCCTGCGGTGCTCATCCTTCCAAACTTGCTGCGGACTGGCCTAGATTAAAGATGAAGAACGAATCACTTCCTAATGGGCAGGTCACGCAAGTGTTGGATCTCCCTTCTTTTCCAAAGCAGAGTGTCCAAAGGACCTCTCAAACCCAACCTCGAAGGAGTCAACCATAACAGAGGAACCCAGACCAACGACACCACCAGACAAGGCAAGGAAAGCAGCAGTATCAACATCACAGAACAAGTGGCACGAAACAAATATGGGTGCCAAAAGGACAGCAACCACAGGCTATTGGCAACACTGCAGAAGAGAGCAGGATAAAGTTTCAACAGAAGCAGAATCAGCATCCAAAGTCCCCTCGATCTTCTTCCCCAAGTTCAAATACTCGACAGATTTGGATCGCCAAGAAATACCTTATCCATAGACCCACACCCATGCAAATTTGGATACCCAAACAATGTATTATATCTCAACCCTCAAGCCATGTAATATATACCCCTCAGAAATCTTTTCATCCTTCAATACCACCAAACCCGATACCACTTTTTGTACCTCAGCAGAAACATACCACCCACTCCAAGACTCTTAGGAAATGGATACCGAAACGTATCCAAACGTCTTCTTGTACCCCCTTATCTAACAATTCTCCCGCCCCGTTTAAACTCCACCCTTGTACTAATTCACCCTCAACCAAACCTTGTATAAATTCATACGCCCAAACCCCACATCATGCATAATAAAAGCTCATCAAGAAATGTATGCATAATCTGAAACATGTAGGCGTCTAGAGACCTGCATTAGCTCTGCAAAAAGATCATTGCATCAATCACTTCACGACACTTGGCTACACGGGTTACACATCGGTTATGGAAAGGGATTGCGGTCTCACCTTAATGGGATCATAATTAATTTCCATACTAATGTGTTAATCTTTTGTAGCAGATCTTTTCCATTAGCTCACCAGTCATCATGCAAACCAAAGCAGGACCATCGGAAGCAGGCCCCAGCGTGGCTACAGTGCCCCTCAATGTTTTACGCGCAGAATCCCACCCGACAGCTCCACCGCCAGAGTTCCAAGGATTTCCGGGACCCATGCCAATCGATAACCCGCCTATGGGACACACAGAGAAGATACACCGTAACTCTCACTGGTTCCAAGGCCTAGCAGGACCATTAGCTGATGCTGACTTCATTTTTGAAGCAAATATGACATTTGATGACCGCACATGGGGCAAGTATCAATTCTTCTCAAGAGAATTCGAAGGCCTACAGAACACCCAGGACTTAACTCATGTTTGGGCTAGAGCCGGCTTCACGGAGTATTTCAGTGATCCTCTGCCCAAACCTGACTTTTATAGGTGTTATTACTTAATCACCACTTTGCTGGCCTCAGAGAATAAGGACATCCCAGGAACCTTTATTTTTCCTTCTTTAGTGGATGATCCACCTTACAAAAGATTTTATCTTTCGAAGGATTTAATCAGAGCGGCCATCAAGATTCATGGAACCCACACCCCAACGGAGAAAGAACGGCTAGTCCCAGAGCAGATGAAGCGTGGTGACCTAACTAAGTGGGAGGATATTTCTGCTATAACACCTGAGCTCTCTAAGCCATTACGGATATGCATGCAGCACTTTGCTTTCCCAGCTCAGGATCGTTTTACCATGCCCCACAAGAGAATCTGGTTCGGATTATACTTAGCATGTACTGGACCGCAAACGGTTGATCTAGCCAGCTGGATCATTGATTAGCTCTATTTGGCACAACATAGGTGGGAGCAAAAGAAGGTAATCAATGGGTGCTGCGCCCTCACCAGGATCATATATATGTGCTTGGCATATGACTTACCAATTGAGCGTGCCATGACCAGTGAGGAACTGAAAGCATTCAAAGGCACCACTAGGAAGGCTAGAAAGTCTAGCAAAGGCAGAGCCGGAAAGCGGATGAGAGGCACTATTCCGTGCCTACAAGTCCCAGCATCACCCTCTCCACAACCATCTCCAGAGCAGTCACCAACAGCAGCCACTCCCACAGTACAACCTATCCGCATAAGGTTATCTAGACCAGTGGTAACGGAGGGCACCACCAGTACTCTCGCACCCCAAGCAGCCACAACCCCAGAACCTATCACCACAGCAGCTGAACTTCCCACCACTATCGGTGCGGAAGCTTTCTCTTTTCCAATACCGCATTTAGAACCAGGACAAGCAGAGCCACTAGACCAAACTTTTGATTTTGAGATGCCCGATGCATTCTCCAATGAGTTCCAGTTTTTAGAAGGGCAAATGTTTTCTCAAGAATTTGAAAGGCCTAGCTACCCTACCACACCCAGGGATCAGCCACAAGGACAGGTCGTGTCCAGCTCCGATGATGAGAGGACAGCAACCGATGACGACGAAGGAGACGACGAAGCTAGCCAGGGAACACATGAATCCCAAGAGCAGGAACAGACAGATGGCCAAGGCCAACAAACCGACACACATGGCGATACAAGTACCTATGAAGATGAAACTTACGAGGCAGCAACTTACACTCTAGCTATCAAGAAGCTGTATAGAACTATGGAAAAAGTTTGGGCACGCAAGAAGCTGACAGAGGAAGAGAGCCAAAAAATAATAGAACAAGAACTTGTCACAGGCGGATTCGAAGACGCATATATCAAAGGATTCAAAGAATTAGTCCAATCAGTAGGCTCCAACGAGGCACTCAGGTACTTGCAACGAAAACCACTGCCACAGTTTGACCCCCGCAGAGTACGACTACTTTCAAAGCCCGGCGAATACATTCGTGTACCAACTGGAGCACAATCTTTAGAACAAGCCAGGGAGGCATGCCTCGTTCCCGAACGTTCATTGGCCGAAGAAACCATCATTGTAGATTCCCCACCCCGCGCTACAACTGTACCTACCTCAGTAGTCACTGAAGTACCGACCACCCCAACCGCTCCTCTCTCACCACCCGTCCATCCAGCCTCCCCTCTTCACCCTCCTTCCCCCAGACACACATCTTCATTCGCCGGTGGTGTTGCAGAAACCGTCTTTACGACCACTCACCCCACAATTCCCGCACCCATTAGCCCTATTCTACCCCCTCCCACACCCACCTTTCTACCCAACCCATTCCTTCATCAATCTTTTCCATCTTTCCCCACAACTCCAAGACCCCTTTTCCCATTCCCCCCACCATTAACCTTCTCCCCCGTCTCACCTCCCCAACCCACTGTAACCCCTCTTTCCCCTTTCCACCAAGCTGCTCCAGCCAGCCCCCCTGTAAATTACCCTGCAACCTTTGTAAATCCCGTATTTACACCGGCACGAGTACCCACAATCACACCCATATTCACGGTCACCGCACTAGATACGTCCACCGACATGGACATCTCACCACCCACTGCACCATCGCTCACTTCACTCACGGCACAAACATTTTTAGGCACATCACAATTTTCAACAATCACTACATCATCCACCTTCCCATCCCCATTCCCTGTTCCCGTTGCATCCACACCAACTGCATCTTCATTTAGCACCCCATTAATACTATCACCCACTGTAGATAATGCATTCCGACAGATGCTCATATGTATGACGCAAGTAAGAGATGAGTTCACATCTCTTGGTGATCATTATCAGCAGCTGCAGAGGACAACCAATGACTTACAGTCGCAGCTTAATTTATTGTCCATTGAGAATGCCTCTCTGAACACCCGCTACCAAGAATTACGCGAGGCTTATCACAAATTGGAACTAGAAAGCGAAGAAAAGACCAAGGAAGCCACGGCTGACTTGGATAACTTATTAACAGCCCAGACAGTCCGCAATGCAACGCTAACACGAAACATGGGCTTACTACAAAGACACCTAGCAGCCGCCAAGGAAGAAAACCAGCGCTTACAGGATCAGAACCGAGAAAACTTAGAAGCAGCGCTCGACCACCCAGACCAACCACTCAGTCCTAGCAGGTTCAAAGCCATTCCTTCAGACTCAATGAGGATGCTGCTAGACGATCATGTACGATTGCTAGATGAATATGACCGCATGAACGAGGAGTTACAGAAACTCAAAGAAGATCACAAATTACTCCAGTTACGAGAACCGGCACACCAAGACGTACCAGCACCTGTGGACCCCTCTCTTGACCTCTTAGAGGAACTCAACTCATTACGGGCCCAGGTATCGACCCTTGAATCAAGGATTGCAGTATACGAAGCGCCACCAAGGCCAGATTCCCCACCTGAGCTTCCAGCTGAGGAAGAAACGGTCACCATCCTGGTGGAGGAAACGTTTGAAGAAGCATACGAGCCACAACCCATCCCAGGCGGACGCGTCACGGCCGAAGGTCAGATGACGTACGAACTTCCGACCCCCGCGTGGATGAAGACTATTGAGGAACTTGGAACAACGCACTCAGCTAGAGTAGAGGCACAATTACATGCCATGGCGATGATAGAAGAACGAATATTACAGTCTCCATTCTTTGCTCAATTGGCCCCGCGACGATACATATCTGGGCACGAGCTACAGTATAAACCGTACTTCATGTTAATGGCCGAATACCAGTTAGCCATTGAGAAAGAGACAGGTAAAAAACCATCGCATGCAACTCAATTCGAGGCGGCTGATTTGCCACTAGATGCACAGAAAGGCAGGATCTATCAACTAGAGTGGCGAAAAAATTTACTACAGCAGTATCGAGAGATGATGAGTACATGGGTAAAGGCACCTTTGCAGTTGAAGTACAATCCATGTTGGGGACCACTGCCACGACGCCGCTCCTGGACTGCCTTTGCCATTAAGGTACAAAACAATAAGCAGTGCCAAGACTGGTTGAATTACCCCTATTTTAAGCCACCCATTGAGTTACCAACTGTTGGCTACATGATGGCTACAATTCGCCACTGGCTCCCTAGATTAAAGCATATGGATGATATAGCGGCGCATATGACTGTCAAAATCTTTGACATGATGCAAATGATTTTTAAAGTCTTCCGACGCGTCAAGGCACCCCATGTCAACACCCCGGGCTTTGAGCATGGCAATTTTGATCTGGTATATGATATGAGTACAACGCCATCGCTACGGGTTTGTTATGCCTGGCACTGCAGAATAAAGTACCTACCGGCGTGCTACAAGCAGACATTCGAAGAGATGTTCACAACCGGCTTTTGGGAATACCATTCAGAGGTATTCATAAGCAGGCCTACACATTTACTACAATTATTTGCCTGTGAACGAATGGTCTATTCCACACACTATCAGCTCCCGCCACCGGAAGAACCGCAACCAATCAACTGGGAGAAACTCGAGGCCGATCTGGCCCGAGGCATTCGTATCTCCGAGCACACCCTCGCTCAAGACCTACTACAGAACTATATCCGGCAGACCTCACAGCAAGGTTCTGTCAGGGACGACAGAAGCGAGAGGGAGGGGGGTGTTGGAAGCAGTCAGAGGCACAGACGACACGGAAGCATGTAACGACAAAGCAGGGCGCCAGTCGAATCGTTTTTCAAATAATTATGTTTTCAAATACTTTTTAAAAAACCTCCAACAGTGATTCTTATCACTATTGTAACATATGTAACACAGAAAACCCCATTTTTGTAATCCATAGCTCCATTTTGTGCAAACCGAGGAGTCCTCGAGCTTGAGGAGCTTAGGTAGAATGTGCGTACCAATTTTCGTTATTTTTAGGTACCGTTTACCCTTCCAAATAGCATCTAGGACCTAATTTTTAACTATGACGGTCACTAGATGTGAAACCTGTCAAAACTAGTCTAGAAACTATAAAAAGAGCTAGAGAGCTCATTTTTGAGGTTGGCTAGTGTGAGCTTAGAGCTATTTTGAGCTTGTAATAGTGTTCTTGAGTAATAGAGCTAATTTCCCACCTTCCATTGTGTCTTGCTTGTCTCTTCGTAGTGTGTGTGTATGTGTGTGTGCATTTCTATGCTTCTCACCTTCACTCTCACTTCATCTCACGTTCACGATCTTCATATCACTCCTATCTCTTCCGCGGATTGACAATTAAGGAGGTGAAGCTTCTTAACGTGGTTCTCACCATTGTGCTAGAGCAACAATAGCCAAGGGAGAAAAATCAGGTAGATTGATTACTTTTGAGCTAGAAGACACCAAGAACATTGCTTTATACAATTACAAGGATCAAACACTTTCAGAGTTAGAAATATGGCACAAGAGGTTAGGTCACATAGGTGAAAGAACCCTAAAGCAAATGTGCAGGGATCAATGTGTGCTTGGAATACCTAATGTGTCCAAGCAACACATGATTTACAATTGTGGTGCTTGTCAGTTTTGTAAGTCTCACAGGTTGCCCTATTCAAAGAAAGGTTTCATGTATGAAGACTACCTAGACTTGGTACACACAGATGTTTGGGGACCTAGCAAGGATCCCTCCATTTCAGGATCAAGGTACTATGTGTCCTTGATTGATGATTATAGCAGATGGACTGTCTTATACTTTATGAAGCATAAAGATGAAGTGTTTAATTGTTTCAAGAGGTATCTTGCACTTGTTGAAAATCAAACAGGAAGAAACTTGAAGAGGCTAAGATCAGATGGAGGAGGAGAATACTTCTCCAATGAGTTTGAAGATTTCTTGCAGGAAAGAGGCATCAAAAGGGAAATAACTACAAGGTACTCACCTGAACAAAATGGGGTAGCTGAAAGAAGGAATAGACTCATTGTAGAAACAGCTAGGTCTATGCTTAATGAAAAGAAGTTGCCAAATTATCTTTGGGCAGAGAGTGTATCTACTGCCACCTATCTCATCAACAGGTTGCCATCAAAGTCTCTTGATGGCATGACACCTTATGAAGCTTGGCATGGTAAGAGACCATCATTGGATCATTGCAAAATTTTTGGTTGTGTAGCATATGTGCATATTCCCTCACAGGTAAGGGGAAAGCTAGACCCTAAAGCTGAAAAATGTATCTTCATTGGTTATGACTTGAACCAGAAAGGGTACAGATTCTACAACCCCTCAAACAAAGGTTTCAAAGTAAGCAGAGATGTCATTTTTTATGAGAATGACTCATGGTATGAGAATGAATGCAGGAAGGTTAGTCTACCTTATGATATGGAAGAAGATTTCCCAAAGCTCACCAAAAAGGAACCAATCCAGAAAGAAGAATCAAGCTCAGATGATGATGATACAATTAACCTTGAGGAATTCAAAGCATGGAAGTCCAAAGGGAAGATGAAAATGAAGAAGCTAGAGGATATGCCAGAATCCTCAACTCAAGCTATGAGGAGATCTCAGAGAGAAAGTAAGAAGCCTATCAGATATGGGTATGACACTTCACTTGTAACTAAACATTCTGTATATCTTGCAAAGGATTTGTTGAATGAAGAACCAGGTATATATGAAGAGGCAATCACCAAACCAGAATGGAAAGGAGCTATGGATGAAGAAATAGAAGCTCTCAAGGAGAGTGACACATGGGACTTGGTACCCAAGAAGGACTCTATGAAGGTGATAGGATCCAGATGGATCTACAAACTAAAGAGAAACTCAGATGGAACAATCAACAGGTACAAAGCTAGGTTGGTAGCCAAGGGCTTTGCACAAACCCAAGGCATTGATTATGAGGAGACATTTTCTCCTGTGGCTAAGATGCCAACAATCAGAGTACTAGTGAGTGTAGCTGCATCCAAGAATTGGAACATGTACCAATTAGATGTCAAGAATGCCTTCTTGAATGGATGGATATCTGAAGAAGTCTACATGTCACAACCACCTGGCTATGAAGATCCCAAGAAGGTAAATTATGTTTGTAAATTGAAGAAGGCTCTATATGGATTGAAGCAGGCACCTAGAGCATGGAATTACAGGTTGACAACATATCTCCAAGACCAAGGATTTGTGATGAGTAAAGCAGACACTTCTCTATTCATAAAAAGGAGTAGTACAGAGGTAATCTACTTGTGTGTTTATGTTGATGACATCATCATTACATGCAATGATGTCAATGGTATTAGGAGCATCAAAGGACAAATGATGAAGGAGTTCAAAATCAATGATCTTGAATTATTGAAATACTTCTTAGGTCTTGAGTTAGTCTACACTAATTCAGGTATATATATCACTCAAAAGAAGTATGTACAGGACATTGTGAAGAAGTTTAACTTGCAGGATGCTAAAGTCTCAAGTACTCCAATGGAGGTCAACCTAAAGCTTAGTGCTCATGAAGGTGATGAAGTCCAAGACATTACAAGATATCAAAGCATGGTAGGCAGTTTGAATTATGCTACCTTAACCAGAATTGACATAGCATATGGAGTTAGTGTGCTAAGCCAATACATGCACAAACCAAGGGTACCTCACCTAGAGGCAGCAAAGAAGATCTTGAAGTATCTAAAGGGAACTCAGAACCATGGTTTGTACTTTCCTTATACATCAGATATTGACATTAAAGTATATTCAGATGCAGATTGGGCAGGATGCAAGGATGATAGGAGGAGCACATCAGGATACATATGTTTTGCAGGTGATAAACCTATTTCTTGGTCAGCCAAGAAACAACCTACAGTAGCTTTATCATCTACTGAAGCAGAGTATAGAGGGCTAGCCAATGCCACTCAAGAAGCTATCTGGTTGAAGCTTTTGTATACAGAATTAGGTCTATACACTAGACCACCAATTATCTTTGGAGATAACACAAGCTCTCTTCACCTTGCAGCTAATCCAATATATCATGCTAGAACCAAACACATAGAGGTTCATTACCACTATGTGAGAGAAAAGTTGCTAAGCAAAGACATTCAATTGACTTATGTGTCCACTAATATGCAATGTGCAGATTTACTTACAAAAGCTTTGGATGGAAACAAGTTATGCAGATTCAAATCCATGATTAAATTGCAGGATGTGATTGAAGATTGAAGATGAAGACTTGAGCCAAAGTGTTTGGCTTGAGGGGGAGCTGTTGGTGCAATTCAAGCCTTCACACTTGGCTTGGAACCTTGGAAACTTGTTTTGGAAATTTGGAAGCTTAGTTCACTTGAAGAAAGGACCATGTGAACTTATGCTTATAAGTTCTTACTTCTTTACCCCTTGTAAAAGTCTAAATGACTTGGCATGTAAATGATCACACCTACTTGATTGGATTCGTGGAAATTAGAATGCATAAGTGGAGAGAATATCTCCCCACTTTTAGATGAGTGATTATAGGGAGCCTTAGTTTGAATTTGAATTTCAAATGTATCTCCATCACATATAAAAGTCATGTAAAAAACTCGCGGTATAGGGAGTGAACTTCCGAGCTCCATTCTTCACTATTTCTGAGTGTGTGAGTGCTACACCATAGCCTACACATCTCCAACTCATTAGGCTCCATCTATCAAGCGAATGAGATTGTACATTCATGTGAACTAATAGAAAGATTTACATTCACTATCTCTGGTTTTCTCTGAGTCATCATCTCCAAGTCTGTCAACTTCCAAGAGGCATATATCAGTGCCTACGGAACCAAATCAAGTGATTCAAGGCTTGTTGGAACCAGCTCCAAGCATACTACATACCTTAAAAATTTGAAGATCATTGGATCAGCCATCTCGAAGAAATCTCGCTCGAAGTGGTCTCTGGTATTTTTCTGCAGAGTTCCTAAAAAGTCGGGGGTACATATAATTTTGCTAAACTTCTTTCTCAGAGTATAGTTTGTCATTTCTTCTCATTCCACTTGAATATGGTAGCTTGTTAAGCTAATTTAATATGTCCAGAAGGAATTTGATCAATTGTAAGAGTGCTAGTCATACTGAGTGAAAGACTGAGCAGGTATCAATACCAAAATAGCAAGTTTTCTTGGATTCTTGAAGTCTCAAGTAGTCTGTTTTGATTTGATCATTACACATATCATTTGCGAAGTACATATATACTTTCTTGGTATCAATTGGAAGCTAATCAAGTGTACTAAGCATTCCTGAAGTCAAAGGAGGGCTGGTGTGAAGCAGGTTTAGCAGCACCTACTCAATCTCTGAGTGCATCCAACCATTCTCTCCCAACAAGAAGCAGCAAAGCAGGTTAGCCCTGAAGAAGAGAGAAGATTACTAAAAGGAAAAGCAGTGATGATGGAAGAGGAGAGTGAAGTAAGAAAGGAATTTAGCTGTGGGTTAATGGACTCGGGATTAAAGTCAATATGGACAAAACCTTCACAACAAATCAATTTCAAAGTGGATGAAGGAAGAGCAGAGATAGCAAAAGGAGTTCAGTTATTCAATTCAATACAAGAACAAAAAGAGACAGATCAAATCAAGGAAACAGAGGAAGTAGTGGTGAAGAAGAATGTTCAAGAAGAAGAAACAAGAGTTACAGACAAAGAGATCAATCAAAGCATAGAAGATATCCTGTATGACTTGAATCATAATGAAGAATTTACAGCTACAAAAGAGGAAGGACAAGAGGAGGAGCTGGATCTCATGGATATAGAGGAGCAAGAGGAAGGACAAAAAGAGTAGAAAAGTAATGATCAGATAAAGATTACTGAGGAATCAACTCTAGTCCAAGAAAAGGAAGTACAGGTAAAAGAAGGACATTTCTTTAAAGAGGAACAACAAATGATGGAGAACAAGGAGGCAAAAGACACAAAGATAACTGAAGATACATCAGGACATGAGAATAAGGATGACCAGATATTGGAATATGAAGAAGATGTTGCAAACCAAGAAAAGATGGAAGCAAATAAGAGCCATGAAGAACAAAAGACTCAGGTCATAGAGTATGAGGAAGAATATGAAGAAGAGAATGAGTGTAAAGAAAACAAGCAGATAGAAGTCAAACAAATAGAAATAGAAGTTGGGTTGGAAAGGATGCCTAAAAATATAAGATCTGCTTGCAAGATCATTATGAGCAACATAGAGCAGTTCAGACCATCCAGCAGAAACATGATTATATCAGGCATGGTAGCTGAATCTGAGTTTGAAAAAGGCAGTGGTATCATTAAAGAGCACAAGAAGGAAAAGGAACAATTGGCAGAACAATTGAGGATTGTAAAGGAGAAAAATGAGGAATTGACACATAGAGTAATTTCCTTGGAAGAATTAGAGGTACAACAACAAAACAAAATTCAATATCTTGAAGAAAAGTGTGCAAAACAGACAGAACATAGTAGTAAAATTGAGATGGAGTTGAGAAAAATTGAAGGGAGATACAGAACCTTGCAGAATTCATATCAATTATGGCCAAGGCAAATGAGGAAATAAACAGACTATTAATGGAAGAAGGCCAGTGGAAGGAAGAAAGCAAGACTGTTCAGGTGACACAGGAGGAAAAGGAAGAATTACACAAGGAAATCATGAGATTGCAAACAGAGTTGAAAGAAGCCAAGGAGTTGGAAAAATAGGCTCGTATACATGCTCCTACCTCAATGAGGGGTTACAACAAATTACATATGGATATAGAAAAGGAAAGAAGTGAGTGGGTAGCAGAAAGAGAGATATGGGCATCTAAAAATAGAAGTTTAATGTTAACAATAGAAGAGCTGCAAAAAAAGCTGGAAAAACCACAAATTCAGGTGGAAGATCAGATAGAGACTACGCATACAAAAGATTATGAAGTAGGAAGTAATGACAGAACTCAACATGGCAGTGAACCAGAAAATAAAGCACGAGAAGAAGAGTATTCAGAGGAGTTTGTCCAAAAACTTCTGACAGATAGAGAATCTAGAATGGATTTCATTAGAAAAATGCATGATGAATACGAGGAGCAGATTGTTACATTTGCTTTAAATAAAGGGATAAATCCTGATCAACATCATTGGGCTGCAGATGGATTAGGCATACCTTTGTGCATGATCATGGAAAGTATTAAAAATTATCAGTTGGCAAGGGTGGGATTACCTCCAAACAAGTATCTAGAATACGAGGAAGATATCAATGTGACCAAGGACTTATTTGAAAAAGCTAATCCAAAATGGAGAAATAGATGGTTGGATGCAAATAAAGAGTGCAAAAAAATATGGAAGGAAGCACCTATTCAGCTGAAGATTAATCCAGCATACTGCCCAGTAGCAAGGAGAAGAGAGTGGACATTTTTTTGGGAAAGAAGGAAAGAAGGACAAATTCCATCCAAATGGTTGAATTTTCCAAAGATAGCAGGTCCGAAGGCAGGAACATGGCCTACAAAGAAGTATATGGTGGACACAACTGAATCTATCATTGCCACATACAAGGATGTTAATGACCCAGCATGTATTTTACTAATCAGAGTAATGAGACTCATCATGGCATGTATAGAGACTTATACTGATACAGATGTCAGAATTCTAAATTACATTGGCTTCAATTCACCTACTGACGCTTTATTATTTGATCTAAGTGAAACACCTGACATGATATGTTTGATGGCTTATTATAGCAGAATAATATTTTTGGGCAACCATTATCTCCAGATTTTTGAAGATGCATTTGATTACGGGTTCTTTGAAAGGGAATCAAAAATATTTGGAAATCTGTCCGTTGTAACAAAGTCTCGACTTACTGCTTATGAAGTTGCATATACAGAGTACCTAAAAAAAGATGTAATTGATAAACCAGAGGCTATTGTGCAGTGGAGGAAAGCATTATTTGAGATGGTAAACAATTTGAACATTACAGAAAGAAAGAGCCATGACCTACTGTGACAAGTGTATCAAAGAAAGAAGAAGTGAAGAAAGCTTTCATGGAATATCAGCAAGAATGTCTTTTGTCAGGAGCCAAAAGGTCTAGGAGGGGAAGAATGTTAGAAGAAGTATTTTTTTGAAGTATTTTTGATGGAAAATAATTGAAAAATGCCAAAAACTTGTAAAAATATTTATGCAAATGATGTAAAAATAAGGAAGAGTCTTCCTTATGGAGAGTAGAATCATATGTATTTTTTCTAGAATTTTTGGGAACTCCTAGATAGCATATTTTTAGATTAAAAGGGGAAAGGTCCAAAATTCAAGTGTGAAAAAGGGACACTTGAAAATGTATAAAAGACAATTTCCTCTATTATGAGAGGTGTGGAGAATGAGTTCTCCTATGCGCAACGGAAGTGTGTAGTGAGCCCTTGTATGTCCAGCACTTGGACAAACATCTGCACCTTAGATAGCTTGTTGCTCTCAATACAAAACTCAAATGGACTTGAGACTTTAGTCAATTAAAGTAGACAAAGAGAGCTTTCTAACAAGCTATAAATGACTTAATTTGGACACGTTTTGATTAGGAAACACAACTGTCAAAGATGAACTACCTGTCCACACAGATATGCTAAAGAACTGAGCTTCACTCTTGGACTGATAACTCTCTGAATATATATCCTTTGAGAAAGATATTTGGTACAGAGAAAGTAGACACAAATAGCTTTCCAACAAGATACAAAACAAGTAATTTGGATGAGTTTTGATCAAGAAACTCAACTCACCAAGATAGACCACCTGCACACATAAGTACACTGTAAAACTGGACTTTACTATATGAACGATATCTCACAAAATATAAATGATCTCAATGAGATATTTGAGACAGTGAAAACAAGACAAAAATCATGCAATTTGGATATGGTTTGGTCTGGAAATTTAACCGACCAAAATAGACTACCTATCTACACAGGTATACTGAAAAACTAGACTTCACTCTTTCACTGATATCTCACAAAGAACATAAGCTTTCAAAGAAATATTTGATATGCAGAAAGTACACGAGATAAGCTTTCCAATGAATGTTTAAACGCACAAAATGGTTACATATGCACTAAGATATGAGCTCTGCAACAAAGCTATGTACAAACTGACGTGCGGCTGGAAGGAGTCTAAGGAAAGCCAAAATGACAAAATGGCCAGATCCGACTACTGGGAGCTCTGACCTCTTTCTCTCCTTGTTTTGAATGTGCTCCCACTTCACTTTTATAACCAATGAGCATGTGAGGAAGTTTGTGCCTTCTTCTTAACTCACCACTTTCTCCACTACATGCTACTAACTACAAGGCAAGATATTGTATCTCTTACTCATCATGAATTTTGACTAGACTTTTTCTTTTATTATTTTTTCCTTTTTTCCTCCACTTTTTCTTTATCTTTGTATTTGGTAAATTTATCCACGCATGGCTCATATGAAAATGAGCTTGTACATTTATCTTCAACACTCCCCCTCAAGCTCATTTGGGAGTTATCTTCATCCATGTCCTTCAAATTTATCGCATCCTTGAAATCTTTGAGTTTAGAAGCATCCAAGAACTTTGTAAACATATCTACAACCTGCTCTTTGGTTCTGATGAACTTTACCTCCACATCTTTGCTCAGCACCATCTCCCTTACATAGTGGTAGTGGACCTCTATGTGCTTGCTCCTTGCATGAAACATAGGATTGCTTGCCAAGTAAATACTTGACATGTTATCACCGTATATAGGGATGGTTCCAACTTGCACTCCAAGATCAGCCAAAAGCTTTTTAATCCACATTGCTTCACATGTGGCAAAAGCTAATCCTCTATATTCAGCCTCCATAGATGAAAGTGCAACAGTAGGTTGTTTCTTTGAGCTCCATGTGATAGGTTTGCTTCCTATCATGAACACATAACCTGAGGTTGATCTTCTATCTTCCTTTCAACCTGCCCAATCAGCATCACTAAAGCCTTTGACCTGCAGTTCTTCATCAAACTTGTAAAATAGAGCATGATTATCTGTATGCTTTATGTATCTCAACACTCTCTTGGCTGAATTTAAGTGTTCACTTGTCGGGGCTTGCATAAACTGAGAAAGTACACCAACAACATAAGACAAATATGGTCTTGTAATGTTTACATAGATCAATGATCCTACAATGCTTCTGTATGTCGTTACATCTTCCAATGGTTCTCCATCATTTGAACAAATCTTTGTATTTGTGTCCATGGGTTGAGTGAGTGGTTTGCATTCACTCATTCCAAATCTGAAAAGAACATCCAACAAGTACTTCTTTTGCATCAAGTAGATGCCACTCTTTCCATGAACAACTTCAATTCCTAAAAAATATTTCAGCTCTCCAAGATCTGAAATTTTAAACTCCTTACCAAGCTTCCTTTTGATATCTTTAATCCCTGTAACATCATTTCCTGTTTTGATGAGATCATCGACGTATATGCAAATATATACCTCTCTATTTTCTTCCTTCTTCATGTACAACGAAGGATCTGCACTACTTGGGTTGTATCCACACTTAGTTAGATACTCTACCAATCTCTGATTCCATGCTCTTGGTGCTTGCTTCAAGCCATAAAGTGCCTTCTTCAACCTGCAAACAAAATCTGGATGGTTTGCATCTTCAAATCCAACCGGTTGACTCATGTATACCTCTTCTTGTAGTTCTCCATTAAGAAAGGCATTTTTGATGTCGAGTTGATATAATGGCCATCTCCTTAAAGCACCAATTGCTATTAAGGTTCTAATAGTTCCCATCTTTGCAACAGGGCTGAAAACTTCATCATAATCTATGCCTTGTGTTTGTTTAAATCCTTTGGCAACTAATCTAGCTTTATATCTAGCTAGTGAACCATCAGCATTCCTCTTTACTTTAAATACCCATTTGTTTGGAACAATCTTCATACCTTCTTTCTTTGGCACTAGCTCCCATGTGTGATTATCTTAAGAGCTTTGATCTCCTCTTTCATAGATTGCTTCCATTCCTTTTGTGTGCAAGCTTCTTCATATGTCTCAGGCTCTTTGTCTTTGATAACCTACATCATATATGCAAAATGTGTCGCCATAAAACTATCATAACTCAGTCTTTGAGTTGGATACCTTGTCCTTGAAGATCTTTTTTCATTGCCTTTAGAGAGTTGCTTCTTTAACCTATTTAGATTTACCATCGGAGTGATTACCTCTTCATATTCTTCTTCACTTGCATCTACCTCACTGTTTGGAGTAGCACTTGCCTCTTTGGCTCTACTATGAGCTGAATTTGGAGACAAAGAATGACTCCCCCTCCATGTTGAACATTCTTCATTTGATGTAGATGCCTCTGGACTTGAAAGCTTTATGCTTGATTGTTGAACTTCTCTTTGATTTGTTCCTACATAATCATCACAATCTTCTTCAAGAACCTTTTCCTTTCCTTAATGAGGGATTAGTTGTTCAAAACCTGGATATACATCTTTCAAGTTAATGGAAGTTATAAAAGGCTTCCATCTTTCATCTTCTCTCAAGCCATTGAGAGTATAACACACAAGATCTTCGTCCTCAACCGTTGTGCCAATAGAAGCTAAAGCATCGCTTAGCTCCTTAATCTTCAACGTATATTCAGCTATGGATTGACTCCAACTTTTCTTGATTGTGTCCAACTCATTTTTGAGTTGAAGTTTCCTAGCTTTGGTATTTGTTGAATACATCCTTTCAAGAGCTTCCCAAGCATCCTTAGCTTTCTCTAGATGTTGAATATGACCTACCATGGCATTAGTAATGACTTGCGAAATGAGGACATGACTCTCCTATTCCTCTCTTCCCATTCTTTTGCTTGCCTCCTTTGGACTTCGGTGGCCATAGCTTGATTGATTTGAGGTTGAGCATCATCGCCGCTCACAATACCCCATAAGCCTTTGCCCATTAGGTAGTTGGTCATTCTAAACTTCCACACGGGATATTTATCCTTGTCCAACTTCTCTACTTGTTGACCCAAGTCAGCCATTGAAGAGTATCAAAGACTCTGAGAGTTACCTCGAATAGTTATAGTCCTTTGCTCTTGCGTTTGTGAAGCTCCCTCTTGTTTTGTAGCTCCTCTTTTGCTTTGCTTCAACTCCAGCTCTGATGATGAAGCTTCAGCACCAAGTTCGCTCTGATACCAACTGTGGAGAATGAGTTCTCCTATGCGCAACGGAAGTGTGTAGTGAGCCCTTGTATGTCAAGCACTTGGACAAACATATGCACCTTAGATAGCTTGCTGCTCTCAATACAAAACTCAAATGGACTTGAGACTTTAGTCAATCAAATTAGACAAAGAGAGCTTCCTAACAAGCTATAAATGACTTAATTTGGACAAGTTTTGATTAGGAAACACAACTGCCAAAGATGAACTACCTGTCCACACAGATATGCTAAAGAACTGAGCTTCACTCTCGGACTGATAACTCTCTGAATATATATCCTTTGAGAAAGATATTTGGTACAGAAAAATTAGACACAAATAGCTTTCCAACAGGATAAAGACAAGTAATTTGGATGAGTTTTGATCAGGAAACTCAACTCACCAAGATAGACCACCTGCACACATAAGTACACTGTAAACTGGACTTTACTATATGAATGCTATCTCACAAAATATAAACGATCTCAATGAGATATTTGAGACAGTGAAAGAAGATTCCAGGAGCTTTTCAACAAGACAAAAATCATGCAATTTGGATATGGTTTAGTTGGGAAATTTAACCGACCAAAATAGACTACCTATCTACACAGGTATACTGAAAAACTGGACTTCACTCTTTCACTGATATCTCACAAACTACATAAGCTTTCAAAAAGCTATTTGATATCCAGAAAGTACACAAGATAATCTTTTCAATGAATGTTTAAACACACAAAATGGTTACATATGCACTGAGATATGAGCTCTGCAACAGAGCTATGTACAAACTGATGTGCTGCTGGAAGGAGTCTAAGGAAAGCCAAAATGACAAAATGGCCAGATCCGACTACTGGGAGCTCTTTCCTCTTTCTCTCCTTGTTTTGAATATACTCCCACTTCACTTTTATAACCAATGAGCATGTGAAGAAGTTTGTGCCTTCTTCTTAACTCACCACTTTCTCCACTACATGCTACTAACTACAAGGCAAGATATTGTATCTCTTACTCATCATGAATTTTGACTAGAATTTTTCTTTTATTATTTTTTCCTTTTTTCCTCCACTTTTTCTTTATCTTTATATTTGGTAAATGTATCCACGCATGGCTCATATGAAAATGAGCTTGTACATTTATCTCCAACAAGAGGGTTGGTTATTTGTATTACATGCTATCCAAGCAAAGAGAGAGAGTTTCCTGCAGAAAATCGTGTTTCTTCCTTTTGTGTGATTTCTTTGATTTGTTGAGTCTATTCTATGTGTATCCATGGAGATTTGTAAGCTTCTATTTTGTATTTCTGATGAATGTGTATGAAGAGAGTTGATTACTGATGTGTTGAGTGAGAAATTGATGAATAATGGTGTTGGAGATGAAAATCGTCTAATTTCACAGAATCGCGATTGTCTCGTCTGAAGGTTACAGGTATCATTTTTGAGTTTTGACTTTATGATTGTATTCTGCTGAGAAAATAACATGCTTTAGACACCAAGATTATTGAAATTGATGGAGTATTGCTCAAGATAATCTAAACCCTAGAAATTCCTCTTCATTTTCATTAATTCTCAGAAATCCAGCCAGTTTTCTCTTATTTCTTGGATTCTATCATCTAGAAGGGGTTGTGGTCTCTTGTATACTTCCAGGATTGACAAATATAAGATGTATTGTTGATTCTTTATGCTAAATGATTGGAGAGGACAACTCCAAAGGTTAACAACAAACAGAGAGAAACACCAATACCTGCTCCACAACTCCTCAAACCTCACACATGCACTATGGCAATTCAAAAGCGATGGGATGAGGTAGATAACAGCCTTACACACACAAATCAAGCACACTACAGACACAAAAGCTCTTGGAGAAGAAGAAAATCAGCAGGAAAGAGGCAATTTCAAAAATCAACTTCAATTCTCACAATGGCAAAAAGTCATTTACAAAGAATCACCAAGTGACTTATATATATGTGCCCTAAAATTGGTCCTTTCAGACAAGGGATCGACAC
Source organism: Ceratopteris richardii (assembly GCA_020310875.1). NCBI lineage: Eukaryota > Viridiplantae > Streptophyta > Polypodiopsida > Polypodiales > Pteridaceae > Ceratopteris > Ceratopteris richardii. Next base: position 40,250,793 of record CM035408.1, on the reverse strand, counting down.
TTTTATTGAAAAACACTAGTCTCCTACTATGTTACAAGGATTATGTTACAATGATTGGGGTTTATGCATCTAGAGGACGGCTCTGGTGCATTTACATAGTTTCATGAGGTATTTCATAGGAATTTGAAGAAGAAAATTTGTGCCCATAATTTGAAAATTTTTGGGGCTCCCATTTCTGTGCTTCTTTACTTTACAACACTCTCCCCCTCTTTGTCTTTGTTGTCCCTTGAAATTCTTTGCTTCTTGTCCAAGGCTTGCTTATTCTTCTTCCAATACACGCACCCAACAGTCAAGGAAACAATTAGGACCTTCAGACAATTTGTTACTTTATCCGATCTTAAGTCGTGTGCTTCCATCCTCCCCTTGGTATTCCATACATTCATACATCTAGGTTGTTTTGATAGTTCGGGCTGCCACACATGCACCTAGTGGCTAAGAATGTGATTATCTTAGTCACACTTTTCCACTTTTTAGCCTCTACCTCCTAATTTTTGGCCTTCGGATGATTCTTTGTTCTCACACATCTATCCCTATTGTATTGCTGAAGCATGTTTACTTCTTTTCACCGCACACACCACTTGGTAAGCACTGCATCTGTTGCTGTCTTTTGGTTGATGCTTCAAAGGACCTGTGTTTAATCTTTTTTCACACACTTTGGGACCTCTTTCTTTTGTGTTGTGGCATGATGCCTGCCCCTGTGGGGCTTTTTGATTTTCTTCTTCTTCTTCTTCTCTTACTTGATTCTCCCTCCACACATCCCTCCTCCTGAACTATGTCATCCGTGACAGGCTTTGGCTGGCAATGTGAGTATGTTTGAATGGTTCTTTGCTCTGTTTGGTTCAGCAGATTAGCTTCATATATCATTAGTTCTTTCCATTGAGTTGATTTTACTCCATCATTTGGTGTGTATCTATGATCTGCAAAGAAGTTTAATTCATAGGCCACCAATTGTGCATTTAAGTTGGAAGTCATTTTGACAAAAATGTCCGAGTCCATTTCAAAAAGTCCTATGAAAAATGCTTTTTTGAATGCCTGCATATATTGGCTCGATAAGAACATCAAGCGTGAGTATATAGCCATGATGGTAAGTCAGCAAGGCATGATAGAGAGATAAAAAATGAGGGTGCCTATGCCTTGATAAAGTTCAAAAATGTGTATTGAGTAGCATGCTGACACTTTATTCATCGTCTTTATTGCTAGGTCAAGGATCCTAGCATATCTTGAGAGCCAAAATTCTATTGTACGTACCATATATTCTTCCATGGGTAAGTAATTATGTGGTGGGCTTGGTAACAATGGGTAGTTCAGCCACTGATTGTTGAGTGTGCCCTAGCACTGTTCTTCCCAAAATTGTTTCTTGGATCTTCTTCCTAGCACTAGGCAAAAAGATGGGTTCACTTATAGTAAGTATGGTGCAAACTCCCAATGTACCCGTAGAGTCGAATTCTTTTCGAAAACATTTCGTCTCCATATCAGATCTCGTTTGTCAAATTCTTCTTGTGTATAAGAGAATGTATCTATTTTGAACTACAAGTCTTGATCTGATTCTTTCTTTGTAGTTCTCTTGATGTATTGCATGGTTTCTTCTTTTAGTAGGCCCTATGGTATGCTGAAGGGCTTCAAAATTTTCTCTAAATTCTTGCTCTTGATCTTTGCTTCTCTCATTACTTTCACGACTTGATCTTCAAATTGTTCTGTAATTTGGGACACCGGTAGTGCCTGTTCATTTCAACTTAGTTCTGCAATAGGCCGTGCATGACTATCAATGCCCTTCTCTGCTTCTTCTTTATGTATGGTGGGAGAAGGAGGACATACCTATGTCTCCATAGTAGCCACTTGGGATCTTTGAACTACTACTGTCCCCATATTGTTTTGCTTTGTGATTTGATCTTGTAATATTTTTATTAGTTCTTCTTGTTCTTTTAACTGATCTTTTGCTGTTGTAAGCTCTTCATCACTTTGTTTCTTTCTCTCTCCTAGGAATTCCAGTTGATCTGCATCCTCATTGCATTGTTCAATGTACCATGCATCAGTTGTTTTCCATTTCTTTCTCAATTCATTTGTGTCATACATGTATTTCTTTTCCCACTCTTCTCTTAGTTCTTGCTCTTGCTTTAACTGATCTCCATACTTAGATATCTGAGCTTCTAACTCTTGTGTATTATTTTGTTGACTATCGGGCACCTCTACAGGTTGATTAAGCAGGATTGCATTCATTAATTCCTTATTCTTGTTTCTCAGGTTGTCTGCCTTGTCCATATAGAGGTTTATTTGAGCTTCTAAAAGTTTGCTTTTATTTGATAAGCGTACCTTCTTGGCTTTGCTGGTCTCATACCTACTTTGAAGCTCTTTAAGCTGATCTTGCATCTTCTGATTTTCGTCAATGAGTAGTGTTAGACGGCCGCCAGAGTAGGACAAATGTATGCCGGATGTAACGGAGTTCCTTGAATTACGCGCGAAAAATTGGTACGCGCATTCTGTAAACGTCTTTTTAAAGTAATGGAAAAAGAGTGATAGAGACCCGTTTTTTTTGTCTCAGAAGTTGTTTGAGTACTGTCTGAGTGGTGTGGTGTCATCAAGATATTGAATCATATTCCTATATTGTTCTGTTCAGTCTGTTCGTCTATTCCTACTGTAGTGCAGAATAATGAACGTGTAGTATCGAGTGTGAATCTGTTGTTGACAGTTGGTTCTCTATTCACTGTTGATTCCGTTCACAGGGAAGGACTAATATCGATAATAGTATGAACTGCGAGTTGGAGCACTGATAAACTTGGTGATGAGTTAAACTGTGATTAGTATGATGGTTGATTGAGTTCGGCATACGGTAAGCCTGTACACCCTCTGGTATGGTCGTATGTCTGATTACTATCTGGTATACATGTCTGTCCTGAAGAAGTGTGTAGTGATTCGCATAAGTTTAGTAAGTTGAGTAACTCTATTAGTCTGCAAGTCAGAACCAGACTACTGCTCCGTTACCATAGCAGATTAGTCTATAAGTTCGGCATCCTAATACGCAGAAACAGTTACTGGTCAGTTAAAACTAAGTATCTGAGCTAAGACGCGATAAGAGTATTTGTGATTATGTAAGGATTTGGGAAAATAGTACAGGGCCTCTGTCTAACAGACCCCTACCACTCCCAAGAACCCGCTTGATCTGACAACGCCTTTCGGTAATTGAAAGTTTAATATAGTTTACGGTGAACCTCTATTTTATGTTAAATACTTGCTCGGTACGATTTCGGCTAGTTATTAAAACAGCGTAACTGTGTAACATTTAACACTTGGTGCCGTCTGTGGGAAAGTGGCATCAAAATTGCCAGTCATTTGTCAGAATTAGACTATCGTTCGATTGGCAGTAGCAACAGACCAGACTGTTGCAGACTGTCCCGTTAGTAATACTACGCGAATAGTACAAAAGATGATATATGCCGGTTACTCGATCCGGTGAAACGTATCCCAAGAACCATCAGTCTGGAGTACTAAAGCCAACTTTGGGAGGCAGAAGTACAACTAGGACTGACCCAGTTGTCAAGAAAGTTAAGAACGTTAAAACTAATTCCGGTCATATTCCGGTAGAACCTGTTACGCCTCTGGTAGAGTCCGGTACTATTTTGGCACAGTCTGTCAAAGATATAGTAATCCCAGAACCTACCAAGATGCATTTGGAATCTAGCTTAACACTTATGGGAAAAGATTCAGATTCATCTACAATTAGAAACACTTTAGTCACAGAAATCGGCGAAGGCGAAAAAACGCCGAATTCGGGCACAATTTCGGTTCATTCCGGTGAAATTTTGGTAAGAGAATCACAGTTTTTCGGTGACGATTTAGCATTTTCTGCTAAATCTTCAGCCCATCTGCCGTGCTTGGAAGCAAGTTCCCATACACTAGACATCAAGGAGGAAGGAAGGTTGTTTGAAACAGAGATTCGAAGCATATTAGACAAGATAATCGCACTGGAAAGTGCGTCATCCGACGATACAGATTCCGGTAGTTCAGAAGGAAAGTATAACACGCTCACAATGAATGGACAACAACAGTTATGTCCACCCAGGCCACCTCCAACGGGAGTGACGTACACTAAGTTTGGTGGATTTCCAAGAGATGATCCGGATGCTCACGTACGCACCTTCGAGATAAGCTACGCAGTACTCAATCATCCACAGAATCAGGCCTACAAAGCAATTGTCTTCCAATCTACACTTGTTAATGAAGCAGCTAGATGGCTTACAGAATATGATATTAATCATTTCGGCACCTATGAAGCAGTACAAGATGCTTTTCTGCAACGATTCAGGCTAAAAAAAAATCCAGCCGAAATTTTTTATTATCTGTAGAACAATAGACAGAAACCAAATCAAACTGTACAGGAGTATGCTACTCTCTTCAAAACACACTTAAGGCAGCTACCACCGGCCCATGCTAACTTACCAGATGATGTTATCACTCAGTGGTTCATCAATGGCTTGGTTCCACAACTTAAGCAGATCATGATCATAAGATGTGTCGGAGCCATGTCCCTCGATGCAGTCATTGCAATGACTCTGCAACTGGAACACAAAGTCGGTGGATTTACAGAAGATTTAGAATGGTTAAAAGCAAACAAGAATGTTGCAGAAGATATGACTAGACAGGTATACTACAACATATGCAAAAATTCAGGTCATACTAGTGCCAATTGTGCACTCAATCAAACGTTTTGTGCTATCTGCAACACTACCGGACACACCACTGGAAACTGTGTTTACAATGCCAGAATACAGGGAACAGCAACGGTCAATGCAGTTATTCAAGAACATGGACAGCCAGCGAATCACTACGTGCCTCCGCAATTGAGAAACAATCAACCGCAAGGATATCGTAACTACCGAGGACAGAGGAACAACAATTTTAATGCAAACCGCTGGCAGAACGGAGTACCACCAGAAAATCCCAATCTACCACCACCACGCTGTCATTTTTGCGGCGAATTCGGACATATTAGAAGATTTTGCAAAGATGCAACTGAGTATGATCAAAGGAAGAAGGAACGCCAACATCCAATGGCCAACATGGTAAAACTCACACCGGTAGAGACACAGGCTGCTGCAGTCCAAACTCGTTCCGGTAAACAATTGCAACCGGCAGCAGAAATATTTGAACCAGGGGTACGTGAACAACACAGAATGTATAACAAAGCTAGTCAATGGACCACAACAGAACCACCAGTCTTTCCAGAGCCTATTCCGGTAGCCCAACCCTTGTTAACAAAGGAAGGAACACAACAAAAGGAGTTAGCAGCAGAAACATCATCAGCAGCAGATACATTGCCCATCGTAGACACCTCCGCATCAGTAGAGGCATCAACTTCAACATCAGTAGAGCCTGTCAATCAATCTCAACAGGCTTGGGAAATCTTATCTAAGGCATCGATCACTCTGCCTTTGGGCCAACTACTGGCATTAGTACCTGGAATTCGACAACAGTTCCAACAACAGTTCAGTCCGGTACCTTCTTGTATTTCGGCAACAGCAGCAGTTCAACCGGAACCTGATTCTACGGTTGATCATTCAGTTCCCTTGATTACAGTATGGTATAAGAATCATAAGATTACGCAGGTATTAATTGATGGAGGCTCTGGTGTTAACATTGCGACTGCGGCATTATGCAAAAGACTAGGATGGACCGAAATCGAACCAGTTCAATTTTTTGTCAGAATGGCAGATCAATCAAGATTCCATCCTGTAGGACTTGTGCGAAATGTACCCATCACTTTTCAAGGTACGACCTTTAAAATGACCTTTGTTATACTAGATTTGCCAGAATCCACTTTGGATTACAACCTTCTTTTTGGCCGACCTTGGCTGAAACATGCGAAGGTAATACAAGACTGGTCTGCACAAGAGCTTACGTTTAAAGATGCCAATCGTAGATATGTGGTAAAATTAGATGCTATACAACCTTGCGAGTTACACGCTAGACCGTATTTTGCTGAACCAGTCCATATGCTAGATGGATTGTCAGATGATGAAGAAGAAGAGTTTTTGAAGAGTAACGCTGACTTAATTTCATTAGGGACTATTGATCTACAGCACGTTGTAGATAATTGGAATGCTTCAGTTTGTACAGTAATACCCGTCACAGAAGAGGCTAAGAAGGAAGACACTGTTTCGACACATGACGATGAATTGCAGCAACTTTTTAAACCAACAGACAACACAGAGAAACATCAACAGTTCTATGTCCCCGAAGATCAGCTGATTACTTACAATTTAGGAGATAAAGATCATCCGCGTCCTGTGAAGATAAAGCAAAACTTATCGGAACCATTTCGAGCAGATTTAATCCAGCTACTCCAAGAATTCATTGATGTCTTTGCATGGGACTACAAAGACATGAAAGGATTGGACCCCAGTATCTACCAACACAGGGTCATGCTAAAGCCAGAGTCAAGACCGATAAAGCAAACCAGCTACCGGATGAATCCCCATTATGCATCCCAGGTTAAAGCAGAACTTGATAGGTTATTGAAAGTTGGATTTATCGTACCAGTAGAGCATGCTGAATGGATCTCTCCGATTGTGATTGTGCCTAAGAAAAACAAGCAATTGAGAATCTGTGTAGATTACCGGAAATTAAATGCAGCAACCATATCGCAGCCCCATCAAGCCCAGTCACCACACCAGAACTTCTGAAGCCTCTACATCCTCCCTTAACTATTCACCTCCAAACTCACAACAACTCCTCGCCGGAACCTCGTCACAACCTCGTCCTCCCCTGCCACCAATTTTTTCGGAACTAGAAAATATGGGTCGCCTTTTAATTAGTCTATCCCAACAACTGCCGCAACACCTGAAGCATGCCACAGACAGTGCCCGAGAAGCATTCCAAAGGAAATTGGAAATAATGGAGGCGGATATCACCCCTCTTCAGGAAGAATTACAAGCAGCAAGAGCAGAAAATCATGCACTACAAGAGCAGATCAAGCAGCTACAGGCTACACTTCAAGTACAAGAAGAGAGCTCAAGCCAGAGAGATAAGGCAATGGCTGCAAAAGAAGAAATGCTGATAGCTGCCGACGTGGAAATAATACAGTTAAAACAAACACTCAAAGATACCGAAGATACAAGAATAGCACTAGGAAACCTACTGGAAGAAACAAGAGTCCAGTTGCAGGACACAATACAAAAATATCAAGAGCAGCAAAGAGAAGCAAAGCAGGCAGTGGATGAGTTACAAAGAGCAAAAGAATCCTTAGACGATGTCAACAACATGCTGAAACATCAACTAAACAGAGAATCTAAATATCAGAAGGATTTAGCAAATGCCCGCAGAGAACGGGATGCTTACTACCAAACCATAGAGTTCCAGAACCAACAGTTCGGAAGATTAGATAATCAGGTACGCAACCAGAAAGACAGAATCAACGAGATGCAGAAACAAGTAACGGACATGAAGACAGCAAGAGACGCGGCATTATCAAACGATTTTTATTTACAGGAGGCCTTTTTGCAAACACAGGCCAAAATTTTGCTTACTGAAGCCATCGCACTTAGTTCCGTTAGAGTAGATGCGCAGATTTTAGAACCTGATACCCTTAAACAATTATTAGAAATACTTAAGAAAAAAATAGCCCGCACATTTAGACTAGCAAGAAATATGTATCTAGAAGGAATCGTAGAGGAACAATGAATTTTGTAATAAAAATCACTTGCAGGTTCGAGTCCACCGTGCGTGCCAGTGTTAGACGGCCGCCAGAGTAGGACAAATGTATGCCGGATGTAACGGAGTTCCTTGAATTACGCGCGAAAAATTGGTACGCGCATTCTGTAAACGTCTTTTTAAAGTAATGGAAAAAGAGTGATAGAGACCCGTTTTTTTTGTCTCAGAAGTTGTTTGAGTACTATCTGAGTGGTGTGGTGTCATCAAGATATTGAATCATATTCCTATATTGTTCTGTTCAATCTGTTCGTCTATTCCTATTGTAGTGCAGAATAATGAACGTGTAGTATCGAGTGTGAATCTGTTGTTGACAGTTGTGTTCTGTATTCACTGTTGATTCCGTTCACAGGGAAGGACTAATATCGATAATAGTATGAACTACGAGTTGGAGCACTGATAAACTTGGTGATGAGTTAAACTGTGATTAGTATGACGGTTGATTGAGTTCGGCATACGGTAAGCCTGTACACCCTCTGGTATGGTCGTATGTCTGATTACTATCTGGTATACATGTCTGTCGTGAAGAACTGTGTAGTGATTCGCATAAGTTTAGTAAGTTGAGTAACTCTATTAGTCTGCAAGTCAGAACCAGACTACTGCTCCGTTACCATAGCAGATTAGTCTATAAGTTCGGCGTCCTAATACGCAGAAACAGTTACTGGTCAGTTAAAACTAAGTATCTGAGCTAAGACGCGATAAGAGTATTTGTGATTATGTAAGGATTTGGGAAAATAGTACAGGGCCTCTGTCTAACAGACCCCTACCACTCCCAAGAACCCGCTTGATCTGACAACGCCTTTCGGTAATTGAAAGTTTAATATAGTTTACGGTGAACCTCTATTTTATGTTAAATACTTGCTCGGTACGATTTCGGCTAGTTATTAAAACAGCGTAGCTGTGTAACATTTAACAGTAGGTTGTATCTTTCCATAGCTTCTTTTGTTTCCTGTTCTTTAGTTGTGATTACCTGTTGAGCATGCAATACCCTAGTAGATAGATCTTCACTTAGTGCCTTGAACTGATTTCTTTTCACGAGAGCTTTGTCATAATCTCTATTTGCTTTCATGAGCTATTGTTGTGTATCCATGGCTGTCTCGATCATTTGTTTCATCACTGGCTTTAGTTGTGTCATGTCCACAATTAGACAAGTTTTTGGTATGCTCAATTCTTTGCCTGTTTGTACATCCTTACCCTTGTCAACATGTATTGTCTCGTTATGTGGTTGTCAAGTTTATAGCTAGATTTGAGGTTCTTCTTCTGTATGTGAAGTAGACTTAGTAGCACTTCCATGAAATGTCACATCCAAAGGTGAAGGATCTGCTACTATCCTTATAGGGGTGAATAGTTCCTATTCCCCAATTTCTTCTTGTCTTTTCTCTTCCTTAGGCATCTTCATTATAGACCGACTATCCACGTGGGCTTCTTTTACTTGAAGCTTTGTTGTGTCATTCATTTTCAATGTATGTACATCTTCTTTGTTTTTTTTTTCCTTTAGTTCCTCTTCGAATGTATCCTCTCGCATTTGATATGAATGTTTGCTTTCTACTTCAAGTGAATTCTTGACTTGATTTATTTCATCCCACTTTCCATCATCATTTGATTCACTTCAAATATCAACATTCATGGTTGATGGTTCATGTTCTTCTTGGATTACATATGATGAACTTGAATTGACTAGCCCCAATTCTCTATATCGGTGAAATTTGGTTAGTCTCTTTCTTGGAATAGATGTTGTGGTATGAGTTTGATGGTAATGGTGCCCTTGAACTGGCCAATTGATCTGTCCTTCCATGAACTTGTGAGTCTCCTCCATAGCTTCTTTTAGCTCAGTTTTAGTGATAGCAGTGGCCTTCTCAATTTTGGTTCTAGGTAATGCATGCGTTCTCTTTGATGGTGGAGCCGCGTCTTCCTCTTTTAGTATCTCTCTTATTCTTTTGGCACCTCGTATCATTGGTTGTGTGCTTGTGCCTGCCTCTTCGGTCATCTTCACTCCTTTCTTCTTTTTTGGTATTGTTGTTGGCTTCACATACCTAGCCATTTTAGCAGATGATTGCATTTCCTTGAGGTATTCATGAATACCTAAAGCGTGGTATATCAATATAGTTAATGCCATGCTACCATTCAGAAACTTCTTATGACCCCATTGCTTCTTAGCTTCAAATAATTGTTCTTGAACATAGGGTGTCAAGTCTATCTGGTTGCCTATTTGCTTGGTGGCATGAGATAATAGTTGAACTATTATTTTCTATGGTGCTATATATCTCTGCATATTAGGAAAGCAAAAGTGTTGATTCACTAATCTGACTTCTTCTTCAATATCCACATGATTATTATCCATGAATGTTCAGGTTTTCGAGCCATGACTTTCCTCCTTGAGGTCCGTGGTCCCATCCTTGATCCATCCAAATGCTTCTTTAATGAGCTCATGAGTGAATTGTATGGTTACCCATTCTCCTTCTGCATCAAGAAATTTAGCTTCTAGCATAGATGGTTTATCTAACGCTAGACGAATGGTGTTCATGACTTGAGTGCATCTCTGGAAGTCGAGTTTATAGATGGGAAACTCAAAATACTTATGGATTCTAGCTTTTGTCATCACATCCACCGTGGATGGAAGCTTGTGTAAGACCTTGAAGTCTTGGGACATCAGGGGAAATTGATGGTCTGTATCCATGATCTTAATAGTCACCAAGAACAAATGTTCCCTTACTGGTTGGTCTTCTTGGAACCACTGTTCTTTAGCCTTTGTCACACTCTTGCTTGTAAATTCAAGCACTTCCTCTTTAATCATTGCTTCAGAGTCTTTGGAAGCCATCTGCACTAGTAATGTAGTAGGGATCAGTTCAAGATAGAAACCAATTCCGCAAGTTTTTGTGTAGCTCATGATTATGTTGTCCTTCACCACTCCATACCCCCTTGCATGAGTGAAGACAAGTAAGGTACCTTACCATACTTTTCATTAAGTTTCAAGTCTGAAAGAAAACAAGAGGTTAGTTTATAGCCAAAGCATTTATTTATTTACACCGAATGACCATTCCTATGTCAGTAGAAGCTAAGTCCTATTCCGATTATGGAAATGTGCACCTCTACTTTTATTGAAGAAACTATGTGCCAGATGCATGGCCTCGTAATGTGGCCCTATCATGCATACTCTGAATGCAATTGATTGTTTATGAGTGCAAGAAGAGTCCCTTGATCTTCAAGGTCGATTCCTTATCACTTCTTAGGTCTCCACATTAACCTTGGTTTTTTGTGATGGTGGCATTTTCTGCTGACACGTTCTTTTTCCTCTACTCTTGAATGTGGTCTTCGACTTATTTCTGTAGTTGGGTTGGGTTTTCTATGTTGTGGTTGTTTGAGGTTCTCTTTGATCTCTGACAGTTTCCTTTGCCTTATTTTGTTGGTATGACATTTCCTTGAGTTTTTCTATCTCTTGATTTGTTGTACTTCGGACTGCTTTCAAAATACATATGTGCTGTTGTGATTTTTGGGCCTCCACCAATGATTTTGGAAGCCATATACGAAGAATTCTTGATTTATCCCCTTAGAGATTTCGAACAGTGGTTGTTTTTCTACGTTTCTATTGGATGGTTGGTCTGTGTCGTATTTATATGATGAGACGATTGATCCTTGTGTATCCATTGTACAAGCGTGTTCATTTGAAGGGCCATTCTGGCAGTTGATATCCATGTCTATTGTTTTCTTTTAGTGTGGCTGGGCTGAGAAATTTCCTCACTTTTTATCTCAAGTTCATGTCTTGTAGGAGAATTGGTTATAGAGTCATGCAACACTTCACTATTGGCAAGTAATCCTAAAGCAAGGCACCCATGATGCACATCCTCACTTGAATCTTTTTCCCTCTCTTCCTTCAGGTTTGCTTCCTTGGGTGAGATTGTACTAAGGGTTTGGGATTGTCTAGCTTCCAAAAGACAAAAGACTTCCTTGTGCCCTATTTTGGCCTATATGTATCCTTGTGTAATGTGTATGTTGACTTCATTCTCAAAGATCTAGTATTGTGCTAGGATGAGGTCTTCATTATTGCATACCAAGAATTTTTGCTCCATAGTGGAATTTTATAGATGAAGTGACATTAGGACTTCACCTATACATTCGATACTCCCTCCCATTCCTATCATATATGCCTTAGTGGGACTCAAGGTCATCTTAAGGTGAGTGGTTAATGACACTCACATGCAACTTAGTGCCGTTCCTATGTCAATCAATGCATCCACTAATTGATATTTCGTGTTCTTGATTCCTAAGTTTAAGTATGGTCGGGAAATACTATTGCTTGTGTTGTTTGCATTACCCACTTGGTAGTTTGCCATGGGTATTGGTTCCTCTCCCTGTGCATATCTTTCATCTCTTTGTCTCATCCATGGAGTGTAAGATTGTGTGGAAATTTCAGTCTAGCAAATTCATCTTATACATCCAACAAAAGGTAAAGTAAGCCTTTCTACTGGTCATAAAACATGTGTAGGTTTTGAAGATGTTGATGGAGATTCAAGCGGTTCATAAAAAAGTCTTGATGAGGAACTTGGATTGCCCTCTATGACGCGTAATTCAGTGCAACGATTGACATATGATAGTTACATGGCTTGTCATTGTGCCTACATGACAAAGGTAATACAAGATGTTGAACCTTCTTGTTTTGAAGATGCAATTGGAAATGCAGATTGGGAAAAATCTATGGATGAGGAGATAGCTGCACTTTATGGAAATGATACATGGAAGCTGGTTCCATTTCCACAGGGAAAGAAACCCATAGGCTCCAAGTGGGTTTACAAGGTAAAGCACAATGTGAATGGTAGCATAAGTAGGTATAAAGCAGGTTTGGTAGCAAAAGGATATGCACAAACTTATGGCATCGATTATGAGGAAACATTTAGCCCTGTAGCTAAAATGTCTAGTGTCAGAACACTTGTTGCATTAGCTACAACAAAAGGGTGGACTTTGCATCAGATGGATGTGAAGAACGCTTTTCTACATGGTGAGTTACAAGAAGAAGTATACATGGACCATCCACAAGGATATGAAGATTCAAAGCATCTAGAATATGTTTGCAAGTTGCAAAAGGCTTTGTATGGGCTGAAGCAAGCTCCTCGTGCACGGCATGCAAGGATTGCTGACTACTTAACCACCATTGGATTTTCTATGTGTGATGCAGATCATTCACTATATGCAAGGAAGGGTGATGATGACATCACAATTATGGCTATTTATGTTGATGACTTGATTGTAGGTGGTGATAATGAAGAAAGCATTAAAGAGGTAAAGCAAATTGTTATGCAAGAATTTGACATGAATGATCTTGGTGTGTTGCACTACTTCTTGGGCATTGAGTTCATACATATAGAAACAGGTATATGGATGTCGCAAAGGCAATATGCCTTGAATATGCTGCAAAATTGTGGTATGGCTGATCGTAAGCCAATTTCTATCCCTTAGATGGGAATTTGAAGTTGGATACTACATCAGGTGAAGCATTGGAAAATGCTACAATGTACAGGAAAATTGTGGGAAGTCTTATAATCTCACAATTATAAGGCCTGCTCTAAGCTATACTGTTGGACTTGAAATTCAGTTTATGCAGGTTCCCAGAAAGCCACGTTTGTATGCTCTGAGGCACACTCTATGTTATGTGAGTGCTACTTTGGATTATGCATTATTTTATGAAGTTGGTGTAGATTTGTGGGTTCATGGATACACCAATGTAGATTGGGCTGGTAGAATTCTAGATAGAAGATCTACTAGTGGCTTTCTTTTCTCACTTAGAGGTGCAGCTATTACATGGAGCAGTAAGAAGCAACCCATTGTTGCTTTGTCGAGTACACAGGCTGAGTATAGAGGTGTCGTAATGGCAGCATGTGAAGCATCATGGCTGGAGATGCTACTTGTAGATTTAGGTGTGGAAGTGCAAAAGACCATCGCCATCTATTGTGATAATCTTAGCAGCATAGAACTAGCACAGAACCATGTTTCTCATGCTAGAACAAAACATATCGAGGTACATTATCACTTCATCAGAGAGAAGGTATCAGCAGGTGATATTGATCTTGTTTATGTGAGAAGAGATGAGAAGGTTGCTGATATTTTCACTAAAGCACTTGGAACAGAGAAGCTGAAGAAGTTTCGGAAGATGCTTGGATTAGAGGACATGGCATTGAGCTTGAGGGGGAGTGTTGAGATACCAAGCTCAACATGTGATGATCCATGATGACACATATTACTTTTTCATTTCTCTGATATGTATAGTGGTCACGCCAGTTATGTCATGGACACTTCATTGAGCTTTATTAGATTTATCTACCAAGAGTGGTGGCACATTTGTTTCTTGCCACCTCACTCATTCACAGACATTAGATTCCTTATGTATTGGTCTTTATATATTGTAGTAGTTGTATTCTTGTTTATAGGTCATTCTTGTACATTCCTTTTTATGTAATAGAAGAAGAAGAAGAATATAATTATTTCTTCCCTCAATCTGATTGTGTGTTTCTCTTTGACTGTGAGAGTGTGTGTGTGAGCTCTCTTCCTTATTTCCTTCCTCGTGACAATATCAATAAGTGGAAATAGGCTAGTCGATAAAGCATATCTCTTGTAAGTGAGAGGTAGTGGGTTCAAAACCTCTACATGCTAAATAAGGGACTAAGCTTGCTAGAGAAATAAGTAGGCTAACTAGGAAAAGAAGGAAGCTCTTATTGCCACTCATAAGTTAGAGTTGGTTCACATGTAGCCAATGGCTACCAACGAAACCAAGGGAACCAAGAGAACCATGAGTGCTAAAGAAGCCAAAGGTGCCAAAGTTATGCCATAGTTCTATGGCTTAGTTGATGCTTTGGAGAATTATCACTTTCTAAGCGATCTACTATTTTTACAAAAAACGTTGCTTTCTAAGCGATCTCTTATTTCTACAAAAATATCTAAAATACTATATTTTAACTATCTTCAAAAATATATGAATAAGTCCATGCACGTTCACGCGCTCATGATTCTTCACCTGCTAAATCAAAACACAATCATATTAAAAACCTCAAGAAATTAAAATCCATATAACATTCCATTATTCATAAAGTATAACAATGACTAGTCCTTGAGATTGACCTTAATGGTGACTCCCAGATGTTGCAAGTACAAAGAATTGGTTCCCAAGTTTTGTACTATCTGCAGTTGTCTCATGAATGGTCTACCTAAGATCATCTCAGACGTATGGTTCTTGCAAAGTCACAAATGGCAAAAGTATGCTCAAACCGAACACCACAAGTAGTGAGAGTTATTCCTTTTAGTAATCCTAGAGGCTTCTCAATGTGACAATCTACAATTTATAATTTCATCCTTGTTGGCCTGAGTGTTGGTTTGCCCCACCACTTCCACAAGGAGGTGGTGGCAATAGCAACACCTGCACTTGAGTCTTGTGTAGTCTTGGTAAGTGATAGGGAGATAGATATTTCCTTCTTCCGCTTCGCTCATATATCCTATTTTGTCCAAGGGTATGTCGAGTACTTTCTTATGTGCCCCTCTGAAGAGATGGATAGGTATGTGCTTGAAGATGAAGAGGTGTTGCAAAATCCTTGATCTACAACAGCCAAATGAACTCCAGAAGTATATGGTGGGCCCTTTTAGCTTGCCAGTGGATGTATTAGACACCCTATGTACCTTGGAAGATCACTCTCAAAAAGATAGATCAAAACAGATAAGTTGGAGCTAGCTCAGAGGTGAAAACTTGCTATTCTTGGTTCATACACATGTCCAGTGTTTTACATAATTCTCTG
Source organism: Ceratopteris richardii (assembly GCA_020310875.1). Lineage (NCBI taxonomy): Eukaryota > Viridiplantae > Streptophyta > Polypodiopsida > Polypodiales > Pteridaceae > Ceratopteris > Ceratopteris richardii. Next base: position 40,235,317 of record CM035408.1, on the reverse strand, counting down.
AGCACAGCAGCAATTAGCTTAATTCCTTTTGGTGAGGTCTAGGTAGCTTAAAGAGCTAACTTTCAAGAGTAATCTCATCAAAAATAATAAACCACACACTAAGAATGAGTTTTAACAAGTGATGACATCATCCCGATTTTCACGGGCTGCTATAATTTGAGACCAGTGAGCAGAAAAATAAACATAACTCAAAATCTAGGAATCCAATGATTATTTGTATGGTTATACTAGACAGTAAGCTGAATCCAACAAGCTTTAACTCGCTGAATTTGGATGAGTAACCACTGAGAAATGGCTCTGACAAGGTGAGTGAAAAAGTTGGGTACCTGACAGAGAAGTGAAAATGCACAGACATTGTTGACTTCAACTGAACATAACTGAAGATTGCAACATCCAAATGACATGAAAATTTGTGAGCATATAGTAGACTTATAGAGATAACTTTACCAAGTTAAATCACTGAAAATGATGCACCAAGCTCAGAGAAAACATCTCTGCAAGCTGACCAAAAAAACTAAGAGTAATGGCAGTGAGTAGTACACTTCACAAGAACATGGAAAGATGAACTCAAATAATCATGAAAATGAAAGTATATTGCTTGTACAATACAATGACTTACTGATACATATGTGTGCCTTATAATCACACCTTGATATGGCATAAAGCTCAGCTCTTGGAGGTCTTCACATAGGTCTCTCTAACCACGACTAAAACTGCCATCTATTTATAGTTGAGTTTGGGAGGCTAACTTCCCTCAATCAGTCTCCAATCAATCAATGATTGATTTGATTCTCTACCTACCACAAATCATGAATTCGTGGCTCCTCTTTCCATTCTTGATCAAGTGGACTCAACCATTTAAGATTCTTTCACTTTTACATTAAGTAAACTCTTCAAAAGTTACAAGAGGTAGTTCACAAGTGAACTTTACATAGTCTTCATTTTAAGACTTTTTCTATGACTTTGTGGGACTCAAGCCAATACTTAGGCTTGTCATAGACTTGCTCCAACAGCTCCCCCTCAAGCCAAGTATGCTTGAGGTCTTCAATCTTCCAAGATTACCTGCAAACCTATCATAGCCTTGAATTTGCAAAGCTTTGTACCATCCAATGCTTTGGTTAGAATATCTGCACATTGTTGATGAGTGGACACATATGATATTTGAATCTCTTTGCTTAGAACCTTTTCTCGTACATAGTGATAATGAACTTCAATATGTTTAGTCCTTGCATGAAAAATAGGATTAGCAGCCAAATGAATAGAACTCATATTGTCACCAAAAATAGTTGGAGTTCCAAACTCCAATCCAAGATCTTTGAATAATGTCTTTATCCACATAGCTTCTTGTGTAGCTATGGCAAGACCTCTATATTCAGCTTTAGTAGAAGAGAGAGCAACTATGGGTTGCTTCTTGGATGACCATGAAATAAGCTTTGAACCTGCAAAGGTAAGATAACCTGAAGTGCTCCTTCTATCTTCCTTGGAGCCAGCCCAATCTGCATCAGAAAATAGCTTCAAACCTAAATCAGATACATAAGGATAATAAAGTCCTTCATTTATGGTTCCTTTGAGATACTTGAGAATCCTTTTGGCAGCATCCATATGTGGTTTCCTTGGTGTGTGCATAAATTGACTTAGCACACTCACACTGTAACATATATCTACTCTTGTCAATGTGGCATAGTTGAGACTACCCACTAGACTTTGATATGATGTGATGTCCTCTATGAGTTCACCTTCATGTGAGCTCAATTTGTGATTGACCTCCATTGGAGTACCTGCAATCTTACAATCTTGCATCTTGAATTTTTCCAACATGTCTTTAATGTACTTCCTTTGAGTGAGAAACAAACCATGATCTTTGTAGACAACTTCCAAACCTAGGAAGTAGGTAAGTGAACCCAAATCACTTATCTTGAACTCTTCTCTCATCTGATCTTTGATCTTCTTCATACCATCTGCATCATTTCCTGTCAATATAATATCATCTACATATACACATAGGTAGATGACCTCGGAATTACTCTTTTTAATAAAGAGTGAAGGATCTGCCTTGCTTGGTTGAAAGCCTTTGTCCTGCAAGAATGAAACAAGCCTGAAATTCCAAGCTCTTGGAGCTTGCTTGAGACCATACAATGCTTTGTTAAGTTTACACACATAATCAGGATAAAATTGGTTCTCAAAACCAGGTGGTTGTGCCATATATACCTCTTCTGTTATCCAACCATTCAAGAATGCATTCTTTACATCTAGTTGAAGTATCTTCCAATTCTTGGAAGAGGCAATACTAAGCAAAACCCTAATAGTAGGCATCTTTGCCACAGGAGAGAAGGTCTCCTCATAATCAATTCCTTGAGTTTGTGCAAAGCCTTTTGCTACAAGCCTTGCCTTATACCTGTTAATTGAACCATCAGAATTCTTCTTGAGTTTATAGACCCATCTTGAGCCTATTACCTTCATGGATGAAGTCTTGGGCACCAAATCCCAAGTGTTGTTTTCCTCAAGTGCTTCAATCTCTTCCTTCATTGCATGCTTCCATTCTGATTTTGCTTTGGCCTCTTCAAATGATGATGGCTCCTCTTGGTTTATATCCTGTGCTATGTAGATAGAGTGTTTAGTTACTAATGAGGTGTCAAACCCATACCTTTTTGGTTTTTTCTTTTCCCTCATAGATCTTCTTAGGCCATGATGTGATGATTCTGCCTCATGTCCAAGTTCCCGCAATTTTGCTTTACCTTTAGAATTCCATGCTTTGATCTTTTCCATCTGAGATTCTTCATCATCCTCTGAGGTGTCTTGTTCTTGAATCTTCGGTTGTTCTCTACCAAGCTTTGGAAAATCTTCATCAAGATTATATGGTAAATTGACCTTCCTGCATGAATCTTCATACCATGAATTGTTCTCATCAAAAACTACATCTCTGCTTACCAAGAATCCTTTGTTGGTAGGGTTGGATAACCTGTAGCCCTTTTGATTGTTGTCATATCCAATAAATACACACCTTTCTGCTTTTGGATCCATCTTGCCTCTAACCTGTGAAGGAACATGAGCAAAAGCAATACATCCAAAAATTTTACAATGATCTAAGCTTGGTCTTTTTCCATTCCAAGCCTCATATGGAGTCATCCCATCAAGGGATTTTGAAGGCAACCTGTTAATCAAGTTAGTGGCTGTAGATACAGCCTCAGCCCATAAGTAATTAGGTAAGTGCTTTTCATTTAACATAGACCTTGCAGCTTCAACAATTGTCCTATTCCTCCTTTCTGCCACTCCGTTTTGCTTAGGAGTGTACCTTGTAGTTACCTCTCTTTTGATTCCTCTTTCTTGAAGAAAAGAATCAAACTCATGGGAGAAGTATTCTCCCCCTCCATCTGACCTTAGCCTTTTTAGTGATTTACCTGTTTGATTCTCCACAAGAGCCAAATATCTTTTGAAACATGAAAAAACTTCATCTTTGTGTTTCATAAAGAATAGGATAGTCCATCTACTGCAATCATCAATAAAGGAAACATAATACCTTGATCCAGATATTGAAGCTTCCTTGCTAGGTCCCCATACATCTGTATGAACCAACTCCAAGAGATCTCCATGCATATAACCTTTCTTCATGAATGGTAACCTGTGAGACTTTCCAAATTGACATGCACTACACTTATAAATCATATGTTGTTTTGACAAATTAGGAAGTCCAAGTACACTTTGGTCCCTGCAGATTTTCTTTAATGACCTTTCCCCAATATGTGCTAACCTTTTGTGCCATACTTCCAATTCTGTGAGTGTCTGACTACCATAATTAAAGAGAGCAATGTTTCTAGTGTCCTGTAATTCAAATGTGAACAATCTACCTGTCTTTTCACCTTTTGCAATTCTTCTGAATCCTTGACTTGGATCTTCAACAAATGCTCTTGCTTTTGTGAACCTGACTTGCAACCCTTTCTCTACTATCTGCCCAACACTTATCAAATTCTTTGTAATGGTAGGGACATAGAGTACCTTACTGAGTAGGTTGATGTTTCCATCAGGTGCTTTGACATTGCCTATTTTCTCCACAGGATGTTTTGTATCATCTCCTGTTTGTACCTCATGCTTATTCCTTGGATCTTCTAAATCTGATAGGAGTGCCACATTTCCTGCCACATGATTTGAACAACCTGAATCTATGTAGAAAACATGCTCATCAGATTTACCTTTTGGCATAGCCATGTTCATGATCAATAATGAATCCTGTTTGTTTGAGTCTTCTGTGTAGTTATTGTAGTCTCTCCTTCCTTTGTAGCCTCCTTGATAGTTTGAATGATTGTAGTTGTTGTAGTTGCCATGGTAGTTGTTGAACCTTCCTCTTGAGTAGCCATAACTTCCTCTATTGTATCCTCTGCCTCTTTGATTCCTGGAATTCCTAAAGCAATTTTCAGTTGTATGATTAGTTAATCCACAAATAGAACATGAGTTGGAGTCTTGGGATCTCCCCCTGCCTTGTCTACCTCCTCTTCCTCTACCTCTGCCATGTCTTCCTCTACCTGCATAGTTAGCTTTTATGTACCTGCTTCATCATCCACTTTCTTTGCCTTTCCTTTGTTATCTTTAGACTTGCTTTTATCCGTGTATAAAGCTAAAGATTGATTACCTTTAGAGCTTTCTCCATTTTTTATAAGCTTTGCCTCTTGAGTAAGTAGTTGTCCAATGAGTGTGTTGAAATCAGGTACATGCATGTCCATGTACAAATCCATAGCTGTGGTGAATGCTTCCCACTTGTCATCTGCCTTCAAGCCATTGATGACCTGCCTTACAATTCGCTCTTCATCTATTACCTCTCCAATGCTTCCCAACTGATCCACTATGTCCTTGAGCTTTGTGACAAAATCAGTCACATTTTGTTTGGGAGCCTTCTTGAGAGTTGTGAAATCCAGCCATAGTTGATGCTTCCTAGCTTTAGTACTTGAAGAAAAGAAAGCTTCAAGTGCATCCCACACTTCCTGAGATGTCTTACAACTTCTAATGTGAGGCAACAAAAAATCTGAGATAGAGTTGAGGAGATAAGACCTTGCAAGTGCATCCTTGGAGCACCATGTGCTCAATCTTTCTTGCTCTTCTTGTGTTGGTTGACTTTTGTTCCTGAAACTTGGCATAACTTCATCTCCAGCCACATAACCATATAAACTCCTACCTTGGAGATAGGCTTCCATTCTTAATGACCAACCTGAGTAGTTACCTCTGTCTAATTTGTCAATTGATGAAGGAAATCCATCTGCCATGTTGTCCAACCTTGCTCTGATACCACTGTGAAGAGATGGATAGGTATGTGCTTGAAGATGAAGAGGTGTTGCAAAATCCTTGATCTACACCAACCAAATGAACTCTAGAAGTATATGGTGGGCCCTTTTAGCTTGCCAATGGATGTATTAGACACCCTATGTACCTTGGAAGATCACTCTCAAAAAGATAGATCAAAACAGATAAGTTGGAGTTAGCTTAGAGGTGAAAACTTGCTATTCTTGGTTCATACACCTGTCCAGTGTTTTACATAATTCTCTGAGCACAGCAGCAATTAGCTTAATTCCTCTTGGGGAAGTCTAGGTAGCTTAAAGAGCTAACTTTCAAGAGTAATCTCATCAAAAATAATAAACCACACACTGAGAATGAGTTTTAACAAGTGATGACATCATCCCGATTTTTCACGGGCTGCTACAGTTTGAGACCAGTGAGCAGAAAAATAAACATAACTCAAAATTTAGGAATCCAATGATTATGAAAATTTCTATGGTCATACTAGACAGTAAGTTGATTCCAACAAGCTTTAAATCACTGAATTTGGATGAGTAACCACTGAGAAATAGCTCTGACAAGGTGAGTGAAAAAGTCGGGTACCTGACAGAGAAGTGAAAATGCACAGACACTGTTGACTTCAACTGAACATAACTGAAGATTGCAACATCCAAATGACATGAAAATTTGTGAGCATATAGTAGACTTATATAGCTAACTTTAACAAGTTAAATCACGGAAAATGATGTACCAAGCTCAGAGAAAACATCTCTGCAAGCTGACTAAAAAAATTGAGAGTAATGGCAGTGAGTAGTACACTTCACAAGAACATGGAAAGATGAACTCAAATAATCATGAAAATGAAATTATATTGCTTGTACAATACAATGACTTACTGATACATATGTGTGCCTTGTAATCACACCTTGATATGGCATAAAGCTCAGCTCTTGGAGGTCTTCACATAGGTCTCTCTAACCACGACTAAAACTGCCATCTATTTATAGTTGAGTTTGGGAGGCTAACTTCCCTCAATCACTCTCCAATCAACCAATGATTGATTTGATTCTCTACCTACCACAAATCATGAATTCGTGGCTCCTCTTTCCATTCTTGATCAAGTGGACTCAACCACTTAAGATTCTTTCACTTTTACATTAAGTAAACTCTTCAAAAGTTACAAGAGGTAGTTCACAAGTGAACTTTACATAGTCTTCATTTTAAGACTTTTTCTATGACTTTGTGGGACTCAAGCCAATACTTAGGCTTGTCATAGACTTGCTCCAACAGCCCCTACCTAGGAATGAGTTTTAGTTACTTCTGGCACTTGATTAGCTATGTATTTCCATAGTTCTTACTTGATTTTGAGTAGCTCCTCCAAAGTGAGATGGCACTGCACTTTGGTGTTCTTCACCACGTCTATATTTCTAGGTACAACTGAGGTTTTGTTTCTTACCATGATCATGGGTGATCTTATATGGATGAACTTAGACTTCCATGGGCCTCTAAAATGAGGTAATTCTTGTAGAGAATTGGATTCAAAGTCTAATCATTTTCTCGATTGTGCATCTTCTTGCTCACTATCAATTGAGGGAATATGTCACAATCTAGGAAAAAGCCTTGTATGGTCACTAGCTAGGTGGCCATAGGGCAAGGAATTGGACAATCTCGAATGAAGTAATCTCCTTCGCATCTATAGCATGGCCATTGGGCACTTGGGGTCTCATTCGTCTTACTTGAGGCCTAGGGTTAGGGTTTGTGTACATTACATTTGTATACTTTTGCTCCCAACAAGGTTCACTAGGGTTTTCATAAGGGTACATCTGAGTGTGCTCTGGTGAGTCCGTGTAGTAATCTAGTGGGCCATCTACATGCATTGAGTCAAAGCTATAAGCATTAGGATCACAGTGGTGGTTCTGGTACTAAGGATCTACTTAATTTTTCCTTAGATGATGCATACTTGATTGGGATCACATTGTCAGGTGGGGGAGTTTATTGACCCAACAATGGTTAAGGTCTTTGTTGAGCTTGGTATTGAGGCTGGTAAGGCTTCTTTGGCTTAAAGTATTGTTGAAGTTGGTACTTATTTTGATATCTTCTTGGTTGCCAATACGACTGTGGATAACTTTGTCTAACCACCTACTTGTTATGAGGGCAATCATGTGCATTGTGGTTAGTGTATCTTCTCTCAATGGTGCAATATTGGCCATTAGGTTTTCCTTGGGGTCGAGTCATGATTGGGAAAACATTATCCATGTGGTCTCCTCCATAGTTGTAACATTGTTTCACTGAGACCATTCTAGGGGTAGGCTTGCTCGAAACTCCTAATTTTTGGGCAACTTTCTCTACCAACTCATCTATCAAAGTACATGGTTTGGAAGTGAAGCTAGTAGCACTGTCAAAGTCTTTTTAGATGTTTGAAAGCTCTAACTCATCACCCAAGTTATCCTCTACGTCTAGTCACATGCACACACATTGCTCTATGTTCCTAGGTTCCTTCAAATACACATGATCGTAATTTGGTACTTAGAAAACTATCTAGAAACAATTCCACTTGTTTGGCTGGGGTAGGTGACTCTGACATGGGACACCTTTCCAAGTATTGTCTAAATCTTCTCCCAGATAATCAGATTGTTTCTTAGTGTGTTTGTTTAAATCTATGTATCAAAGATGAGGTATTGTGCTTGATGCCACTCTTGGAGAACTCAGTGATAAAGGCTTCTAGCAATTAGTCTATGTTTCTAAATTGACCTTGGTGTAGTGGTTGAATCCATGTCAAGGTTGTGTTATTGAGTGTTAGAACAAAGGCATTATATTGAGTGAACAAGTCATCAATATGTTCAACTCTCAACACTTGTCTAAACTCCAGCACGATCATATGGGTCTCCAATGCCATCATAGTAGTTTTTCATAGATTTAACAAGTTGAGTAGGCCTCAAGATCCTAGGGTGTTCTCTAGGACTAGGAATGGGAAAATCCTCCATGCCTCTTTGATTTCTTGGGCCTCTATGCCTTTCTTGATCAATCCTTTCAATCTCCATTCCTAATCAATCTCGGACTATGGGGTTTGCAAAGCTCACTCCAGTTCTAGCTCTATTCCTTTCCTTATGGCTACCATGAATGTGAGATGGTCTTGCTCCTTGTTGGCCATAGGATACATTCGACCTAGGTGGGGGGAAACCAATTCACCCTTCCCAGTGTAGGCATGCTTATCGTGCTCTATCACTACAATAATTCTTTTTTTATGTGCTATCTAAATAGGCCACCTTTCTTGGTGTCTCAAGGTCTTTGAATTCATATACCATTACTTCTCCTACTTTGTTAGGTTGATCAGGTTTAAACCTCCAAAAAACTTCATTTATATCTCTATTCAAGAATATCTCTATGCTCTTATTATTGTGCGGAATCCACTCTGGGGTAATCACTCTTGTCAAGACTGATTTGCCTTGAGGTTTCCTGAGTTCTCCTCCTAAGTTTCTTTGTTCTAGGTCTCCTATCTCATTCTCTGGAATCACGGTCCCAAACTCATCTCTCTTGTCAAGGTAAGTTGGTGACCACATACATGGATCCTTGCTTATCAATATATGAGCCCTCTTCGAATTTGACCACTAGGTATTCAAGTCCAAAGGGTTGGTCAAGGTTCTTCAGTTGGACAAAAAATCTTCGCAGACCATCCTCTTAGATGCGAGCACCTAATGAATTGTTCCTAATATATTCCAATTGAATCTTATAAGGGACCTTCTTGTGTCTATAAGTAGGCAGTGCCTGAACTTCTCATGGGTCTTTCCATACTATATGACATCTTCAAGTCACTAGTCTATGAACTTAGTACATAGCGATAATCACTGAGTTGCTGAGCCCATGACCTAGCTGTGTGATTGACACTAGCCTTAGAGGATCTAATGCTTTTTTTGTCTCAACTTGGGTGTCTACCTGATGTAAGGTTTATCTATTAGCACAAATTTCCCCAAGTACAACCATGTTGCAATGTTATTTTGTAATCGTTACTTGTTCTTTTATAAATTTCTCTCATGTAATCTTGTCTGTTAAATAGTGTAAGTGTCAGTAGGAATACTGGAGTTTTTATCACAACGTGATGCATGCTCAATCAATTTATGTTCTTTTCCCTTAGAGTTTTCTAGAACACTATTTTAACTATACTTGAACTTGAGCCATTGGGGTTTCTTGCACTTGATTCGTGCCTAGCATAACCCTAATCAAGCAATGCCTCTAATCACACTTAGCCTAAGCTAAAAAATGGACTAAGGAGGAGAGAGATCTTCCAACCTCAAGTCTCTTATCCTTCTTTGCACTTGAATTCTCATGACACATGTTCCCAAGCTTGCACACACTAACACCTTGCTTTTTTAGTCTTCCCAAGATCTCAAAAATCCTACAACAATCCCAAAATTTGAGATAAATTTGATCAAAATTTGATACCCTAAAAATTGTTGAATTCACGTGTCTATCCTGATAGATGATGTCTATCACTATAGAACTATTTGTCACGCTAGATAGGTGTCTATCACGATAAAAGGACTCTATCGTATGTGGCTATCTATCATGATAGATGCTATCATCTATCGTGGCCTTATATCTGTTGTGATAGATGATGTCTATCGCGATAGGCAGGATTGTTGTGGGTCCTATCTATTGCAATAGATAGGTGTGTCACAATAAAAGATGTCCATCATCTATCATCTATTTCGGATTTTGGTATGTCGTGATAGATAGTGTTTATTTCCATAAATGGTATCTATCGTAGGGGGCTATCTGTTGTGATAGAGGGTGTTTATCGTGATCCTTTCATGACATCAATAGAACAATGGAGCCACTTCCACATTGAAGTAAGCCTATCAGAGGAATTTGAGAATGATATCATAGAATTCATTAAGGAAGAAAAATTAAGATCCGAAGATGTGTGAAAATTTCTCAAACCATACTCTCCCTCATAGGGAATAATAAAATAATTAACAAGAAAATATATCAATAAAATTACAAAAGAAGGATCAAACGAACAATCAAACTTTCCCATGATGATTTTTAATGTATCCAAGAAGAATTTGATGTTATGGAGCGGAGGAAGAACTTTCTACAAAAAGATACTACTCCCATTCCTACATGCCACATGTCACCATACAGATTAAAGGTCAATCTTGCATATTTATTGTTGCAATGATGAAGATACGGGGAAGAATTTCAGGAGAAGTAGAGATTAGGATTAATACAAATGAGACGGCTTAACTTTCATCTGTTTCCTAGTCCTCCCTATAACGCATTTTCCATTCACTCCTTCAAACAAACCATTTAGAACTTTTTTCCATCAAATTTTGGCAAGCCTAAGTTGCCTTTGGTTTATTTATCTTTAATTTCAACTTCACAAACCCTTACATCATATTTCTCAAGAAACATGTTTTGGCTAAATCATTATGCAAGATTTCGAAGAGGTGCTCTACACCTTTTTTTTTTAAGCAAGACTTGGAGATGTTCATAAGGTTGATCCACAATATTGATGCCCACCTGATTGCATATGAAGACAACCTTTTTATCTTTAAACATTTTTTTCACATGATCTTGTACACATCAAAGGATGGCAATCCATGGACCTCACAAGTCAGAAAATCTGAAAAAACCTTGACAAATTACATGTGAAGCCTTCCTCAGAATGTTAAGGGAAATAGAGTCAAGGAGGGGCAAAGTGTTGCAAGTCAAGAACTTGAACAATATGAAGAAAGTACAAGAAGAGGAAGAAGAAATCAGATCCACAAGAAGAAATAAGCAAGAGCAGAGCATGTAGTGGAATAGGGTAGTCAAAAACCTAATTTGATTTTTTACTTGAATTCTTAGTTTTCATTGTAATAGACCTTTATATCATTGTCAAGGATTATTCATTCAATTTTTTGTAAAAAATATCTACTTATGTTGTACATTAGCCCATGTAATGTAGTGGTCTAGTCCTTATTTGTAGAAATAAGAAAGGCTCTTGAATAAGTGAAGTGGATGAACTATATAAGTGAGCTTCAATCCCAATGTAAAAGACTTTTATCCTTTTGAAAGAAGAGATCTTTTGGAGAAGTGAATTCCCATCACTTTATCTTCTTTCTTCATTTCTTGTTGGTGAGCTTTTGTGCATGTATATTGAATGGAGATAGTGTGAACGTAAGTTAGCTACCCCACCCTCTTCTTTTCTTTACATTGCTTGTTTGTACCCAATGTAGGAAGTGAGTATAGATCATTTATGACACTCTATTTGTGTCATGCCGTTTGCTATATATATTAGAATCACTTCATAGTACTCTCAATAGATGCATCTTATTATCAAGATTTGAAATGAACCCAATGTTGACCTAGTTTGGGTAAATAATTAGCAACATATATTCATTTGAGTTTCGGTAGTTATTTTGACTAAAATTAACAAGTTTTTTTTTTGAAGTAGGTCTTAAAAATGTGATAGCTTAGCCTCGTGTTGGAAGAAGCTCAAAAAAATGGCCAAAAAACCTAAAGTCAAATTAGTCAAACCTCAATCAAAAGGCAAGAGAACGTGGTAAAATAAGAGTACAAGCATGGAAGAAAATTATGTAAGGATCTACCAACTTTTCCTATCCTAAGTCCCCCTTAGAATAGGTTAATTCCCACTTTTAACCTAAAATACATATCAAAATGCTTATTTTTAGTGTAATTTCTTGTTTTTAGTAGTAATTGGGCTCACATTGTAAAAGACAAGTAGTACTCAAGCTTCATGGGAATAAGTAGAATAGCCAAAAAAAAATTCATCATTTTTTTCTAACATCGTTGGCCTCCAAATAGCTTGTAGACACTATTTTTAAAACTAAGTTGGACATTACAATGTTGACAGAGCTCTGAAAAACCCTATATAAGTGAATGAAATCTCATTTATAAAGTTTAGCTTATTTGAGTCTAGAATTTTTATGAGCTTTGTACTCTTAGCTTGAGCAATAGAAGAGCTTCTCAGAGCACAATGGCCCTTGCCTACTCATGAGTGTGTGTGTGTGTGTGCATGCATGTATGGGCCTATGTGTGTGCTTGCCTTTCTCTTGTTGTAGGTGAGTGTAGCTCCATCTTGTAACCAATTTTTTTCATACCACCAATTGGTAGCCTCATGGATTTGATATTTCTTTATTGCATTTGCATGTGGGTTGTGATGACATATTCTTACACTTTTGGCACCATTGTCGGGGATGTTCTTGTCAAATGCACATGATACTAAGTTTTTGCATGAGGTACACACGTGTAGTGCTTTTATGCCCATGATTTGAGTGCATATCCTTCGTTCATCATTATGAGATAGGTATTTAGGTATTTGTGTAGCTAGAAATAAAGAAAAACCAATTATTAGGGTTAGACTTTTTCCATGCTTTCCAAGCTTTCCATTAAACCTGCACTTCTTCTACTTCATCTTTACCTTATTCTTCACCAAAACTTCTTGACCTCAATGTGGAGTGTTTGGGGCATATTAGGAGCTGAGAATTGAGATATAAGGCCTTTGAGGCGAGCTCTACACATCTATAGACCAAAGTTTCCAAAACAATACTTTGTGCAAGAATATGGGCGAATCCCTTGTGTTGTGGTGTCATTTTTGCACTATAAAGTGATCATTTTGAGGATACAGGCTCACAAAGAGATAGAGGAGAGAGAGGGGAACACATACATGCCTTCAAAATTAAAACTTGACTCTCCAAAACCCAAGTATCGTGATATTTGGTTGAGTTTGGTATCATGATACTAGAGTCCCTAGTATCATCGATAACTAATCGATATTGCCAATATCAAAAGCATCATGACATTTCACATATCGTTGATACCTGCAAGATAACGAGGATTACGACCACCACATGCTAGCGAGATCCTCTCCTCCCAACCAAATGCCTCTATATATAGCTCTCTCTAGGGGACTGCCTTCTTGGGCAGGTGAATGCTAATCATCCAAGTGTCAGCCATGTAACTACATGTGCGCCAAGTGTCTCAGTGGATGCTTCTAGAAGGTTCTAGAGCTCTTTGGGCAAAATACTCTTCCCATGTACCCCATGGGGATTGAACCCAAGACCTCGTCCTTCACACCCTTGAGTCTTAACCATTAGGCTAAGTGGATTACTTGGTTACAAGAGTAAATGACCTACCAGTAAGTCTAGACTCGAGATCTTTGGCCACACAAACGAATGACCAAACGGAATCCGATTTCAGATCTGTCTGAACCAATCGGATCCCTAGATCACCAACTTACTTTATTACATTCTTCCCCCCTTGGAAAAGATTTTCGTCCTCGAAAATAGAGCTATATACATCCTGTAGGCAACCCCCGAGCCTCATGTTCTAAAACTGGAAGAACATGGTCATGTTCTAGAACTGGAAGAACATGTCTCATCTCTGTGGTGGCATCCCTGCCCAAATGATTCAAAACACTATCTGGTTTTGTACTTTGATGAACGGGACAAAGTACAAACTAGTGAAGAATAATGAGGGTGGATCTAATGACATCCCTGGCTAATTCACAGTTTCTAGATGTGCGATCTAGGCACAAACATGTGAACTAGGTGGATTCAAATTACTAGTCCATTTCTAGGCATAACTGGTGCATGGGCTTAGTAATGAAGGTGGGATTCTTATCCCTCGCAAGACTTTGAGAATTCTTGATTCACTTGAATTTGTTTTGGAGAACTTGAAGTTTGGTTGTCCCATATATCTAACTTTAGATGTATGTACAATGGTTTACTTTTCTCTAACAGTTACTTGATTTTTTCACCCGACTAGAGGACTACTTTGTCCCAATGAGTTGAAAAAATCCTATGTAAACTGTAGGAGAAAGTTTACCATTTCGGTGAAATCAACCATACTTACTTCACCAATTCAAATTCAAAATGAAAATTGTCCAACTTAGGACACTTTTCTCAAAGACTTTTAACTGAAAGTTCTTGGGAATTGTCAATCTGATGAGCAATTCCTAACTTCCCTATTCTAGAGTATACTGGACTCCAGGAAATCATTTATGCTATAACTTGAAGCAAACTCAAATGAATAAGTCCACTTAGACTTATCATCTTTTGAAGATTGAAAAGGTTCTTGTACATAACATCTATCTAGGATGTTCAAGTTAGTTATTTTATTCTAACCGGCTAACGCTGGTCTTTTGTAAAAGAAATCAGATACCATATCTGAGTCAATTCCAAAAGATTTGGAAAGCGGAAAGAAATAACTAAGACTCTGTACAACCAATTCAAACTTCGAACTTGCTATGAGTCAAAGACTAGATGACTCAAGACTTCAACTTTTCAAAGATCTATTTCAACAGGATATTGAAGCATTGTCTTTATCTTTAAGAGAAATAAGCTGGATTCTCAAAAAGATACAAAGAAAATCAAAAACACCATCCAACCACAAGATACTAGTGTGGTAACCAACATCAGTGTGTCAACCCACTGAGGTTCTATCGATGAGTTTGGTATTCAAATAATGCTTCACTTGAGACTAAGTTCAGGTCACATTCAATCTTTTTGACTCCTAATTGTGAATGCAATTCTTGTGCATTTCTTTGAGTCAGAAGAGTGAATTTATCAAGTTACACTAGAAACTTGATACTTGACTTATTCAATTGAATCTTTAGTTGAAAAGATCAACTCAAAGTCAAAGTCCAACTTCTTTCAGAAATTTATCAAATATTTCTGATCAATAACACTTAAGCTTGAAGTGTTCTAAGAAGATCTTGGAAGTTAATAACTTCATATCTTCAGTTTCCTTGATCTTGAAGTATCTTGAGATTCTTCTTGAATTTTAAACTCCTTCTTGGAAGTTTTAATTCCCTTGAAGATCAAACCTAACTTCAAGATTCCAAATGAAGACTCAAAGATAATCATCATCTCACGGTCCGATGTCCCATACCATCTTTCCTACATCAATTTGAGTATAAAATCTGGTGTCCCATACCACCCTATTTTATACTCACATTGACGTGTGAGTGAAATTTATCCTAAAGTCTACAACATCTCTTGATAGAGAACCTTCTAAATTTAATTCTTTGACAAGAACTTCACAGTTTTAGGCACTATCTCTATCTTAATATTCTAGGTTTTAATCCCTTGACATGATCGTTTCATGATCTTGTGCTTAACCTTGGGAACTTGAAAACCTTTAATAGAATATCTCCAATCTTTTTTGCTAGGGTTTTCAAATGAAAACCAATCAGAATTCCAAGTACTTGAATTTTCTCGAATTCAAGTTCAATTGGTTTATCCTTGACCAATTTCGTAGCGACAAGAGCTTTTGACTTCTTGTCTTTAGATTCCTTTCTACTAATGCTTTTAGGTACCTATCCTGGCCAGGAATTTTATAGGAATCTCTCTACTGCATAAGTCTGAGCATCCACTCATGCTTTCTGGATTTGTACCAAAAATCCCTTTAAGGATAGGCAAACACTTATGTTTTACCTTCCTTAGACTTAAGTACCGTCTTCACGGTTGTAGACTACATACTTGGAATTACTTCACTCTGTTCAGACTTGGAACAGCTTACTTTTTCACAATTTTCCATTCGATAAATGGAACTTGAGTGAAGCATTCCTAACGGAATTTTACTGCCAATACTTGGGCAATCTACAGAGTAGTTCTAATCGCACATTCTTGGATAATCATGGTCAAGTTTGATCAAGTCTGGTTGATCCTGGCGACAAAAATAAAGACTTAGTCTTTATCTTTTAAGATCTCTTAAACTATCTTAAGCTTCTTTGCTTACCTGCAGGATTTTTAGAGATCTTTTCCTTACTCAAGTCCAAGCATACACTAATGCCTCTTAGATTCCAAAGCTAAGAATCTTTGATATACCTTTGGGTTATATCACTATTTGGACTTAATTAACCAATACTGATGGTTTGGGAATTGCTAAGGAACTACTTACAGACTAAAGAGTATGAAGAATTTCCTTCTCAATACTTGAAAGAATGCCATTCTTCAAAGACTTGAGATTCCTTCTAAGGAATCAAATAACTTGAGCAAATGATTCATCTTGGAATCTTTTGCAATGTTAAAAGAACATTTGAAAGAAATTCTTTCAAATAATATCCAAAAAATTTACTGATTCAATTGTATTCATTTCCTGAGTATCAAACTAGAGACGAAATATCACATTTTGGATATGGTTTCCCATGCCACTATGAAAGTTTAAGTTGAACTGTCATTTATGTGATATCGACTTCTATTCTTGAGTTTGATACAAAACTCATTATTATTGGTCAATCTTCAGATGTAACTAGAGTCCTTTAAACATATTTCACCAATCAAAATTATGTTTAAAGTCCAAGCATCTATTGATGATTGATCCAATAGTAATGTTACTGTGAACACAACTTTGAACTTTATAACTTGTTTAGGAGAAGTTCATGGATTGAAAATCCATTTCTTGGAACTTTCTATTCCTAAATGAAAATTTCATACTTGCTTCAAGTCCTTAGGGACTTATATTATTTTCCTAAAGATTGCTTAGCTAGTTGCATCATTTACCAGAGATGCAACTATAGAACCTAACATCCTTTTATTGACGTCAAGGATCAATTGATGTTGAGGTTTAACCTTTGATTTCCATCACCCCTTGGGATGAAATCAAATGAAAAATTTATAAAATCTTGGTACCTTTATATCTTGGCAAAACATTTATATCCTAAAGAGGTTTTGCCTTCATCATTCCTTGGACCTATCGTATAATATGAATTTATGTGTATTTTGGGAAGAGTTCATGAATCAATTAAGATCCTCTACTTGGAACATCTACCTTCCCAAAAATAAATTCATCTTAAACATGGTAGGAGAATGATCTCACATGAAATAGAAGACTTGACTATTTCATATCTCAATTCCAAAAAGTTACTTATCGAGGTTTCATCATGAGATACAAATCTTGAAACCACAAAGAAACTTCTTGAAACTTTCGAAATCTTCTAAATAGAAGAGTACTCATGGAACTTGGAAATATAGTTGATGTTCTCATCCAACCTTGGGATGCTTGAGAAGTTACATAAAGTATAACTAATCAAGTAAAGCTTAGCCGCATGACTTTCTAAGTACATCTGGGACTTAGAGTCATCACAAAAGAGTTTGCAAGTAATTAAATTTTCTTGGTTATCAAGAAAATTTATTACTTAACTTTCTCCTAGTGCTTACTTATACCTAGCAAGACATCTATCATACTTAATTGTCATTAAGTATTTGTCTTTGATAGCAGAGTATCGACTTGGGAAGAAATCGACTAATTAGTTGAGTTGCAAACTAGAACTAGTATGTCTTTGCAACTAACTAGTCCTTGGTCTTCCCTAATGTCAAACTGCGAGCTTTATAAAGTAAGCTAAATACTAAGAGAGTACATTCTCATATCTACTTGCAAACAACATTCCATTCCATCATGCAAATGCATGTATCTACATGCAAAAGCAAATGCGCACATGCATATGCATGCATGTTCTTTGCATGCCCAAAAAATAATACAATAATCATGCATGAGCTTGATGCATGATTTTTTCCTTGTACTAAGAATGTATATCATGCAATCCTGATGCATGTATATCCTTTCCTTTGTCCTAATGCACTATGATATAAAAACATACCCTTGAGGTGCAATAGAAAACTTAACTCAATGGAAAGGAAATATGTATTTAAACTACCAAAATACATTCTTTGATGCACAAGGATCTTTTTGAAATCAAGTCTTTCCTTAATGCAAACTAATGCTTGGAATGAGAAATGGATTAATTCATTATTCTAATCTAGACTTAATCAATTGAAATCTTGGCTATTTCAATGTGCATCTAGGATTAAGTGTAGAATAATGAAAACAAGATAAATCAAGCATTAAGGCCAAGCAAAAACTGGAAAATACTTAGCTTTGATCATAGCTTCGTCCATCCCTTGATCCTTGCCAGGAGCTATTCACCATTCTTGAAGCTTCCTCATCAAGAAATAGTCCTGGATGATTTGGTCCGTCAAGGTTGACTTGATTCTAGCCGAGAGTGCTAGAATTATGACGAAGATAGGCCTCCAGATCTTCACTCCACAGCTCCTCTTCCTTCAAGCTTTGCTCAATCTTTGATTCTCCTTGGTTGTTTCTTTGGCTAAAAGCAGAATACTTCTTGGGTTCGGCCTGCAACAACTGATTTGGCTCCTTGGATGGATGAGAGTTGGGCTTACACTTCAGCTCTGTTTACTGGTTTAGAAGACTTTGCTCTGTAATCACAGACAAGGAACACTCGTGGGCGATGTGGCTACGTGAGAATGCTCTCAAAGAACCCGTCTAGGTTCGATCCTCAGTAGGCGCAGCTAGAGAAAGCTATTTTTTGTTTTGTTCCTTTCGGAGATCTTGGCTCGGGATTAGCAGAGTAGAAATACAATTTAAACTTTATGCAGAGAAAGTAATCACAAGAAACCTCTACATCAGTGGATAAGGCACTGTAGTCTCTCTGCAAGGTCGCGGGATCGATTCCCGCGTACTGCTCAGTACCGATATCTCTTTTTTAGCTCCTAATTGAGACCTTCTGCAGCGGCAACAACAAATAATTTGATCTTCTTTGCAGAACTCTTTGCGAACGCCTGTGTACTTCGTGGACAGGCGACCGATTTCCCAAGTCGAGAACGGTGGTTTGAGTCCCGCGGGCTTACAACAGAAATGATTAGCCTTCTTTTGCTCCTGCCTTCTTTAGCGCTCTGTCACCTGTGACAATATGCAGCATCTGCGAATGTGGATCGTCAGCGCCCGTGGGCTCTTTGGATAGGCGAGCGCACTCCTATCAGGGGAACGAGGGTTCGAAGCCCCTGTTGTTGACAGTAGAGTACTTAAACATTTTGGTACTCTTAGCTCCTAAGCTTTGCAATGAAGATGATTGCGGCACGCATCTCTAGACAGCCGAGAGCAGAATTCCGGAAAGAGCTTATGAGTGCCAAGAATTCACGAGCAAGATGATGAAGATGATAGCTATGGAGAATGCTCTGATACCAATGCAAGATAACGAGGATTACGACCACCACATGCTAGCGAGATCCTCTCCTCCCAACCAAATGCCTCTATATATAGCTCTCTCTAGGGGACTGCCTTCTTGGGCAGGTGAATGCTAATCATCCAAGTGTCAGCCATGTAACTACATGTGCGCCAAGTGTCTCAGTGGATGCTTCTAGAAGGTTCTAGAGCTCTTTGGGAAAAATACTCTTCCCATGTACCCCATGGGGATTGAACCCAAGACCTCGTCCTTCACACCCTTGAGTCTTAACCATTAGGCTAAGTGGATTACTTGGTTACAAGAGTAAATGACCTACCAGTAAGTCTAGACTCGAGATCTTTGGCCACACAAACGAATGACCAAACGGAATCCGATTTTCAGATCTGTCTGAACCAATCGGATCCCTAGATCACCAACTTACTTTATTACAATACCCATGGTATCCCATCAAATACCTATGATACAACGATATCTCACATATTGCTGATACCCGTGCTATTGTGATATTGCACATATCGAATACCTATGGTATCACAATATCTCAAATACCTATGGTATCAAATACCTATAGTATTATCAAATACCCGTGGTATTGTATACTCCCCCATTCAAATACCTATGGTATTATCAAATACCTATGATACCCGTGGTATTGTGATACTCCCCCATTCGATACTTGTGGTGTTGTGATATCTCACATATTTTCAAGACCCGTGGTATGCTACCCATCCAATACTTGTGGTATTGTGCTATTGCTCATCTAATACTTTTGATATCACGATATCACCCATATCATCGATACTTCAAGTACCATGATATTCCCAACATCATTTTCCTAGGTATCGTGAAATCCAAGTTATGCCTTTTTTTTCCATTTCTTTTAAGACTATAAGAGGCTAAAATACACATTTTTGAGGGTGAGTTAAGAGAGTTTGCATTACAGATGCATTCCTTATAGGTCTTCTTTCCTTGTTTTGACCCCTTGGAGCTGAACTACCATAATGTTTTAGTTTGACTACCTCTAGGGAGGTGAGAGTTGTTAATTCTCCACTCCACAAAAAGAATTATAAAATATTGAGCATATTTATTACCAGCCCTATCATACCCAAGCATATAATTTTTTATTCTTTCAAAGGTTTATATAAACTTGTGGTATCTTTTTTATGGCAGGTGTATAGATACTTCAATGATTTAAGGTAAAAAGAGACTTCTCAAAGAGCCAAGTAAGCATTTCACTTATTTGTTACAAGATCTACATACAACTCCAACCTTTAAGTCTTACTGAGAAAAGGAAAGAAGCATTGCAGTTTGATTAGCTGTTTGGTTGGGTGTGTGTGCATTATTCTAAGATTAGGGAAACTACTAGGAAGAAATAGATCAATTTATATTAACATTTCTATTGTAGAGAGTGTTATATGATCAATTAGGAGCACTTACAAGACGTCAAGTGATTTTGAAAGTGAATTTAAAACTATGACCTTATCAAATTCTATGGATATGAAAAATTATGATCCCAACACACAAGTAGATTGGATGTCAAGGCCTGAGGGTGAATTCTAAATTTGACTCACCTTCATGCACACAAATTGATTGGGAGAGGCCATTAATGAAGATGACTATGGATGATCAATAGTTGGGTTAGCCGAGCTCAGGAATCTAACTCTCCCAATTATCATTGTAGTAAGACCTAAAAGAGATTTACTAGCCTATTACATAATAACAATCAAACTAGAGAGAATCACTCCACACTGAATAAAAGCGCTAGATAATATTTTTCTAAATCTTGAGCCCCACCAAGACCAAAGTAAGGTTGACCCCAATGAACTAACATCATTAAAACAGGACCATCCATGTAAGAAAAGCCATTCATGATAAGTTTATCCTTGAAGCGTACTTTTCTTCAGAATGAAAAGAATCATTTTGGAGTCTACCACCCCCTATGGGTAGAGGTTCTTATCATTTGGACATTCACGAGTTCAAGTATTTGAACCCAACCTTACTACCAATTTATTAAGATGAAAGGAATATACCATATTATCCACTAGGGGTAGACAACCAACAACACTTTACACATCATGGCTTACCTATCTTTCATAATGGTATTCATTGAATAGTAGTCACTCCAACTCGTGGTCCTATGAATCCAAATTGAGAACTCTTAAACCTTCCAACCAACCCTATAATTGCTATTGTGGTTCAAACTTCAAGTTTTTTATTTAGCAATACATCAATAGTAGTTTAAAAAAATCCTATCTCAATGACTCAGACAATGTAAGGCTCTACCCCTATCACTAGAAATCACATTTGTACCCTTGAGTATGACTACCACATGGTAACTTTCATCTTCTGGGGCAATTTTGTTGACTATGCCCATGCCAAATATGCCACCATCTCAATCTACTATTCCCCATGCATTTCCACAATGACCACCACAAATTCCATATCTCGTAAATCCACTAGGCCAACAAGTGCCTAATCTGGCACAATCCCCACCCATTTCTCAAGGCTTGACACGACAACCTGAAATGCCTCAAGTGCAAATTTTAAGAACAGACTTTGGTAGAAGCCTCAGGCCATCCCCAGTTGCAAGCTATATGTGAGAATATAATATGAAGGTTAGGGTGATCCTCATGCACATGAATTTGAGTTCAAACAAGTGTTGCGAGATGAGAAAGTATATGATTTCTTTACTCAATAAAAAGCCTTTGGGCTCACCTTGAAAGGAACGACCCTAGCATGGTTCCAATCATTATGCATATAGAATTTTTAGAATAGGCATTCATAGCTGAATTCGCTAAAGCAAGAGTAAGGCATGACACCTCAACAATGACAATCGTCAAACAAAAAGAAAATGAGGATTTGAGATTAGGTCCTCGCTACAAGCAATACATAGCATGATGCACAAAAGGGGACCTTCCATTAGAGGCCAAGTTGATTGGACATTTCCTTGAGGAATCGAAGAATGCTTAGTTGGGAACATCAAACTATTTAATGAACCCCACCATTTTGGTAGATTACATACAAAAGTGTAATCCGTGTGGAGGATGACTTGGGAAATTCCATTAAAGTCTTCTCACCAGATGTAGAATCCACTCCAAGTGTGAAGTCAAGTTCCTCAATGATTGATGAAATGGTCGAGGTTGTTGCCAAAAATTTAAACATACAAGCCACTAGGCCTCCACCTAGGAGTGCTTGTAGTGTGGATGAGATCATCCCTAACATGTGTGTAATAGAAGACCACCTCCTCTAGCACAAGCATAATTGCTTTATTGTGAAATTGAGCAGAACTAGACCAATCACTCAACAATCCAGTGTTTCTACAATAAACAATCCATCAAGTAGTACCCTACATAGTGCAAGTACCTAAATAGAACAAATTTAGGAAAATATCAAGTCCCAAGGCCCAATGCACAACAACAATACTTGTATCCTCTATGATACTCATACTCGATCATGAGTCAACTACCATATCTACCTAAAACAATGTTGGAGTATCCCACATACCTAGTGAGACCCATGTTGAGTCAGCAACCACCTGATCCTCAATAGGTGATTCTATTAAAGTATGGGAAATCCCAAGACAAATCAAACAGGCTATAATGCCATATGTTCCTATTATTACCAAAATTATAGGGCAAGAAAGTGCCGCATAAAGTAGTCAACAAGAGGCATACCATCAATATTATGACCCATTGTTGAAGCTCAAGGTCAAGGGACAAGCATAATAAGTGCATCAAAGAAGTGGATACACAAGAAGAAAGAGCAAGTAGGGAGCTCCAAGAAGTACATGTTAAATTTTTTAGAAGAATCCCTATAAAAATAGTGATTTTCATCACTAAAAATCATTGTAAATACCATTTTCTATTTTTGTAACTCTTGTTCAAGCCAAGGAGTCCTTGAGCTTGAGGAGTATTAGAAGTACCATCGTACCAATTTTCATAATTTTTAGACTTTGTTTGAGCCCTCAAATAAGCCCTAGAACCTAATTTTTAACAAGGCCAGACACTAGGTCTGGACAGGGCCAAAACTACTCAAAAAACTATAAAAAGAGCTAGAGAGCTCATTTTTTAGGTTAGCTTGTTAGAGAGTAGAGCTTTTGTAAGAGAACTCTTTTGCAATCGAAGCTTTCCATTGTTCCTCTCTTTGATCTTACCTTGTGCACGTGTGTGTGTGTGTATGTGTGTGCATGTTTGTGTGCTTTCACTCACGCACTTGTGCTTTCACTTGCTCGTGGTCTTCATACCGATCCTCACCATCTCCGTGGGTTGACAAGTAAAGGAGGTGGTGCTTACGCTTGAGCTACACCAAATTTTGGCATTGTTGTCGGGGAGAGCAAGTGCTGTGTTTTTTCATGATTTTCTGCACATATGGAGGTCGCCATTGCTCAGCGCTCAAAAATTCAAATTTCCCGCCAAAAAACACGATTCTCTGATTTCATAGCATCGCGATTCTCTTGGTTTCACAGGATCGCGATTCTCTTGGTTTCACAGGATCACGATTCTCTGATTTCATAGCATCGCGATTCTCTTGGTTTCACAGGATCGCGATTCTCTGATTTCATAGCATCACGATTCTCTTGGTTTCACAGGATTGCAATTCTCTTGGTTTCACAGGATCGCGATTCTCTAACTTCATAGCATCGCGATTCTCTTGGTTTCACAGGATCGTGATTCTCTGATTTCATAGCATCACGATTCTCTTGGTTTCATAGGATCGCGATTCTCTTGGTTTCACAGGATCGCGATTCTCTGATTTCATAGCATCGCGATTCTCTTGGTTTCATAGGATCGGGATTCTCTTGGTTTCACAGGATCGCGATTCTCTAATTTCACAGGATCGCGATTCTCTTGGTTTCACAAGATCGCGATTCTCTGATTTCATAACATCGCGATTCTCTTGGTTTCACAGGATCACGATTCTCTGATTTCATAGCATCGCGATTCTCTTGGTTTCACAGGATCGCAATTCTCTTGGTTTCACAGCATCACGATTCTCTTGATTTCACAAAATCGCGATTCTCTTACAAAATCGTGATTTTTCCACAAGTGTCTGTTTGCCTGTTTTGACCCCAGGAGCCTGATTTGACATAACTTTTTCATCCAAAGTCCATTTTTTGAGCTCTATAGCTCGTTGGAAAGCTCGTTTCGAATTCTACACAGCCTCAACTATTTTTTATAAGAATTATGGGTTGATTTTAAGATAGGATAATTTCAAGTTGACCTTCAGGTGGGACCTGGAACCCAAGGGGACTCCAAAGGATTTTTAACCATAGCAAGGGGAAATTTTGGACTCTTAACCAAAGCTTATGAACTTGAGATCTGGTAGACACCTAGGCAAGGATAGACAAAGCATTAGATCTTCTCAGTTTAGTGTCAACCATACAGCTAAGTCTTGGGCACAACAACTAAGTGGTTGTCCTTACGTACTAAACTCTGACACAAGTGACTCAGAAATGTCTTTTGGCATGGGGAAACCTGCAGGTGGCTCAAGAACTACCCATCTACAAACACCAAAAGGTCCCTATAAGACACAGTTGGAATATATTCGGACCAACCGATTAGGTGCTCGCATCTATGAGGATGGCCTGAGGCGATCAGTGGTCCAACTCAAGAATCAAAATCAACCCTTTGGACTTGAACACCTGGTAGTCAAGTTCGAAGAGGGTTCATACATTGATAAGGAAGGAACCATGTATGTGGTCACCAACCTACCAGATAGGACCGATGAGTTTGGAAATATCATTCATGAGAATGAGATAGGAGACCTAGAACAAGGAAATGTAGGACAAGGAGCCCAGACTCCTAGAGGTGAGTCAATTTTGACTAGAGTGATCACTCCAGATTGGATCCCTCAAGACAACAAAAGCATAAAACTATTCTTGAATAGAGAAACAGAGGAAGCCTTTTGGAGATTCAAGCCGGATCAACCTAGCCAATTGGGCATAGTCATCATCTACGAGTTCAAGGATCCAGAGATACCAGGCAAAGTTGTCTACCTGGATAACACATCAGAGAAGATGTTCTTGGTAACAGAACATGATAGACATGCATATACTTGGAAGAGTGAATTGATTTTTCCTCCACCAAGATCCAATGTTCCCCATGGCCTCCAAGGAGTAGGATCATCCCAAGCTCATGAAGCCCAGAGAGAAAGAACTAGAGAGAGACCTGAGGTAAGTTTTGCACACACTGTGGGCAGAAATAGATTAGGATTTGAAAATGAAAGACCTAAAAGAGAGAGACATCAAGCACATAGGCAACAAAGAGATGAACATGATTTTCCATTGCCTAGACCCCGAGAGCACACAAGAACCCTTAGACCCACTCAAGTGGCAATGAAGAATCATTTTGACGGGATAGGAGATCCTTATGATCATGTGGCCGAGTTCAAACAAGTGTTAAGAGTTGAACAGGTTGAGGATTTGTTCACCCAGTATGAGGCATTTGGTTTGACTCTTAAGGGCACTGCCTTAGCTTGGTTTCAACCATTGAGTAGTCGCAACTATCACGATATAGGTCAGCTGCTAGACAAATTCATTGTAGAATTTTCCAAGAGTGGTATCAGGCATAACACATCATCTTTGAACCACAGTTTCAAGCAGACACCCCAAGAAACAGTGCGACTAGTAGGTAGAAGGTTTAGACAATACCTAGAAAGATGCCCTCCTCTAGAGTTACCCACACCAGCCAAACAAGTGGCTTTGTTCTTAGATGGCTTACTGAGCACAAAGTTAAGATCATATGTGTACTTGAAAGAGCCTAGATCCATAGAAGAGTTTGTGCGGACATGCATTGACATAGAAGACAACTTGGGTGAGGAGTTAGGACTATCCAAACTCTATCAAGATTTTGATAGTTCTACTAGTCATACTTCGAGAATCTCCACGAAAATAGATGAGATAGTTGAGCAAGTTGCCAAGAAGCTGGGAGTCCAAAATAGACAAACATAGAGAGTCACCTCATTGAACCGAGGTTATACCTGCGGAGGGGACCACATTAGAGAAAGGAATGCTCCATATTGCCCTATTGAGAGAAAATACACAAACCACATGGCTCAAGATTGTCCCTACAATAGGCAGGCTGTTAGACAAACTTATTAGCAACCTTATCAACAAGGTAGGTATCAGAACCAATACCAACAGCCATATTATCAACCACAACAGCAATATCAGGCACAATATAGGCCACAACCAGTCTTGGGAAACCAACCACCAGCTCCTGCTAACGTGATTCCAGTCAAGTATGCTGTGGGAGAGGAAAATCCAAATAGGGCATTGGTGTCGCTAACCCCATTGATACCAGATAATGACTCTTATGCTCATAGCTCAGACTACTCCCATGAAGGTAGTCCACATTCACCTGAACATAGTGAGATTTACCCGTATCAATATGAGGTGCCACCTATGGAACAAAATTGGGAGCCTGAATACTCCAATGTCATGTACACCAATGCTAACCCTAGGCCCCAATTGAGACAAGTGAGACCACAAGCCCCTAAAAGACCTTGTTTCAGATGTGAGGGTGACCATTTCCTTCGTGATTGTCCCCACCCACCATCTTTGAGTCAAGGACAGGCTATCACTATACAAGCTTTTTGTCCTGAGTGTGGCAAAGACCATCTCCCTAGAGATTGTCCAAGAAACCCCTCCAGTGCACCCAAGATTAGACCCATTAACGTGGTAGGCTTAGTGGCGGATTCAAGTTCAAGTAGCAGTAATGTGGCTCCTGTACAGGCAGTTACTAGGGCACAAGCACTAAAACAAGATAAACCAGTAGAGCAATCGGAGTCGAGCAAATCAAGAGAGCCTAGTAAGAGGAAAACAAGAACATGGAAAGATACCAGAGAAAAGGTCAATCGCAAGTGGAATAAAAACTAGAAGAAAGCCTGAAAGAAGCGAAAACAAAGATAGAAGACATTGCATCTCAAAGTCCCTCGTATGCCGGAATTCCATCCACTCCACCTCATCCCACCCCACCACCCATTGTAAATAGGCCGCAACCAGGGTCTGTTCTAGCAGATCCAACCCCAGAAGGCTTGGACATGATGTTCAAGGCCTACCAGGCTCGACTTCAAGAAGGGCCAACCGCTGCAAACCTAGACAAGAGTTACCCTAGAGCAGAGTTAGAGATTGAACAGATGAAAATGTGCATGAAAATGGTAGAACAAGCTCAAGCTATACTCGAGACTAGTCAAAAGTTCAATCAGACAAACTCTGTTAAACCGGATTTGCATTTCCAGGGCTTACTAGAAAGATTAGAGCAGTTGGTAAACAAACCACAAGTTTCTTTACCTCCACAGGCTCAACCAGTTATTGAGAGAGGAATCTCACCACCAATGGGAACGTTTGTTCTTAATTCCACGGATGCTGGAATACCTCCTTCAATTCAATAGTACTCTCAAGAGTTCTTGCGGGAAATACAAGAAGAGAAATGGGCCAAGGAGAAGGGTAATTCCCCTCCTATTCGTGAGATTGATGACCTTCATGATCAATTTCCCCAAGACATTCCATCTATTTATGGAGATGAAGCAGAACAACAAGAAGAAGAAAGGTTAGATTTTGAATCTAATACCTTAGAGGAACTGCCTCAATTTCCAGGCCCTTGGGAATCTGAATCTCTTCATATCAGAGCTCCCACAATATTGGTAAGGAATGAAGACTCGGTGGTTCCAAGGAACACTGATGTTGTGAAGAACACTAAGGTTCAATGTCATCTCACTGTAGAAGAGCTGCTTGAAGCAAAACCTGAGCTATGGAATCATGTGAAGGATCAAGTCCCAGAACTTGATTCCAATAGGCCAAAAACAGGCTCTAAGCAAAAAGTTCCAGAGATACCTCTCGATAAAATAGGAGACATGTGTGAGGGTGAAGAAGGTAATACTTATCTTCCAATCACCTACCAAGGTTACACAATGAAAGCAATCATAGATTCAGGTGCTGGTGTTGCTATTGGAACCACATCCTTGTGGAAGCAATGGGGCAAGCCCACATTAAGACCAACTAGAATGAAGCTTCAAATGGCTGACGGTCATTTTGAAAGACCTCTAGGATTGCTAGAAGGGATAACTCTAACCACTTGTGGTGTGGAGTTTGAACATACATTTGCTATATGTGACTTTGAGAAAAATAACGTCTATGAGATGATCCTAGGAAGACCCTTCCTACGACAATTGCAAATAGTACATGATTGGGGAACCAACTCCTTGTACTTACAACACTTAGGGGTCACCACCAAGGTCAATTTGAAGGATTACACCTTCAGAGATGTACCACCCCTATAGTGGAATTCTATCCACAAAGCAAAAGAAGATTCTATCTCTGTGCATTCTGAAAGTTCACCTGATCCATCATGGCTGCATGAAGATACTCATTTGTGGATGTGCAAGGTCGCAGAGGAAGAGGAAAACGTTTAAAGGCAAGAGAAGAAGGAACTTCGCCAGGAGATAGACCAATTAAAGACCAGCCTATACATCGATGATCTTTCCAGATGAGGAATTTGAGCCTCATGGCTGGCCAGAAATCTTAGCCACCATGGACATTGTTGTCAACGAGGAACAGTGGACACCTCATTGTGATGAGAGGTCTATGATATTTCAGTGTTCATGTGTCAGCCCTTGCTAGAAGAATGTGACCCTAGTGATGTCATAGAAGAAGAAGACAATGACGATGATATAGAGTCCATTGTGATGGATAGTTGCTTTAACTCAGAGCAGCACTATGTAGAAGATATAGGAGTGTTCACCCAAAAAGAAGAAGAACCTCTCACAAGTATTAAAATGGTAAATTCAAAGGATGGAAGTGAAAGCAGTCAAAAGAAAAAGAAAAGAAAAGCAGTGAAACAAGAAGAGGAGGAATCATCGTTTGAAGTACGAGAAAACTGCAAGAAATATGAAGTTGACGACCGCAAAATTTTGGTACGAATGCCTAAAAGAGAGGCATCATAGGAGAATCATATGATAATAAATAAAAGACCAAGAAAATTGTAGTGACCATTGAAGAGAACGAACAGAGATGCATATACATAGGAGATGACCTAAGTGCAAGAGAAGAAATGGAGCTTGTAGCTCTATTAAGGGAATATAGGGATGTGTTTGCGTGGCACTATAGAGACTTGAAAGGGGTAGATCCAAGAATTTGCTCTCATACTATCCCCATGACTGCTGATGCCAAGCCCACCAAACAGAAGCCCTACACATATAATGATACATATGCAGCCAAAATAAAAGAAGAAATTGATAGGCTGATTGAAGCTGGATTCATCTATGAGATTGAGCATACTGAATGGGTGTCCCCCATTGTAGTGGTGCCCAAGAAGAATGGGAAGTTGCGAGTTTGTATTAACCTCAAAAAAGTTATGCTGCTACAATCAGAGATAGTTATCCACTTCCAATCACGGAACACCTATTGGAGCATGTTGCAGGCAAGGAAGTTTATAGCTTCCTTGATGGATTTTCAAGTCACAATCAAGTGGCCATTGCCCCAGAAGATCAACACAAAACAGCTTTTGCCACAGAGTGGGGAATCTTTGCATTTCCTGTGATGCCATTTGGGCTCACCAATGCACCTGCAACATCCCAAAGGCTCATGTGTCATGTCTTCAAAGAGTTCTTGCGAAAAAGCTTAGAAGTGTATGTGGATGATTTATGTGCTCATTCCCAAGAAAGAAGATTTCACATCCCTGAGCTCAGACAGATTTTCAACAAGTGTAGAGAATATCGAGTGTGTCTGAACCCAGAAAAGTGTGTGTTCATGGTGCGTCAAGGTAAAATCTTAGGTCATATTGTTTTTAAGAATGGGATCTCAACAGATGAAGATAAGGTACGAGCCATAGCAGAGCTGCCAAGGCCAAGGAATGTTAAGGAGGTACAAGCCTTTATGGGCCATTGTGGATATTACCGTAGGTTTATCCACATGTACGCGATCATAGCTAGACCCCTTTATGCCTTGTTGTCTAATTTTGAGTGGAATGATGAATGCGAGAATTCTTTCAATGAACTGAAGAAACGTTTGTGCACAGCACCAATACTGACCACTCCTGATTGGAATAAACCATTCCATGTCCATGTGGATGCATCCAATCACGCCATAGGATGTGTGCTAGCACAACCCACAGGTGAAGGAAACCTAGATTTGCCCATAGCATATGCTAGTAGACAACTCACCGTAGCTGAACGAAACTATACCACAACTGAGCGAGAGGGCTTAGGCATGGTATATGCTGTGAAGAAGTTTAGACACTACCTATTGGCCAATAAGTTCAAGTTTTTCACTGATCATCAAGCTTTATTATATTTGGTCAATAACCCTTGTAATACAGGACGCTTAGTAAGATGGTTTCTCTTACTAATGGAATATGACTTTGAAGTCGTTGTTCGGAAAGGTAGGACCCACCTTAGGGCGGACCACCTCTCTCAGATCACTTCAGGAGAGTCCCCGCAAGGAGTGCTTGACGACCTACCCGATGCTTATCTGTTCAATTTGGAGGTTGTTCCTAAATGGGCAAATAAGTTGGTACTAGTCCTCACCTTCGGACCCGCAAATAAGAATGTGAAAACCTCGCAAGAAGAAATTGTAAAATCACAAAAATATCACATATTGGCAGGAAGCATGTACAAACAAGATACGGAGGGTGTACTCGCTTGTTGTGTCGAGGATGACGAACATACTAGCTGGGTGCAACAAGCCCATGAAGGATTGCTAGGAAAGCATTATTCTAAACAGCGCACATTACAAAATCTGAAACGTTTAGGAGTGTATGGCCTAGCATGGACAAAGAAATACATGAGTGGATTAAGAATTGTCCAATGTGAAGAGAGAGACCACCAATGGAGCATGCCACCCTTTATCAAGTGTCATTAATTCCTGATTGGAGTGCTCCATTGGTAGAGTTTATGAGATCGGGAACCTTACCCAAAGAGGCTAGTCTAGCAAGAAGACGAAGCATGGAGCAAGAGGCTCAGGACTATGCTTTAGTTGGAGACAACTTATATCTAAGAGGCAAGGATGGTTATCTAAGATTGTGCGTTCACGAATCAGACTATTTGAAAGTCTTAGAAACTGCACACAGTGGTGTTGCAGATGGACATTTTGGTCCTGACCGAGTAATCAAGACCATTCTTTTCTCAGGATTTTGGTGGCCAACTCTTCATATGGATGCACATACCTATGTGAAGAAATGTGACACATGCCAACGTGCACAATATCTAGTTAGAAAAGATGAGATGCCTTTGAGGCCAATGATGGGAGGACGTGCATTCTCGAAATGGGGTATAGGCTTTGTAGGTCCTATTAACCCCCCAGCTAGAAACTCCCATGCAGAGTACATTATTGTAGCCACAGATTACCTTACCAAGTGGGTAGAAGTGAAAGCCACAACAAAGAATGATGCTCAGACAATGGGTAAGTTCTTATTTGAGAATGTGTTCACGAGATATGGATTACCGATAGAGTTAGTAAGTGATACAGGTATACACTTCTTGAATGAATTCATTGAAAATCTTCTCCAAGAATTCTTGGTGATACATAAGAAGTCTGCCCCCTATCATCCACAAGCTAATGGACAAGTTGAGAGCACAAACAAGATACTATGTAACGTATTGACAAAACAAGTACATAATAAACGCTCTAATTGGGACAAACAGCTACATCATGCTGTTTGGGCTTATTGAGCTGCCTATAAAATGCTATTCGCGTGCTCTTGCAGACGTCTAACTCCAACAATTGGTATCAGAGTAGGTCGTCACTTCATCTAGGGCGTCGTCGACACTCCTTCGTTTGCAGTCTCAGAATCGCACGAATTTTGGTGAGCATACTCAGCGTGTTTTTGAGATCAAAACAGCTTCGCTATGTGGTGCCAAAATCGTGATCTGAGCTCGTTTCGGCCTCCGAACGCACTATCGCAGAGCTTGTGCAGGCTATTTTGTCTTTTAGTGCCAAAGGTATATACCAGTTTCTGTTCGCCAGTTTAAGCGTCTCAAAGTCTGCTACAGGTCTAGCAGAACTCGTTTGGGCAGTTCTGTTCAACTTTTTGAGATACAGTCAATTTTGTGCATCAAGGTATTTCAGTCACCGGCCATGGCTGAAAGCAGTGATGTATTCCGTATGTTGGCTGTTGAGGATAAGTTGGATGGTACCAACTACCCATTATGGGCTTATATGATGCGACATGTTTTGGTTGCAAAAGGATTGTGGAACATTGTGCAGGGTGTTGAAAGAGGTCTTGTTACACCTGTAACGACAGGTACTGCAAATACAGGTGATGGAGCTGATGAAGATGGTGTCAAAGATGATATTCCGTAGATTCCTGTTCGTGCTGCTGTTTCTGTTGCACCTACTGCAGAGCAAATTCGTTGCGATGGCAGAGATGCCCAGGCACATGCATTGATAGCTTTGTCTGTCAAACGTGCCATTATTCCTCATATTCGCTCTTGCAGAACAGCTAGGGATGCTTGGGATACACTTACCACATTGTACCAAGCTAGGAATGAAGGAACAGTTGATTTCTGCTGATGAGGTTATACCAGATAGCTCACTTGTGCAGACCGTTCTGAATGGTCTTCCTGATTCATATCAGAGTTTTGCTTCTACTCTTCGGTTGATCATGAAAGGCAATCCGAATGCCTTATCATTTGAGGAGTTAGTCTTTGTTCTGTTGCAGGAAGATCAGTCCAGGCAGAACAGGTCCATTATGCGTGTTGCAAATCAAGCTTTCCTGGCTAGTCAGAAGGGAAAAGGAAAATGGAGCTCTTCTACTAGTAAGCAGAAATCTGCAAATGCTGCGCATTCGAAGAACCAGGATAAAGATGAGAAGAAATTAGAAAAGCAGAAATTGTTTTGCAAGTACTGTAAAGGGAATGATCATATCATAAAGAACTGTCCAAAACTGGCTGCAAAAGAGGCAATGAAAAAGGAGGCTGGAATGGTTGTTGCAGAAGCCTCTACACCAAAAACAAAGTCTGCTAATCTTGTGCAGGAAGAAGAATGGGCGTTTACTACTGTTTGCAGTTTTGACCCATCTTCCCATGAGCAGTGCATGTCTACAGTGGACTCAGATGTTTGGTACTTTGACAGTGGGGCGACCAAACATATTACCTCGCAGCGCAGTTTCTTCTCTTCACTCGAGCCTGCCCCTACAGGGAATACTGTCACATGCGCCAACAACTCCTCTTATCCTGTTATGGGAGTTGGTAAGATCATTCTGACTACTGCTGATGGTAGTTCTTTCACCTTGTCAGATGCCTTATTTGTGCCAAGAATCAAGAAGAATCTGTTATCAGTTTCTGCATTAGCCAAGATTGGCTTGGTTGTGAAATTCGTTGATGACAGGTGTACAGTTCATGATCTATCAAATGGCGATGTGATTATTGCTTCTGGCATTTTATGTTGTGGGCTGTATAAGCTCATAGACTATGAAAGATCTGTGAATGATTCGGCATGTGCAGTTCATGATTCTCAGGCTATGTCAGATGCAAAGCTTTGGCATGCACGCTTTGGTCATCTGAATTTTGCTAGTTTGCTATGCCTGCAGAAATCTGATATGGTGTCTTCTTTGCCCAAGCTTGAGGCACCTGGAAAACATGTATGTGAAGGCTGTATTTTGGGCAAAATGCAACGTTCCTCCTTTCCAAAAGATGATTCAGTTCGGGCTACGCAGAAATTGCAGCTTGTACATAGTGATGTCTGTGGTCCTATGCAGACACCCTCTTTTGGGAATTACCTTTACTTCGTGACTTTCATTGATGATTTTTCCAGGCATGCATGGGTATATCCACTCAAAGCAAAGTCTGAAGTGTTCATGTGCTTTAAACAGTTTTTGGTTTTGACTGAAAATCTGTCAGCATGTAAAATGGGCACCCTCCGTTCTGATCGAGGGGGGGAATATATGTCTTCTGATTTTAATGCATTTTTGGCTGAACGTGGGATAAAACACCAGTGTATAGTGCCGTATACACCTCAACAGAATGGATTTGCTAAACGAAAGAACAGGTCACTCATGGAGATGGCGAGGTGCATGGTTAAGAGTGAGGCTTTACCACATAGTTTCTGGCTTGAGGCTGTCATGTGTGCAGCATATGTACTGAATAGGTGTCCCACTAAAGCGCTGCAGTCTATCACTCCATATGAGGCTTGGCATGACTGCAAGCCATCCGTTGCTCATTTGCGTGTTTTTGGTTGTTTGGCATATGCATTAGTGCCTGAACAAAATCGCAAAAAATTGGATGATAAGGCAGTAAAATGTATTTTTGTTCGGTACAGTTCTGAAAGTAAAGGCTATCGTCTGTATCATCCACAGACTAAACGCATTATGGTTAGCCGTGATGTTGTCTTTGTGGAAGATGCTATTCAGCCATTGCTTTCATGTACTAAGGAGACATCTCTTAGCTCCAAAGACATGTATGATACGTTGATGCCTCTTTTTACAAGTGGACAGTCTAGTGCTGGTCCTAATGAGGCAACTTCTCAGCCTTTGCAGGTTTCATATGATGATGCAGATCATTTTATTTCTGATGCAGATTTACATGATGCACTTGTTGATGAGAGAGCTGATATTGAGCAGGCAAAAACTATGCCAAAATGGTTGGTGCAGACTTTGCGTGACAGCAAATTGGATGCACTTTTGTCATATCGTACTCGTTCAGGCTCTCATAGTGCCTCCTTTGCATCAGATTGCTATGCTATGGCTGTGTCTAGTCTCTGTGATGAGAATGAGCCTGTTTCTTTTGATGAAGCACAGAATTTCAAAAGATTGGATGGCTGTCATGCAATCTGAATATGATGCTATAATGAAGAATGGTACATGGTCTTTATGTGACTTACCTCCTGGCAAGAAGGCCATTGGCACTAAGTGGGTATACAAGCTGAAGCATAAACCTGATGGTATAGTTGACAGGTATAAGGCTAGGCTTGTTGCAAAGGGTTATGCGCAGGAAAGAGGCATTGATTTTGATGAGACCTTTGCACCTACATGCCGTATGACTACTGTTCAAAGCATTTGTGCACTTGCAGCCCATCATGGTTGGAATGTACATCAGTTGGACATTAAAACAACATTTCTGAATGGTGACTTGCATGAAGAAGTGTATGTTTTTCAGCCCCGTGGCTTTGTGCAGAAAGGGCATGAAAACCAGGTGTGCAGGTTAAAGAAGGCATTATATGGTTTAAAGCAAGCACCACGTGCTTGGTATGAGAAGATACATGCCTATCTGGTTGCACATGGTTTCGAGAACAGTCCAACTGAAAGCACCTTATATGTTAAGCGTGCTAATGATGTGCTTCTAATCATTGTTGTCTATGTTGATGACATGCTGCTCACTGGTCCTATTGAGAAGCATATTGCTGATTTCAAGGGTGATTTGCATGCCTCATTTGAGATGTCTGATTTGGGGCATTTGCATCACTATTTGGGCATTTAGTTTATGCAAGTTGATGGTGGAATGGCTTTGTGTCAAACGAAATATATTGACACATTATTGCAGCGTTTTGGCCTTGAAGATTGTAAGCCTATTGCCACTCCTATGGAGACAGGTTTACGATTGAGTCTTCATGATGCTGGAGATGCATTTGATGTTGTTCTCTATCGGCAGGCTGTTGGATGCTTGATTTACTTATGCATTACTCGGCCAGATATTCAGTTTGTTGTCTCACAGATGAGCAGGTTTATGCATTGCCTAGGAGTCAAGCATTGGAAGGCGGTTAAGCGCATCTTTCGCTACTTGAGTGGTACTCGGCTACTTGGGTTGTTTTATCCCACGGGGGGATCACTACCGCCAGATTTGCATGCTTTTTCTGACTCAGATTGGACTGGTTGCTATGACACTCGTGTGTCCACTAACGGTTTTTACTTCATGCTTGGTAGCTCATGTATATCTTCGTTGAGCAAGAAGCACCCTACTGTGGCCACTTCCAGTTGTGAGGCTGAGTATAGGGCAGCTTTCACAGCGACTGTTGAGTGTGTGTGGCTCAGATGCCTTATGGCTGATTTGGGTGTTGGCCAGTCTTCTGCCACCACCATCTTCACTGACAGTGCAGAGCGCATTGGCAGTTGCGAGGAACCCTTTGTTCCATGCTCGCACTAAGCACATTGAGGTGCATTATCACTATGTCAGGGAGAGGTTCTCTGCTGGGGAGATCAGCTTGGCATATGTGCCCACGCAGGAGAACATTGCAGACCTTTTCATGAAGGCTCTGCCTAGGGAGAAGTTTGAAGCTTTCCGCAAAGCTTTGGGCTTACTTCCTTTTGTGGAGTGATTTCCACATAGCTTGGCACTTCCTTATACATGAGTGCCAGCTCCTTGTTCACCGCATCACTCCGAGGGGGGATTCGTTGATATATTTAGGTAGTGATGTGTGTGAACACACTAGGACCACCGGGGCACTTTTTTCCCTCTTTAGGAGGTTTTTTTCCCCCGGCTTGTATATACGCCTATTGCCCTAATGGGCTACTTATCTTTGTACATTCTCTAGTAATACATTCAGTATTGTGTGTTTTTGCTCCAAGCTTCTTCTTCTTCCTTGTGTTGTTCGCGTGCTCCTGCAGACGTCTAACTCCAACATCATCGACAATGTTCCATCACAAATACCAGGTGTAAAACACAAAGAGATAAACATTGATGGACCCTTCACTGTGGTAAGTATCTTTACTTTGGCAACACCATAACCATGATAGATTAGGAAACCTCTTTGTCGGCATACCCTTGAGCACTTAGCTCAAGACCCCCAATTTTTGCACCATACTTCTTCCAATGCATTTTCCAAGTAAGCATGCATAGGGCTACATTATAAGGCCGTGCACAAGGCACATATTTTCCTCAACCCATGCACAAACACACTTACCCATCATCCATTAGGGGATACGGGTACTTGGCATGACTCCTATGAACATCACCTGGAAGATCTAGCGGCCATCAATGGAGACTTACAATGACACATTCATGCTTGAATCCAAGGATGAAGCACATATCACGGGACTACCACTCGCACAAGCCCAAAGAAACAAATGAAGAAATGGCCAATCGATCTTGCCACATTTGGAAGAATGAAGGATCTCGTTTCTACTGCATGGACACTACCTCTCAAAGCACTACCTAGAACAACCATTACAACAAGGGTCTATCAGGGACGACAGACTTGAGAGGGGGGGGAGTGTTGAAGCTCAAGGTCAAGGACAAGCATAATAAGTGCATCAAAGAAGTGAATACACAAGAAGAAAGAGCAAGTAGGGAGCTCCAAGAAGTACATGTTAAATTTTCAGAAGAATCCCTATAAAAATAGTGATTTTCATCACGAAAAACCATTGTAAATACCATTTTCTATTTTTGTAACTCCATTTTGTTCAAGCCAAGGTGTCCTTGAGCTTGAGGAGTATTAGAAGTACCATCGTACCAATTTTCATAATTTTTAGACTTCGTTTGAGCCCTCAAATAAGCCTTGGAACCTAATTTTTGACTAGGCCAGACACTAGGTCTGGACAGGGCCAAAACTACTCAAAAAACTATAAAAAGAGCTAGAGATCTCATTTTTGAGGTTAGCTTGTTAGAGAGTAGAGATTTTGTAAGAGAACTCTTTTGCAATCGAAGCTTTCCATTGTTCCTCTCTTTGATCTTACCTTGTGCGTGTGTATGTGTGTATATGTGTGTGCATGTTTGTGTGCTTTCACTCACGCACTTGTTCTTTCACTTGCTTGTGGTCTTCATACCGGTCCTCACGTCTCCGCGGGTTGACAAGTAAAGGAGGTGGTGCTTATGCTTGAGCTACACCCATCCATTAGTTGCTTGGGGTTCTAGATTATTCTAGTGGATATGATAACTACCACGATCAGAATAATGGGTATATATCTGTGAAAATTCAAGCTAGTTTAGTGTTAGTTTTGACCAATGTAATTCAAATCCATGATGTTTAGCTAGTGCTTATTAAGATTAGGCATCTGAATAGGATTAAATAGTAAAGGAAGAACATACTTTGATGTCAACACAACAACCAATAATTAGGTGAGTAGCAATGTTATTTGAATGAACCTAATAGTGTGGAATGCACATGCATGGAGATTTGTTAACATGTAGTTGGAGTACTAGATTGCTTCCCTTATCTATTCAAAAATTATGTAGCACTTATAGAATTTTGAGCTTTATATTTTTTGATGCAATATGGACCGTCTACCCAATTTCATAAGTCAATGTTTTTCATGAATTTAGATTTCTATAAATTCTCTTATGAAAAGGGATAGAGTAAGTTTTACAAATTGCAGATACTTCAACTTTGGCCAATCTTGATGAATAGAGTGGAGTCTATCAATAGATATTAAGTTTGATTATTGAGATACGAATAGCCATGAAGGTCCCTTCATGATTGAGCTATTCTTGGATGTCCTATAAATGTGGATTTAGAATATTGATATGCTTATAATAAGTCAAATAGTCTTAGTTCATATTTTTGAATTTGGATAAGCTACCCATTGAATTCATATTTTCTAATTTATTAGAACTTAGCATTTCTCCTTGAGGAAAATAGTTTTTCCACAAGAATGGCCACTTTACTAAGAGGTGTTTAGCCTCTTGAAACCCAATTTGGTGATGAGTTCAATGTGGTTAATTACATTAGAAAATCCTATAGTTTTTTTGCACCCCTTCAATAGTGAAGATAAGCCTCTTGGGTGTTGCGGGTTGCCTTTTGGGTATCCAATCAACAAGAACAGTTGCTATTCACACTATGAATGCACTGTGGAAACTTCTAAGGCCATGTCATGGTTCATCTTTTGAGGGATATCCACAAAGGTTAGTGCTAGTGTGCTGAGGAAATTTTCTAGCATATGTTCTTGGTCCTTCCATAAGAGTAATTATCATGTTTGTGGCTTTTGCAAGATCCTCTTGTGCTATATCTATGTATGTCAATGTATCACTATGCTACAACCTTTCTTCTCAAAATGTGAAGAGATGCTTGGATACCCTCCAGAGATGAGCTGGTGTTGCACAAAACCTGCTCTACAGCTCCCAATGTGACTTCAAGGAACCTTAATAGACACCTTTAGCTTATCAAATATGTATTTGGAATCACTAGTTGCTTTGGAACATCATTTCCAAATTTTTATGCCAAAATAGATAACATGCATGTACTAGGATTGTGAAGAAACTTTCTATTTCGAGATTGTAGGTGTACAATGTTTTGCTCAAAGCTCACAACCTCATATGAATTGACCAGAGAGCTTTTGCACACATCTAATTCAAGCATATAGATAAATTACACAAGTTATGTCATGAATTTAGAGGTACTATACACTAAGAAATGACTTTAACAACTCAGGGGGGTCATCCCGACATTTCAGGAGCAAGGTGATGTGCAAGCATAGTCTACTTCATCAGTACATATCTCGAAATGTGCCAAACCAAATCTAATGAAACTTTGTAGATATGTACTAGACACTTCATTCTAACTATACCAAGTTAAAGTGCATCAAATGATGGAGTATGCATAGAGAAATTGCCTCTATAGAATCACTACAATAATGAAGAAGTGATGGATAACAGTAGACACAGATGATCATGAAGAAATGTATCAATTAGTAACCGAAAATGCACATATGATACATGGGAAATGTAGAGGACCACTCTTACACAAGTTGAGCTCAAGGTATGCCCAATGTTGTACCTCAATCGCTCTCAATAGTAGCTCATGTCTCTGTGACTAAAATCTATTGTTTTTATACACATACAAAGCTTTTGAATTTTGAATTTTCCCACTCCTAAAAGTGTTCCTACACTATAGGGGTGATTAGAAATGATTCCTTCACCAAAAAAATTGGGGTTTGGATGTTGGAGGAGATGTTGGATAGATGGCAGAGATGAAGTGCAGGTGCAAATCCCTGCTTCACACTAGCCAAGAACAAGTTGAAGAGTGTAAAGTAGACCCCTTGAGCCTTCCAAGAACCACAAATAATCACCTAAGTGCTTTGGAGTATGATCCTCTATTGCAAAGTAAAGAAGCACAATAAAGGGAGCCCCGAAAATTTTCAGATTATGGGCACAAATTTTCTTCTTCAAATTCCTATGAAATACCTCATGAAACTATGTAAATGCACTAGAGGATTCCTCTAGATGCATAAACCCAGTTATTGTAACATAATCCTTGTAACATAGTAGGAGACTAGTGTTTTTCAATAAAAGTGCCGGTCTCTTGTGTGAAAGGCCCAATTTTAGGGCACATGTATATAAGTCACTTGGTGACTCTTTGTGAAGGATTGTTTGCCATTGTGAGAAATGAAGCTAATTCTTCTTCTCCAAGAGCTTTTGTGTGTGTAGTGTGCTTAAATTTTGTGTGTAGGACTGTTCTCTAGCCCTTTCCATCGCTTTTGGATTGTTGTAGTCTTGTATGTGTGAGGCTTGAGGAGTTGTGGAGCAGGTGTTGGTGTTTCCTACCATTCACTATTTTGCTCATAACTTGAAGTATGTTTGTCAGATTTGACTGAAATTACTAGCATTAGATGTGTCTCATTGATACCTTCAAAAAAAACCCATGATTGACCATATTTGGAGTTTGGAGCTGAGAGAAAAGTCCAAGTTTGTTCTTACTATTGCAACACGTATTGCGACATGCATTTTCAAAGGATTAGTGAGTCGGAGAGGTAGCTGAGATAAGTCTATTGCATTGTCGCATTGACACTTCACTTCCCATCATGTGTGCACACATCTTCATACACTTGGTACGTCTAATCTCTCAGATTGATAATTAAACATGTATTAATCCACCACTATATGCACTTGTGGATCAATTGAGGTACAGTCTCATCAAAACAAGTCCTTAAGGCTTACGACTTAGGTACACACGTTTTTGGCATTGTTGCCAAGGAAAGCTTGACCAAGGTGCCTTCGTGATGGTTATAGCTATGGAGTGAATGATTCGTACTTGTAGAGGTGATTTCAGCTAGTGGCAAGTCATCAAATATTTCAGCACTTGTTACTTCACACTTTAGGACTGTGTGTAATGAGTTTTTAGGGTCTAAAAATAAAAAAACACTCTCACAGACGTGATAGTACAAAACCGGTATTGCGGGGTAGGACAGAATGGTTGCAGTGAGTTTTTGTGTTGCACAGTGAGCTAAAAGGGAAGAGGAGAGAAGTATAAACACATTGCACAATAAATTTTTAAGCAAGTGTAAACCATATCGTTGAATTCAAGCAGGTGTTGTGAGCGGAACAAGTTGATGATTCTTTTGTGCAGTATGAATCCTTTGGGCTAACCCTCATGGGAACAGCCTTAACTTGGTTCCAGCCCTTGGATCCAACCCACTTCGGTAACATTGAACAATTCTTCTAGCAGTTTATTGGAGAATTTACCAAGCGAGGGATTAAGCACAACTCTTCATCATTGATTCATAGTTTCAAACAAGCCCCAAATGAAACCATAAAAGCTGTAGCCTGAAGATTTAACTAATATGTTGATAGATGTCCAGTAACAGAGAGACCCTCACAGCAAAAGATGATATCTCTATTTCTAGATGGATTCACTAATGGGACATTGATAACCTTATTCTACGTGAAACAGTTGCAGACATTAAACGAGTGCCTCCAAGAATGCATAGACTTGGAAGATAACTTAGCGGATGATCTCAAAAATACACAAAGCTCCACTAAATTAGAGGACACTCAAAGCAATATGACATCTAGCTCAACTAATGTGGAGGAATTAGCAGAATTGGTGGTTAAAAAATTAGGAGTACACGGATAGAGAAACTATCAGAATCCCCCAATGAGAATGCCAATGTCGAGAAGATGCAACCTGTGCGGTGGAGACCATCCATCCCATGCCTACACGAGAGGAGGTCTAGGTGTGCAACAACCTTACCCATACAATAGGCAACCACCTTAAGGGCCCAATCAATAGGCAGAAATATACCAACCATAATACTAAAAACTACCCATTTAACAGACAACCAAGGCTTAATTTAGAATAAGTGTATGAAGAAGTATCCATTTTAGACCGAAATAGGGAAAAATCAAACAACATTTCCACACTACCCAATTATATGGGAGAATACGAGAGAAGTTCTATACTATTCCATGTTCCCATGATCCAGGGCAAGGAGGAAAGGTCACAAGATAAAACCTCACACAACTTAGTAGAGCTCAAAAAACTAAGATACAATGCTTATTGACAATAGAAGAATTTCTACGAGAAAAACCACAATTATGGAAGCAATTAGCTAGGCATTTGAGGATAGAAACTGGAGAACCCACGATGGAAAAGAAAGAAACTAAAGCTCCATCAACCATCCAAATCCCAATCGACAAAGTTGGAGAATTTAGTGAGGGAGATGAAGGAAATACGTGTCTACCCATCACCTTTAACAGATATATGACTAAAGCCATCTTAGACACCGGAGTTGGTGTAGGCATAGCCACAAAAGAGATTTGGGAAAAATGGGGAAAACTTGCCCTACGACCAATGTGCATGAAATTCCAATTAGCATACGTTCATGTAGAGAGGCCATTAGGAATTCTAGAAAAACTTAAGCTGACCACCTGCAAAGTAAAGTTTGAGCATACTCTAGCTATATGTCAATTTGGAAAAGCCAATAATTACAAAATGACTTTAGGATGACCATTCATGAGACAGCTCATAGTCATGCAAGATTGGGGAAGAGATTCATTGTATTTACAACACCAAGGGACAACTAGGAAGATAAATTTACACACCTTTTCATATAGGAATGTACCCCCATTACAATGGAACCCGGGTCAATGAGAAGAAGATGATTTGTCCATTCATAATGTAGGATCGAGTGACCAATCATGGATGAATGAAGATGTTTAGATATGGATGTGTGAAGAGGCCAAAATAGAAGAAAAGAAAACTCAGTTATGACCAATAGGGCATCAAAATTATCAGCCCTTAGACGACCCAGCATACATGCCTCAAATTTTCCCAAATGAAGCATTCGAACCACATGGATGGATGGAAATATTAGCCACACTAGATGTGTGTGTAAATGAGGAAGTAATAACCATGGATGAGTGTGTTGATGAAGAAGGTTATGATGTAAATCTTTACATGGTAATCCTTCAAGAAATGGAAGCATGAGAATTATTGGAAAAGGAATGGAGGGAGGATTATGAAATCATAGAGATCGAACCAAAATTTGATTCAGAGGAACAATATTCAGAAGAGATTGAGGTGAAAAAGGAAAAGGAGACACCAAAAGTATTTTGACTAGAAGCGGTCCCAACAA
Source organism: Ceratopteris richardii (assembly GCA_020310875.1). NCBI lineage: Eukaryota > Viridiplantae > Streptophyta > Polypodiopsida > Polypodiales > Pteridaceae > Ceratopteris > Ceratopteris richardii. Next base: position 40,191,853 of record CM035408.1, on the reverse strand, counting down.
GATAGGATAATGCGGAAAGGGAAGACAAAGTAGAGTAGCCAACAGATCTTTTCAAAGTTCCAAAACATTTTAAGAGATACAAAGTAGAACAAAAAATATCTATTCAAATGCCCAAGAGAGAAGCAACCGATGGAGAAGCTTACAATAATAAGGAACAAAGCTGGTAACTATAGAAGAAGAAGAGGAGAGATGCACCTACATTGGAAAAGATGTATCTCCAAAAGAAGAACAAGAATTGATAGAACTAATAAGGGAATATAGGGATGTATTTGCATGGACTTACAAAGACCTCAAGGGAGTAGATCCATCTATTTACTCCCATAGAATTCCAATGATGCCTGAAGCAAAACCCTCGAAGCAACGACCATACACATATAATGATGTTTATTCCACAAAGGTTAAAGAGGAGATCCACAAACTATTAGCAAGAGGCTTCATTTATGAGATAGAGCACACAAAATGGCTATCACCTTTGGTTGTAGTACCCAAAAAGAATGGTACTGTATCAATTTGAAAAAAGTGAATGTTGCTACTATACGTGATATCTATCCTTTACCTATCACCGACCACCTATTGGAAAGAGTTGCAAGCAAGGAAGTCTACAGCTTCCTCGATGGATTCTCTGGGTATAACCAAGTAGCCATTGCTACAGAGGACCAACATAAGACACCTTTCGCAACTGAGTGGGGAGTATATGTCTTTTGAGTGATGCCATTTGGGCTCACTAATGCCCCCGCAATTGTCCAAAGGTTTATGTTACATGTATTCAAGGAATTTTTAAGGAAAATCATGGAAGTATACGTAGATGATTTGTGCACTTATTCTCTTCAAAGAAGTGAACACATTCCGAAACTATGGAGGTTATTGGAAAAATGACGTCAGTGCCGAGTATGCTTAAATCTAGAAAAATGTGTTTTTATGGTAAGGCAAGGAAAGATCTTGGGACACATTGTGTTAAAGAATGGAATTTCCATAGACAAAGATAAGATTAAAGTAATTTTAGACTTACCAAGACCTAAAAATGCAAAGGAAGTACAAAAGCTTTATGGGTCATTGTGGGTACTATCGTTGATTTATCCACATGTATGCTATAATCACTAAGCCTCTATATGGGTTATTGGCTCAATTCACTTGGACTGAAGATTGCGAAAAGGCATTTAACGAATTGAAATGACGATTAAGTTCAACAAACCATTCCATATTCATGTGGATGCATCAAATTATGCAATATGATGCATACTAGCCCAACTAGTGGATGAAGGAAAATTATATCATCCTATCACATATGCTAGTAGACAGTTAGACTAGGCAAAGAGAAATTATACCACCATAGAAAGAGAAGGCCTAGGAATGGTGTACGCAGTCAAGAAATTTCAGCATTACCTCCTAGCCAATAAATTCAAGTTCTTTATCAACCATCAGACATTATTGTATCTGGTCAATAAGCCTTGTAATATGGGAAGGCTAGTGATATGGTTCCTATTGCTAATGGAATTTGATTTTGAAGTAATAGTCAAAAAATGAAATACTCATGTAAGAGCAAATCATCTATCTCGGAGTGGCTAATGATCTAATGGAGTGGCTAATGATCTACCAGATACGTACCTCTTCAATTTAGAAGTGTGTCCGAAATGGGCGAAAAAGTTAATACCAATCCTCACGCATGGACCACACCATAGGATAAAGAGAGATACCAGAAAAGAATTTTTACAATCACGTAATTTGCATATTGTAGCAAGTAATTTGTACTACGAAGAACCAAATGGTATATTATTGAGATGTGTCAAAGAAGCTGAACAGAAAAAAGGAATGGAACAAGCTCATGTGAATCGATGGAAGATTCAAAAGGGAGTTTATGGGACAATAAGAGAATTGAAAAGGTTGGGAGTATACTGGCCAGACATGCCAAAGGACAAACACGAACACATTGTCAGTTGCCAAAAATGCTAGGAGAATACTCCATTGGAACTACTGCTTGGTGATGCATCTGGTCCACTCAAAACTTGAGATTCTACACTTGATTTTTCAACATTTTCTTTGTCATTTGGTTCAAGATTCAATCCTTGTTTGGCATCTGCATAGAAGCTTGACATTTCATCAAATACCACATCTCTACTCACCTTCACCTGTCGTGTGAGTGGGTTATAACATTTATATCCCTTTTACTCAAGGGAGTATCCAATGAAGACAGGTGTAACTTGATGTAGAGCAGTAGTCGGAGTTCTGTTCATTATGTATATAGTAGTATAAATAGCTTCTGCCCAAGAACAATGAGGCATATTCTTCTCAGCCATCAAGGTTCTTACTATTTCTGCAATATGTCTATTTTTGCATTCAGCAATGCCATTCTATTGTGGTGTGTACCTACATGAAAAATGACACCGAATTCCATGATTTTTTAGGAAATTGCTGAACTCATTTGACATGCATTCACCTCCTCCATTAGATCTTAATGTCTTAATATACTTCCCTGTCTTCTTTTCCACCATAGCTTTAAAATTTTGGAAGTGAGTGAAAACCTCACTCTTCTCTTTCATGAAATATACCCACACTTTTCATGTATGGTCATCAGTGAAAGTAACATAAAACCTGCAACCGCCCATAGATGTGGTCTTTGCAGGACCCCAAACATCTGTATGTACTATTTATAGTATGTTCTGACTAACATGCATGTCATGTGGAAATGATGCTCTTGACTGTATTCCAAATTGACATGTTGCAAATACCTTTTGCATGTCTACAACCTTGTAATTAGGTAGTCTATGGACAATCTCCTTTGATTGCATCAATTTGAGCCTTTGCAAGTTTGCATGTCCAATCCATTTGTGCCAGATCTTTATATTAGCAATGACTCTTGCACCTTTTGCAAACATGGCTACATTCATTTGAGGAATTTTCACATTTAAGGTGAACATCCTACCCACTTTGTTTCCTTTGGCAATCAATCTTCCATCCCGTTCGTATTCTTCTACATATAACCCATCAGCATTGAATCTGACTTGTAATCCCTGGTCAACCATTTGTCCAACAAAATCCAGATTCTTTGTAATATTTGGAACATGCACCACATCAGCAAGATGTTTTACCTTCCCGTCCTCCATGGACAATGCTATGTTTCTTGTATGCTCGATAGGGTGTGATGCGTTATCACCTGTTTCAACATATCTAAGAACTGGCAATTTCTGCAAAGTATTAAACCATTCCACATGATTGGTCATGTGATTTGAAGCACCTGAATCAACATACCAGACATTATCATTTGATTTTGAAACACCAGCAGACATTGTATTCATCATGTGATGTTGAACCATGAACAGCTTCTCAGAATCATCTGCACTCGTGGATGCATAGTTGTTTTGCTGCCTTCTGTTATTTTGATTCTTCAACCTGCAATCACGTTCAAAGTGTCCAGGTTTACCACAATTCCAACATCCTTTACTGTCATTACCTGAATCATTTTTGCGACCTCTTTGGCTCCCCCTGCCTCGAAACTATCCTCTTCCTCCTATATGATTCTGTTGTTGACCTTGTTCTTAGTTATTGTTTCCTATTCCACTTCTGAAACCTCTATGTGTGCCTCTTCCTTTGCCAGAGTAGAATACCTGCTCAGAATTGGGCTTTCCTTGGGAGTTTGAATCCTCACCAAGATTCTTTTCTTCAATAATCAGCATGGATACCAAATTAGCAAAATTCAGGATATTTTCTCTAGTCTTTATAGAAGTTCTTAACTGCTTATATGCAGCTCCTAAACCACGAAGGGACACTTCCACCTTATCATCATCATCTACATTCATGCCAATAGATGCAAGTGACTCACATATGCTTTTGATTTTTAGGGTGTAGTCACTTATCGATATGCCCTTCTTCTTCAATGTATGCAGCTCGTTCTTGAGTTGCAATTTCCATGCCTTTGTATTGGTCTCATACAATGTGACCAAACTCTTCCAAGCCTCTTTCAGAGTCTTGGCATCCTGTATGTGCCCAATCATGCTATCATGTATGCTAATAGATAGCCAATACAGTACCTTTTGTGCTCCTTGATTCCATTCCTCATATGCTCTTAACTGGTTCGCAATTCGATTCCTCTCGGGTAACTATGGAGCATTTTTGTTCTCTCCTTCGATGTACTTCTAATAGCCTTTTCCCATCAAGAAATTCATCATTCTAAATCTCCAAGCATGGAAGTTGTTCTTGTCCAGATTATCGCTCATAAGTTGGCTCATTCCATCTGCATTTGCCATTTTTGTAGCTATTCACAACACTACAAAACACTACAAGCAGCACTTCTGCTATAATACTGTCACACTATGACGTGATAGTTTGATCTCATAAAAACACACTTTTCACGTATCAACAATACACAGAATCCCTTGAAATTCTTGATCTGGAATATATGAGTATTGTCAAACACGACGCAAGTTATAGTTTTTGAAACTGACGTGGTTTTTCTATGGGCCCCACCCTACGTGCTCGAAACAGAGGTCGAGATGGCTCCGAAACTTCAATCTGACAAAAACAAGTGATCTTAAAGGGATAACTCTCAGAAATATTTTGATCTCTACCTTCACGCCAATTTTCATAGCAATCTAAGGTTTTTTGTGAATCATGCTTTCTCCATGCCTTCTCGCGTACTCTACACCCTCGGCCTTCTCCATGAGTTGTCTATAGCCACAGTGGCTCTGATACCATGTCACGAGGAAGGAGATAAGGAAGAGTTCTCACACACACACTCTCACAATCAAAGAGAAGCACACACTCAATTGAGGCAAGGAAGAATGATATTCTTCTTCTTCTATTACATAAAAAGGAATGTACAAGAATGACCTAAAAACAAGAATACAACTATTGCAATATATAAAGACCAGTACATAAGGAAAAACCTAATGTCCTCAAATGAGTGAGCTAGCAAGAAACAAATTTTCCATCACTCTCAGTAGATAAATCTAATAAAGCTCAATGAAGTGTCCCTGACATACACTGGCGTGACCAATATACATGTCAGAGAAATGAAAAAGCAATACATGTCATCCTGGATCATCACATAATGAGCTTGATATCTCAACAGATCCCAAATCCTTTTAATGGATATTTAACATAACTTCTAACCCTCTTTTCTCCTTATTTATTTATTTAATACTCTCTTTTATTATTATTATTATTATTATTATTATTATATATATATATATATATATATTTCCGAGATAAAACCTTTTCTTTCTATTTCAATTCAAATATTACTAACATTCTTTTCACATGTTTAGTAATAAGTTTTGGTTTTCCATAAGGTCATGTACCCTACCCATACTATCGAGGATTTCGGTAAGTTATTTATTAAGTGCATTTTTCTTCATCATGGTAAGTTCTTAATTAAATGTATTTTCTTGTATCATGGCTTGCCAAAAGTTATTCTATCAGATTGAGATGTTTGTTTTTGTAATCACTTTTGGGTTACGTTATTTCAAATTTTAGGTTCCAAAATAGACTTTAGCCCTACATATCATTCGCAATCACATTAACTTCAATTTTCCATTTCCATCCATGTGTTTTTACATGGAATATGCCTATGATTGTTCAGTGATGGGACATGTGATTGGCTATCAATGTCTATTTTATTATTATCAATTGAGGTTAGTTACTTGTCAACTGGGAGGCATGTTATACTTTATGGAATAGCATAATGTTATATGGATTTTAATGTCTTGAGGTTTTTAATGTGATTGTTTTTTGAATTAGCAAGTGAAGAATCATGAGGGCATGAATGTGCATAGACTTATTCAAATATTTTTGAAGATAGTTAAAATATGGTATTTTAGATATTTTTGTAAAAATAATAGATCGGTTAGAAAGCGACATTTTTTGTAAAAATAGTAGATAACTTAGAACACGATGATTTTGTGAATAAAGTAGATTTTCATAAATGCACACTTTTTGAAGCAATGCCCTCATGTATCTTCTATTCAAGACGTAATAAGATATACCTGTAAATACACATACTCTAATAGTGTCAATCAGAGTATGTGGGGGGATATTGTACCCAAGCTTGTGTTCAGTCTCTTATCTCTCTCTATTCTATGAGTACTTTTGTGAGATTGTGTTTATGTATTATCTCTGCATATGTGCGTCTACAAGATCGGGTCAACACTCACATAGAGACGTATCCCCTTTACAATGGAACCCTATCCATAGAGCATCATATGACATGGAGTCAATGCACTCCATAGGATCAGCATCCTCTTGGATGCATGAAGACACCCACTTATGGATGTGCAAAGTTGCAGTGGAAGAAGAGAAAAGAATAACCGCTCACCTATGATATTTCCAAACGAAGAATTTGAACCTCATAGTTGGGCCAAAATTCTAGCCACTATGGGTATAGCAGTGAATGAAGGATAGTGGATCCCACATTGTGATGGAGATGGCTATGACATTTCAATCTTGACTATAGAACCAATCATGTATGATTTGGTTATTGAAGAGTGTGAACCTAGTGTGAATAAAACCAATGAGGATAGTGAAAAAGATGAAGAGTCCATCCTCATGGAGCCTTTTTGTGCCTCAAAGGAAGAATATCTTTATTTAATAGAAGTAAAAACTCAAAAAGAGGAAAGATCAAAAGAAGAAGAGAAGTTGATAGTCACCAAGAAGGAGAAACAAAAGAATCCCAAATCCTAAGTGAATAAAAGAAGGGACCCCATTTGAAGTTCCCGAGAACTTCAAGAAATATGAAATAGAAGATTACAGGGTCATGATACGGATGCCTTATAGGGAGAGTGGCATACGATAAGAAAGAAAAAACTAAGAAAATTGTTGTGATCATAAAAGAGGGTGAATGATGATGTACGTATATAGGATATGACTTAACCATAGAAGAAGAAGGATAAGAAGAAATGGCTGAATTGTTAAGACCAACGAGCATCACTCCTCAATGAATAGTCGATAGGCATCCTTATCTGACCCTAGAGATAGGACAAGGAAAGAATGCTAGAACTATAAGGACCTTGATTGACTCATGTGTTGCCACTAGTGCCATTAGACTTTCTTGTTGTCAAGGTTTGCAATTAAGTATCAATCCTATTGAAGTTTATCTCATAAGATTGGGAGGAGTGGAAACCCCTTGCCTTGGCGAGGTGGAGCTCCCCATCTCCATACAAGATGTCCTGATGATAGTGAAAGTATTAGTATGTCAGGATGAGGACCTTACCAAACCTCTTATCTTCCGTCAAGATTGGATCTATGACCATGTGGTGAACCTGAACCTTAGAAATGGACTTCTTTATGTCTAGGTGAACTAGCAACATATCATGGTTGAATTGGTGAATCAAACACTCAAGGAATTAGCAAAGGTTCAACTCTCTGTCCTTCCAAGAGACCACATGATGATAACAATGTTAATCTTGCCCAAAGTGCTATGGTGCAAAACATGGTCACTCATGGACTAGTAGAAGCCAACATGGAACTCCCTTCTTTTCCAAAGATGGTCCAGGAAAAACAAGCAAGGAAAATTAGGAAGAAGGTGAAGCAAAAAACCAAATCTCATGCTCAAAAACCAGTTCAAAACAGAGTACCTCATGGCATAAAGCAAATTTGAGGCACAAGAGTGAGCAACCCTCTGATCCCTCAACAAGATGAAGGGTATGTATCAAATGAATGACACATCCAAAGAAAACCAAAGCTGCAAGCTCTGGAAGTCAACCTCAATGATTCATCTCCATTTAGGTACCAAAGCGATCAACGAAGGAAGACCCTAATAATGCACAAATCTATGTGCCCAAAACTTGCTTGTAGGCTTAGATTGCATCGCATAGGATCTCAAGATGGAACTAGTACTCACCTAACACAATTCCAAAAAAAACAATAAAAAAAGTTTCTCTCAACCAATACTCTAGTGCAATTAAGCCTAGCACTACTTGGAAATGGGTACATCGAAAAGTCCCAGATTTAGGTAGAGTCACCAATGAAACCCTTAAATGTAATCATTGGCAAAATCTCTAATCCCATAAATGAAGTCTAGAAAGTTATGTTCGGTACTAAACCACCTTATTTAACATTGTAAATTAATTGTACACTATTAGTTGCATGCAAAGTCACTTGCGTTTCTTGAGTATGCATTCAATTCATAACTCATGACTTCACAACACTCAAGCACACACTAACATAACACATCGAGTCAGATACATCATGTTGGTATTGCAAGGGGAACAAGGTCTCAGTTACTCTCTAAGAAAATACTAATGTGGTTCATTTCTTCTAGTACATTCATGTGACATTGGTGATGTCTTTCACCATGGCTGAGGCAGGTAAAAGTTTGCAATCGATTGGCACTGATAGTTTGTTAGTATCTAAACTTTGTACAGAAAGATTGGTGGAATTCCAGCATGTGAGGCAGATACCCATTCAAGATCCCCATACTCAATGCACAGAGAAAGTAAACATACATTCACATTGGTTCAACGAGATGCGAAGTCCATTTTTCAATGCTCGTTATATTTGGGAATCTAAATGCGAGTTGAAAAATGTTTGGGACTAGTTTCAATTCTTCTCATGAGAGTGCGGACAGCTTCAGAATACTCTGAAACTCTAAGGAATTTGGCAATGGGCAAGGCTATATGAATACTTCTAGGATCAATCACCCAAACTTGATTTTTTGTGATGTTATTATCTAGTGTCTACATTACAAGCTAGCATTATGAAAGATGTGTCTGCAACATTTGCAATCCCTTCGCTAACGCACAACAACAAAATGAAATAGTTTAACCTCATATTGAACTTAATTTAGGAAGCTCTAAACATGCAAGGTACGTATATTCCTTTGAATGAGGAAGCTTTAGTGCATGAGAACATGAAGAACAAAAAGATATTGAAGTTGAAAGACATGACCACAATGACGCCAAACCTATTAGTGCCACTCTCGATCTGCATGAAACATTAATTTGCTTTTTTGGGGCAAGACCGCTTCACCCAACCCTAGAAGAAGATTTGGTTCAGTTTGTATGTAGCAAAGACTGTGCGACTACCAATTAATCTTTCCATCTGGATTATTGACCAACTATATGCTACTAAAAATAGATGGTTTTGTAAGCCAATACTAAATGGATGTTGTGCAATTATGGGCATAGTATATAAATGTCTATCCTATGATATACCCATAGAAAAGGCACTCCGATGGCCTCAACTTAAGATCTTTAAAGGAAGGAAAGCATCAAATCACTAGGAAAAGAGGATGCGAGGAATTATTCCTTGCGTATAACCTAGAGGTGCACTACTGACTCCAAAAGTATCACCACTTGGGGATGCACAATTCCACCATTCACCATCCGCCTCCCTTGTTCCAACACAAAAGGGACATCGAAAGGAGGTCTAGAGGTTCCCCTACACCATAGGACTTTGAATTTTAAGATATGGATAGCTTGGAAGATTTAGGGACCTTTGACTTTGAGCAACTATTAGACACTCAACTCTCAAAAGTGAAGATTTACTCAAACCTAGACACTTCCATGGAAACCTCACAACGAAGGGTTCAGGCCAACAAATGAAAGGAAGGCATGTACTTCGGGCAGATGATCAACAATGAACACTCTCTCAACAACTAGAACACCCTGAAGGTGAAGAGGAAGAATAGGCCACAAGAGCTCTTGGCTACACCACACAGCTCCATCGATTATGCCAAACTATGGATAGTGTTCAATCTCAAAGATTACTTTCTAGAAATAACAGCTAATACTTCTGAACCAACTCTTAATAGAGGAAGGTGTAGATCCTCAATTCATTGAGTCCTTGCAAGTACTAAAAAAGACATGTGGAGTATAGATTACATGTTGCAAAGGCCATGCACAACATTTGAGCCATGCAGAGTACATACCCGGCAAAGGCCCGAGAAAAATATTCAAATCCCCATCACTACCTATAGTACGATGATGATTGTACCTAACATGATTGACACAATTACCACTGTAGTATCAGTGTTGCAAGGAGAAACTATCTCTGAATTAGTAGAAATCAGCATACCTATTCCCCCAACATCCCCACTTGGAAGTTCTAGCACGGATGCAAATAAAATCCACGAAGAGGCATCAGAACCCATCTTTCACACACCTCCACCATCACCTCCTAGGATCAAGGATGTAGCTCTCATACCTACTACTACTTTGCATGTACATGCCTTCACCTTTTGAAGCCCAACTTCTATTTCATCCCTCCTCTCTTCCTTTGATAATCCATTGTATCATACCACCACCCATTCAGTAGGTTGGTCTATCGATCTTGCTCTTGGACACCCAGCTTCCACCTCATCTGTGTTAGGTCAGCTTGATATTCGATCTACTTTTCTAGGTTTTCCTATTACCCAACCTGCATTGATTGTAGTTCCCCCTCCAACCTCCCTCCCACATGTTCTCTAACCATTTGTTTCCTATTTTCCAACCTCGCACCCGAACCCCTTTTTCCTTTTCGCTATAGATATCCAAATCATCAAGATTCACAACCACCACACACACACACACACACAACACCTACCATCCCCATGTATATGGTACATACTACACACTCCCATGTCCAATTACATGGACATATCACCACCCATAGCACCTCCCCTCCCCCCACTATCCCACCATCTCCCATTGCGCTTCCACTAGATTCACCTATACTCACTTCATCGTCAAACACTGCATTCATGCTTCCGATTCCCCATTCCTCTCCCCTTGGATCAAAAAATGTACACATTGCATCCACCACTGCAGATAATGCATTCAACTCCATGATTCAGTGTGTAACACAACTCAAGATCGAGTATTACAGACTCAAGGAATGCAACAACATGCTACAAGCTCACTCTGTGTAGTTACAACAATGTATCTCAACACTTGACACTGACAACAAAGGCCTAAAAGATCAATATCATAGCTTATAGGAGGTTCATAATGTACTCAAGGCAAAGCTCCAAGAAGTAGACCAAGAAGCCATACAAATAGTAGAAGCCCATCTTCGCACACAAATGGAGCGTAACCCAAAATTTCAATGCAACATGGCCCTTACTATGAAGGTATCTAGTTGCTGCTCATGAAGAGAATCTCCACTTACAAATATAGAATCAAGAGAACTTAGATTTTGCCACAGAGAATACACCAAGTGCAACGACGAGTCCATCAAAATTCCAAGTGGTTCCCCTTGAGAATATTCACATCATCCCTGAAGATTATGCCAACCTACTAGAGTTGCATGAAAAATTGTCTCAAGAGATGACACAACTACAACAACAAAAGGAATTAGAACCTACGATTGCTCCAAGTCCAATATAATCACCACCTCCATTAGTCTCCGACTCAGCTATAGTAATGGCATTATCGCAACAAATAGTAGAACTACAAACTAAGTTACTCCAATACGAATGACCTCCATCACCCCTTGAGGCACCATAAGAAGAAGAGTTAGTAACCACTTGCTCGAGGTCTTCATACCATCCTCACATCTCCACGAATTGAAGATTATGAGGTGGAACGCTTCACATTGATACTCATCATTGTGTTAGAGTGACACCTTCTCTTGAGCATAACCTTTGGCAACAAGCTAGCCTTATACCTATCAATTGTGCCATCAAGCTTATGTTTCAACCTTTATACCCATTTAGTACCAATGGCCTTTTCTCTAAGATCATAGAAAGGCCAAGTACCATTCTTCATATGTAGCTAAGAAATTCAACATATGATTTATGCAATTACAAGTTTCGGATCTATTTTGTAGCAAAGAATTTTAAGTTTTCTATAGACTACTTTCTTTTTGTACTTGGTAAATAATTCCTACACCACTAGAGTATTTGTGTTGGTTCTTATTCTTGATGGAGTTGGATTTTGAGTTGTAGTCAAGAAGGGTAGCACTCATGTGAGGGCTGACAGCATTTTAGGAATTACACATGGATAACCACTTGTGTGAGTAGGAGATGATCGCCCAAATGTGTATCTCTTCAACTTGGAAGTCATACCATCTTAATAAGAAAAATTTTTCCCCATGCTGACTTATGTTCTTATATTTCAAATCATTGTCAAGCCTCTAGAGCTACTGAGAGAGCTAGAAGTATCAAATAGTTGCACGAAGCCTTTACTTTTAGGATTCAAATGGAGTATTTTTTTAGATGTGTAGAAGATGATGAGAGATATGAGTACCTAAAATCAACACACTTAGGAGTGTGGAACACCCACATGCCCAAGTTAACAACCTTGCAAAACCGGTGGAGACTAGGAGTATATTGGCCCAATATTGAAAAGGAAGTCCATCAATATGTGGAAGATTGTTCCCATTGCAAGAGAAGAAACCTTGTGTTCACACAACTTTATACCAAGTGATCCTAGAACTAGAATGGAGTTCCCCAATAGTAGATTTCTTGAAAGAGGGAAAATTGCAACACAAAAGGGATCCTTGTGAGAAGAACATAGAGATTATGTAATCAAAGGAAATCGACTCTACAAAAGAGGGAAGGCAATTGCTTATGAATATATCTTCACAAGAGTGAATAAATGCCCATGTTGATATATTTTGGCAGTGATGTATGTAAAAACACTTAGGACAGATGAGGCATGTTTTTCCCTCTTTCAGAGGGTTTTTTTCCGTGGCTTGTATTTATACCTATAAAGTGATGTGTGTAAAAACACTTAGGACAGATGAGGCATGTTTTTCCCTCTTTCAGAGGGTTTTTTTCCCTGGCTTGTATTTATGCCTATAACCCTAACTAGTGATTTATCTTTGTACATTTCATTTGGTATTACATTTTGTGTTGTGTTTTGCTCTAAGATTCTTCTTCTTCCGTGTGCTATTTGTGAGCTCTCTTTTGTGTGTGTAGAAGTGCAAGAGACACACAAGAATCACACACAAGGAGCACAAACAAAGCAAGACACATTGAGAAGATGGATGGCTCGAGTAGCTCTCTCTATTGACAATGATCAAAATTGAAGTAAGAGATGAATCATATACCTAAGTACAAAGTACCAGCACATATGAGTGAATCATGTATGTGGTAACATGGGAAAAAGAATCTAGCCAACACTAGAGTAAAAAGTTCTCATGTATAGGAAAAAGGTTCACATCAAAGCTACTCGAGGAAGACATAGGTGTAACAAATCCCCCTAGAGCAAATGATGTGAACACATAGAGGGAGTGACATATCAGCCCCCATTAGGCAATAAGCCTAAAGCTTTGTGAAAAGCTTCAAACTTTTCTCGTGGAAGGGTTTTGGTGAATATGTATGCCACATTATCTTGTGTAGGCACATATACCAAATCAATATCTCCTACATGAAGGTGCTCTCTCACATATTGATAATTCACCTCAATATGACAATTCCATGCATGAAACATTGAGTTTCATGCAATAGCCAATGCACTCTCACTATCAGTGAGAATATGCATAGCAGCATCAATCTCCATGCAAAGATCCATCAATAGTCGTCTCAGGCATATACACTCCACTATAGCGATGAAAATTGCCTATACTTAGCTTCATAATTGGATGTTGCCACTATAGCTTGCTTCTTACTCAACCAAGATATGCATGAGTCTCCAAGGAAAAAGCAATTACCATTAGTGGACATGCGAGTATCATAATAGTCAAGCCAATATTTGTAAAAGCATGCGAGCATGGTGGAATTCTCTGCCATAAAACATACCTAAACTCAAAGTGCCTTTGAGATATCTAAACACACATTTCACCACTTGTCAATGTGTAGTGCTAGGGCTATGCATGAATCCGCACAATTGGGAAACTTCATATTGTATATATGGTCTTGTGTTGCATGCATATATAAGACATCCCACAACTTGTTGATAAAGAGAAGTGTCAAATGCATCATCGGAATCCTTAACTGAGAACCTGAATCCCATCTCCATCGGTGTGGAAACGAGCCTGCAATCCTCAAAGTCAAAATACTGAAGTAGTTTCTCAAAATACTTTGCTTGATGCATAACAATCCCCTCTCAACGAATACAAACTAGATGCCAAGATAGCAGCTCAAAAGATCAAGATAAGTGACTTCAAAAGTATGTTGCAAATTAATCATAAGAATGTCAAGTTTTGCATCACATGAGCCCAGTGAGGAGTATGTCATCAACATAAAGAACAAGCAGTGTAAAATCATCCCCATCTTTGCATACATAGAGTGTGCTTTCAATTGGACTACATGTGAAGCCAAGGGCAATCAAGCGCTTATGGATTTTCTCATACCATGCACGTGGAGCTTGTGTAAGACCATACAAGGCTTATGCAAGCTTCAAAACATATGCTCTTTCCCTTTCATGGAAAATCTAGGAGTTTTCTTCACATGAACCTCTTCTTGCAAATCACCATTCAAGAAAGTTGATTTTATGTCCAACTGATGTACTTTCCAATCTCATTGGGTAGCCAATGCCATTAGGGTACAAATGCTAGTCATGTGTGAAGAAAGCACAAAATTTTCCTCATAGTCAATGCCATATTGTTGCGCATATTCTTTGGAAACCAATCTAGCTTAGTAGTGATCAACGCCACCATCTGACTTTCTCTTAATCTTGTAAAAACACTTTGTACCAATGGTTTTTTTTCCTTTTGGCAATTTATATAACTCTCAAGTATCATTCCTATGTATGGAATCCCTTTCTAATTGCATAGCCTCATCCAATGTGGATTGTCACATGCATGTTCAAAAGTAAGTGGCTCTTCATTACATGCTATTGCAATAAGAGAATAATCCACAAAATTACTTGATGCATGGCGAGAGCATGATCTTGTTCTACCAAGTAAAGATGCACTCAATTTGTTATCCTACAAAGTTTGGCATAGTTTGTGCACAGACACGCATTCATTATGTAATGCATCATCAACATGTATATCATGCATGGCTAGAATTTCATGCTCATTTTCAGCCATATGGGAGTTGGAAATTTCCAAAAATTCCGACCATTTTTGGATGAAAACTTTCAGCCATGTTTGGCTAGAAATTCTCATCGTTTTCAGCTCTATTTTGTTGGAATTTTTCAGCCTTTTGAACCTCAGTTGGCTAGTTTATATGGCCATAGTCAAGCATGCCACTTTGGAACAAAGGCATAAGTGTACCAACACATCCTGTGAGCTAATTGTTGGCTATATTTTACATTCAAGTAGAGGGAAAATTGAATTTTTAGCCAATATCACATCTTAACTCACAATACTTGTGTTCGTCAATGGATGATACAAATCATATCCCTTACTTTTAGCACTATAACTGATAAATATACACTTCTTTGCCTTGTCACCAAGTTTGTGATGTTGTTGTGATGGCACTAGAGCATATGCCAAAAAACCAAACACAAACATATGAATAAACATAGGTTTATTTCCATTCCAAGCCTCATCAAGAGTGATGACTCTCAAGGAATTTGTAGGGTAGCAATTCAACACATAGTTTGTCCACATGATTGCTTCCATCCAAAACTTGTTGAGAACATGCTTTCCTTTAACCATACATCATGCCATTTCAAGGAGTGTTCTATTTTTATGCTCGACAACACTATTTTTTTGAGGTGTATATGGCACCATACATTGGTGTGAAATTCATCTTTCACAAAGAAAAGAATTAAACTTATGTGATATGTATTCACCACCGTGTGATATGTGCATAGATTCAAAAGCTTGTTTCCAAAAAACATTTCATCCATAGCTAAAAATGCTTTGAAGCAAGAAAATACCTCATTCTCTGCTTACATAGGATACACCCATGTATGGCGAGTAGCATCATCAATGAAATTAACAAAATATACATGCTTCCCAAAAGATGGAGTGTTGATAGGACCACATACATCACTATGAACAAGCTACAATTTTCTTGTAGTGTGTGTATGACTATCTTTTGGAAAAGAAGCACAATGTATTTTTCCAAGAATGCAACCTTCACATGCATGCTTTTCAATGGAATCAAGTTTTGGCAATAAATTAACCATGTTCTTCTTTTGTAAGTAAAGAAAAATATTAAAGTTCAAGTGACCAAAACAAGCATGCCAAAGCTCCATTTCAGCCATGGAGGAAGTATGAGCAACCAAGGGTTTGAGGTAACCCTCTTATATGTATTCAAGTGATACAAACCATTGCATTATGTACCGGACATCACGATAATATCATCATTCTTGAAATCATGAACCATACACTTATCATAAACAAAGCATACATGAAGCATAGTTTTGGCAATCAATGGAACTAAAATTAAGTTCTTGATAACGGGTACATATAATGCATTTTTCAAGGGAATTACACCTCCATTTGCAGTCATAAGCTCAATTTCTCCTACTCCAATGATAGGATAAGAGGCATTTTTTGCACACACCACATGTTCTCAGTTGGGTGATCTTTCAAAGATGAAAAAATGCTTTTGCATGTAGTTATGTGCTTTGAAGCACCATTATCAAAGAACCAATCCGAATCAGCCTCACTCACAACCATACATCGAGAATGCAATTATGCGTCATAATTGTTGGAGAATCAATCACAAATTGGACATAAGTTTGAAGGTCAAAGTCTAAGAAGAAAAGCACATGCCTATGTGAAGGGACAATTTCACACATGTACCATATTTGTAAAGTTAGACTTAATTTTAGTTCTAGAATTTTCAAAAGTCATAAGATTTAGAAAATCTATATAAGTTAGTTTGTACCAACAGAAGTGGAGTGAGAGAGAGAGTGAGAGAAAAAGAGAGAGAGAGAGAGAAAGATTTTGTGTGAGTGAGAAATAGTCGGGCTTCTCTGAGTGAGAAAGCATCTGTAAACTTTTTGAGTTTTCGTAGCTACAAGAAGAAACAATATAAGTTCTATGTATGAGAGTCTCTCCTCCATCTTGTTGCTTTGCCTATTGTGGTAATGAGTTCAAGAGTTCTAGTTTTCCAAGCAACTCGATGCCTCACATCAAGTTTGTGCTGATAAGTCTTTGTTTTATTCTCTAAGTTTTGCTTGTTGTTGAATCCTTTTAAAAACATGAGCTTTGTGGAGCAACTCGATGCTTGGCATTGAATTTCAACATAAATTCGATGCATAGCATCAAATTCCCACATAAAAGTGTTTTTCTTCATATCTTGTGTTCATGGGGCTATTTCAAGTGCTCAAAAAGTGGCCAAAAGCACACCAATTTGATTTTTGGCATCGAATTCTTGTTGCAAGTTGATGCTAAGTTGAAAACTTTTATTTTTAGACAAGCACTTTTACTCAAAAAGACAAAATTTCCTATTTTGACAGTTAGACATAGTCATCTTGTGAAGGCCATAACTTGGTGTGTAGTGAAGCATTTTTAGGAAATGATAGCATGTCGGAGATCTCTTCTCTTCTTATTTCATGCACTAGAAAATATTGGCTAAATAGTATTTATGCTAATAGAAATAAGCAAAAGAATGAAGGTATGTCATTTCAATGACTAGAAATTTGTGTAGAAGCTCTCACTTTAAGCAATCTTTTCTCAAAGTTTGTAGAAGCATTGAGTTAATGGTGACCATAGAGCGTTTCTAGTGTCACATTAATTCATTTATTGTGATGTTTCATACATCAACAAGTGGTATAGGCATCAAAAGATTACTTCAAAAGTATATTCATACACAAAGAACTCCAAAAGGTATTATTCTTTATCCTTTAAACTCAGCGATTCAAGCAGAAGCAGATAATTATGGTAGATCATATCTCCATTGACAAATTGGACAGAGATAATTATCTTGCATGGGTAATGAGAATGGAAGCCTTACTTATGAGTAAGGATCTCATGGTGTACATAACAGGCGAAGAAGAGAAGCTAATATTTGAAGATGAAAGCCGACCAAAGAAAGCAGAAGTGGATGCTTTAAAGCATTGGTAGAAGAAGGATGCAAGTGCAAAGGCCTACATCTATAATACAATTTCAGATCATTTGCTACCACACATCAGAGGATTGGAATCAGCTGAAGATATATGGAATGCATTAGAATATCATTTCGAAAGTACTACCAAAGAAAGGAAAGCAAGTCGATGGTCAGAGTTTACTACATTCAAGAAGAAGCCAAGTCAAAGTATTAGTGATTGTGTCTTATTTTATATACATCAACACTTTTCTATCCATAGTTAGAGAGTTTTAATGATTTTTACTAAATTTATGGCATAAAATTAATCTCATATGTGCGATGATAGTCTTATCATCTATGAATTATTTTGGAGTGTGATGGTATGAATATGACTCATTTTTTATTATAAGAATACTATTTAAGATTCTTAAAGCTAGATATGTTTTTTTAACAACCTTAGGAGTCAAATTTCTATGCGGATTCTTCAAGTTAAACAATGCGACTGTTTTTCTATGCTAAGAAAAGGTCATTTGATAAGAAAATATTGCATATGCTACATGATTAAAGTTAATATGCTAGTTGTTTCTATATAAAGTAGTTTATAATGTTTATATAGTTATTTTAATTGATATTATATACCTTATATCATTGAGAAAAGCTAATGTTTTAGGATGGATTTCTATTCTTGGCATAGTGAAATATGATTATTCAATGAAATATTGAGATTGTTGGTGGTATGTGAGATATGTACAAAACGAATTGGTTCAAATACATGTACCATATTTGTATCATACTATATGATGGTTTTTGAAACAAAATACCACCGTTTTAGTGTTTTTATGCATCAATATCATATAGAAGGCTCCTACAGTGTATAACTATATAAGTTGCACCCTTTATTGTAGTAATTTTCTTATTATAAAAATGACTTTTCTAATTCCCAATACTTGTCTTAAATGATTATATGACTTTAAATAAACATTAGAAAATTATTTCAATAAGAGGAAAAAAAATTCATGGAGATATTTCTTTCTACTCATATATAAGTCTATAGAAAAAGTGTTTTTCTTAACCATATTCAATAATTTCTATATTTTGAGTTATCAAAAAAGGTTATTTTTTAATATGTATATTTTTATAGAACATTTAGGTATAATTCATTATGGGGCTAGAAGGTTTTTTCAAAATTTTATTTCATTAATATGCATGATTTTTTTTTACTTGTTAGAAAAAAGGACACTAAACTGTCCTGTTTTGAAACTAATGTTAATACACAGATGCAACTTTTGGTTCTTCTTGGGCACCACAATGGGGGATACCCATTCGGTATGCTCAATTTTGTAGATAAATCTAGCTTCTATCAAACGATCTATCTCTTCGTTATGCTTGGAAGCATAATTATCATTATAGGTGTATGGTTTCTTTTTTGAAGCTTGGCTTCTAGGGTCATGGGAATTCTATGGGAGCATTATTTGGGTCCATTCCTTTCAAATCCTTGTAGCTCCATGCAAACACGTCTCTATATTCTTGCAATAGGGCGATTAACTCTTCTTCTTCTTCTTCTTCTTCTTCTTCTTCTTCTTCTTCTTCTTCTTCTTCTTCTTCTTCTTCTTCTTCTTCTTCTTCTTCTTCTTCTTCTTCTTCTTCTTCTTCTTCGTCTTCTTCTTCTTATTCTTCTTCTTCTTCTTCTTCTTCTTCTTCTTCTTCTTCTTCTTCTTCTTCTTCTTCTTCTTCTTCTTCTGTCAAATCATGCCCTATATATGTGTGTTTCTCCTCTCCTTCTTCAATCATTACCACTATCTTCTTAGTATTCTCTTGATTATCGTATGCTTCTCCTATGCTTGCCTCTTATTTAGGCATCTGTACCATAATTCTCTACTTTTCTATTTCATATTTTTTAAAGTTCTCTAGTACTTCCATTAAGGATTCTTCTTCTTCTATCCTAGGTGAATTCGTTCTTTCTCTCTTGTGCTTATTCTCCTTGCTATCTGTGAGTGACTCGGGTTGTTCAGTTTGATTCTCCTTTCCTACCTCACGGGTAATGGCTCCTAAAAAATAGAGATATTCCTCTTCTAATGAGCAGAAGGGTTCCATGATAATGGATTCTAAGTCTTCGAAGCTTGTCTCATCTGGTTCTTGATTCAATTCAGTGCATTCTTCTAGAATAGGTTCTTCTTCCAAGGGTTCTATCATAAAGATGGAAATTTCATCTCTGTGCTCATCATAGTGAGGGATCCATTGTTCTTCATTTACTGTTATGTCCATGGTGGTTAAGATCTCTGGGCCCAACCATGAGGCTCAAATTCCTCATATGGGAACACTATAGGTGCATAAGTAGGATCTTGAAGGGTACGCCGATGTCATTGGGATACCATGAAGGATCTGATTCTAAGGATTGCACTGATTCTCTTTCCTCAAGTGTCCTATGGATGGTGTTCCACAATAGTAGGGATATATCACAATGGGAATAGTCCTTGAGGTTGACTTTGGTAGTCACTACTAAATGTTGCAAGTACAAAGAATTGGTTTCCCAATCTTGTACAATTTGCAACTGTCGCATGAATGGTGTCCCAAAATCATCTCATAAGTCTGGTTCTTGCCAACCTCACAAATGGCAAAGGTGTGTTCAAATTCTACACCACAAGTGGTGAGAGATATTCCTTCCAATAAACCTAAAGATTTCTCAATGTGACCATCATCCATCTATAGTTTCATTCTTGTGGGTCTGAGGGCTAGTTTTCCCCATCGTTTCCATAAGGAATTGGTGGCAATGGCTACTCCAGCACCTGAATCTAGGATTGCCTTGGTGGTATAGCCCTCATAGGAGATAGGTAAATAGGTATTTCCTTCCTCTCCTTCACTCATGTCTCCAATCCTTTCAACATGTATTTTTGGCACTCTCTTGTGTGAACCTTCTTGAGAGTGGGTAGTTGTTGTCTCTAGTAACTGATTCTCTACATGCTTCCACAACTCATGTTTAATTTTCAATAGTTCTTCTAAAGTGAGGTGACAATGCACTTTAGTGTTCTTTATTACATCTGTGTTCCTAGGAATTATAGACTCCTCATTCCTGACTAGTATGGTGGGCGCCCTCATACTGATAAACTTAGTTTCCCAAGGTCTAGTGAACTACGGTAATTCTTGTAAAGAATTAGATTCAAAATTTTTTTGTTTACTAGGTTGCTCCTCCTCTGGTTCATCATATATAGAGGGTATGTCTTGGGGAAATGTTCTTGTAAATCATCTATCTCTTGAATCGATGGGTGGGTTTCTTGCTCTAGCTTCCATTTCTCTTCTTGGATTTCCCTCAAAAGTGCCCTCTTGATTTCTAGGTCTACCCTGGGGTAATTCTTGCTTAATTCTTCCACTTGGGGTCGTTCCTTTAATCTCATTTGGTATGGTCCAAACATCATCTACGAATTCTTGGGTCTAGGTTCAGCTAAAAACAATCGTGGTTTGGGGGTTCATTTCTCCTAATTTGATTCTTTTGATGCCAATTTTAAATTCTGGATCTAGTCTCTTTTAAGCTTCCTGCCAACTCACTTATCTTCTTACTCCATTTTCTTTTATTTCTCTCTCATCAGTACTTCCAAGGTCTCAGCTATTTTGTCACAGTTCAGTAGTTGATTTTGCAATAGAGCCTAGGCTCTCATTATCACTTAGATAGGTACACCACTGCTTCCTTTAATTCCTCTTCCTTCTTGGTCAGAGCCTATTGTGATTGCTTCACTTGTGCAGACAATTGTTCACTCATAACTTTGAAACGATCTTTTTTTACATGAGCTTGTATGTATTCTTTATCTACTTCTAGCAGCTATTGTTGTGTGTCCATGGCCATTTGTTGGCAGCAGCCACGGAAGCCAAGGTGTTACAAGACAGGGAAGCCATCAAAGAGAGTCTGAATAGAGGGAGATCCAAGTAGGACCCAGCAAGCAGACCAATCAATGCAGATTTGGCAACTAGGCCTACCCAATTTTTTAAAGATAAATCTTTTTCAACAGTGATTTTCGTCACTACATCAACATTGTAATACCATTTTTGGTAGATTAGGTTCCATTTTGTTCAAGCCAAGGATTCCTCAAGCTTGAGGAGTATTAGAAGTAACTATGTATCAATTTTCATATTTTTTAGAGCTTTTTTGAGCCTTGAAAATAGCCTAGGAACCTAATTTTAAATTAGACCAGACACTAGGTCTGGATAGGACCAAAAGCTAGTCTAAAACTAAAATGAGCTATAGAGATTATTCTTGGGGGCTAAAAGATTGGGAATTGAAGTGAAAAATGGCTCGTAATCTTGTTTTTGGTTAATTAAATATTCCATTGCTCCATCTCTTTGTCTTGTCGTGTGTGTGTGTATGTGTGCATGCTTATGTGCTTCTCACTCACTCACTTGTGCATCTCACTTGCTCACGATCATCATACCCTCCTCATGTCTTCTGCAATTGACAATTCTGAGGTGGATCTCGTGACATTGGTACTTGTTGTTGTGCTAGAGTGACACCAAATTCGGCATCATTGTCGAGGATTGAGCTTTGAGGACGAGTGTGATGGTAAGATGATGTGACATTGGAATCATAGGTAATCTCTTACTTTTTACTCTTCTATCTCTTGGAGTTCGAGGTCTGTGGAAGCACATGAACAACATAAGGAAGAAGAAGAAGCTTGGAGCACAACACACAATATTGAATGTATTACCACTAGAATGTACAAAGATAACTAACCCATTAGGGCTATAGGCATATATACAAGCTAGGGGAAAAAAACCTCCTAAAGAGGAAAAAAAGTGCCTTGGCAGTCCTAGTGTGTTCACACACATCACTACCTAAATATATCAACGAATCCCCCTTGGAACTCATGTGCTGAACAAGGAGCTAGCACTCATGTATAAGAAAGTGCCAAGCTATGTGGAATCAATCCATAAAAGGAAGTAAGCCCAAAGCTTTGCAAAAAGCTTCAAATTTCTCCCTAGGCAAAGCCTTCATGAAAAGGTCTGCAATGTTCTCCTATATGGGCACATATGCCAAGCTGATCTCTCTAGCAGAGAACCTCTCGCTGACATAATGATAATGCACCTCAATATGCTTATTGCAAGCATGGAACACAGGGTTCCTCACAACTGCCAATGAGCTCTGACTATAAGTGAAGATGGTGGTGGTAGAAGACTGATCAACACCCAAATCAGCCATAAGGCATCTGAGCCAGACACACTCAATAGTCACTATGAAAGCTTCCCTATACTCAGCCTCACAACTAGAAGTGGCCATAGTAGGCTGCTTCTTGCTCAACGAAGATATACATGAGCTACCAAGCATGAAGCAAAAGCTACTAGTGGACACATGTGTCATAGCAACCAGCCCAATCAAAGTCAGAAAAAGCATGGAAATATGGCGGTAGTGATCCCCCCTTGGGATAAAACAATCCAAGTAGCCAGGTACCACTCAAGTTATGAAAGATGCGCTTAACTGCCTGCCAATGCTTGCTATCTGGGCAATGTATAAATTTTCTCACCTATGAGACAGCAAATTGAATATATGGTCGAGTAATGCATAAGTAAATCAAGCATCCAATAGCTTGCTAATAAAGAACAGCATCAAATGCATCTCCACCATCATGAAGACTCAATCGCAAACCTATCTCCATAGGAGTGGCTATAGGTTTACAGTCTTCAAGGCCAAAATGCTACAATAATGTGTCAATATATTTCGTTTGACACAAAGCTATTCAGCCATCAACTTTCATAAACTGAATGTCCCAAATCAGACATCTCAAATGAGGCATGCAGATCACCCTTAAAATTAGTAATATGCCTCTCATGAGGACTAGTGAGCAACATGTCATCAACATACACAACAATGATTAGAAGCACATCGTTAGCATGCTTAACATATATGGTGCTCTCAGTTGGATTGTTCTCAAAACCATGTGCAATCAGATAGGCATGTATCTTTTCATACCAAGCACGTGGTGCTTGCTTTAAACCATATAATGACTTTTTAACTTGCACACCTGGTTTTCATGCCCTTTCTGCACAAAGCCATAGGGCTGAAAAACATACACTTCTTCATGTAATTCACCATTCAAAAATGTAGTTTTAATGTCCAACAGATGTACATTCAAACCTTGATGAGCCCACAATCCTTTTGTGACCAATACATGACACATCATATAAGCCCACAATGGGTAATTCGTACCATCCAACTTATCCTCAATAGCCAACATACGAAATACATCACCACTTTTAGCCATGGCCACTGATTAAAATACCCTGATGCAAAAAAATAAATGTATCTAAAAAAGTTGAAGAGAACTACCCTGATAAGCTCTACTAAACCTGTAGTAAACTTCGAGATGCTCATACTAGCAAACCAAAATTTGTATATATCTTTGGCACAAAAAGATGAAATAGCCTACACAAGCACTGTGATACTGCATTCGGAGGCCAAAATGAGTATGCACACCAAATTTTTTGTGATTCTGAGAATGTGACCGAGGGGTTGTTCACGACACCCTAGATGAAGCAGTGACCGGCTCTGATACCAATTGTTGGAGTTAGAGGTTTGTGGAAGCACGTGAACAACACAAGGAAGAAGAAGAATCTTGGAGCATAGCGCACAATACTGAATGTATTACCATTAGAGGAAAAAACTTGGAAGGAAAAAACAATGTATATACAAGCTGGTGGGAAAAAAACTCTTAAAGAGGAAAAAAAGTGTCCCGGTGGTCCTAGTGTGTTCACACACATCACTACCTAAATATATCAACACTATCTACTTCATCATCATCACCACCATCTCTACTCTCCATCTTCTTCCATCATCATCTTCACCATTTCAATCATATCCCCAAATTCCATCTCCATTTCCTCATTTCACTTGTGAGTGTGTGAGAGAGAGAGAGAACAAAATTGCATGTGTTTTTTTTGCATGTTTCTTGAGTGTTCTTATAGGTACGAGCATCCACAGCAATTGCACCAACTCCAACAGGTACAAAAAATATTTGCACAGGTCCCAGGGTGTTGATCTCTGTGAATCATGACAGACAAAAAGATCATTCTTTTGGTAAAACTGAGTGCAACACTAAAGAGTAGAGACCTTGCACATCACAAATCCACAAAAATATCAAAAAATTTTGCATTTTTTCTATCCATCATGATCGACACCATTAATCGCGATTGATATTGTCCATCGCGATTGACACCATCAATCACAATTGATATTGTCCATCATGATGGACAACCTATCCATCACGATTGATAGACCACAACAGACTCCTTTGTCCATTACAGCAAACAACATCCATCACAATGGACACCCTTGTCCATCACAATTGACACAAATAGGATCATTGACAGTGATATTCAGTGAAAATCTAATCCATCACAATGCATAAGCCCATGATTGACAATAATAAATGCAAAAAAACCAAAAAACCCATGATGCACTGCTTGTCCATTGCAATAGACAGGTGTCCATCGTGACGGACACCCTTGTCCATCTCGATTGATAGAAATAGCATGATTGACACTTGTTATTGGAAAAAACCCCATCCATCACAGTGCATAGGCCCATGATTGACACATATTCATATGAGGGAATTTGGGAAGAGAGCTAAGAAACCCTAGAGGTAATTCAGTCTTAACCAGGATACTCACACCAGAATGGATTCCCCCAAGATAACAAGGGTGTAGAATTGTTCTTGAATAGGGAGACAGATGAATCCTTTTTCATGTTTAAGACTAATCAACCTCGCAAAGTAGGAGACAAAAAGATATATGAATTTTAAGACCCAGATACCCCAAGAAAAGTGGTATATTTAGACAACACATCGGAGAGAGTGTTCATGGTAACGGAACTTAGTAGGCATGCCTACACTTGGAAGGGTGAATTTGTTTTTCCCCAACTTAGAGGGACATAAGTAGAGATAGACCTGAAGTGAGCTTTGCAAACCCCTTAAGAAGAAAGCAGTCAAGATTACATGCGATAGGATAGATCAAGAGAGACACAAAAATTCGTGACATCAAAGAGGCATGGATGAGTTTCCTTGCCAGGGCCTGACAACATCCTAGGGTCTTGAGACCTACACAATTGGTTAAGTCCATGAGGAACTATTTCGATGGAACAAGAGACCTATACGATCGTGTGGTAGAGTTTAGGCAAGTTTTGAGAGTTGAGCAAGTTGATGACTTGTTCATGCAATACAATGCTTTTAATCTAACACTCAAGAACATGGCTCTTATGTGGTTTCAACCACTACAGGAGAGACAATTCAAAAACATAGGACAATTTCTAGAAGCCTTCATCACAGAGTTTTCTAAGAGTGGCATAAGGCACAACACTTCATCATTGATCCATAGCTTTAAACAAACACCTCAAGAGCCAGTCGCAGGAAGAAGATTTAGGCAATACTTGGAGAGATGCCGATCTCATAGCTACCCACACCATCCAAACAAGTGGCATTGTTCCTAGATAGATTTTGAGTTCTAAGTTGAGATCCTATGTGTAAAGAACCGAGAACCATAGATCAATGTATATGCATGTGCATAGATATTGAGGGCAACCTAGGTGAGGAACTAGAGCTCTCTAAGATTTACAAAGACTCAAATAGTTCCACTAGACTCATATCCAAACCCCCTATGTCTATTGATGAATTGGCAAAAATAGTAGCTCAGAAGTTAAGAGTCTCTAGCATAGAATTCACTTGAACATGAACCTTTGTGGAGATGACAAGGAGATGGTGTAGAAGCATATGCAAGTCATTCTCTCACCAATGGATGTCAAACGGACCCCCAATTGGATCCTGCAAGGCACACAGGTATTCGAGTTGTATACCTTTTCTATACATAGCCACCTTGTGAAGGTGATATCTCTCTACCTACTTATCCATTTAACGCATATCATATCTTATTGGAAAGTTTATCTCTCATAATCTATGTATCTCAAATATCTCTATCAGATTGGTCTCCAATACTAATTGGGAATATTTCTTGTGAACCTCAATTTTTTGCTTAACCTGAGATGACATGTAGTGTAACTTTAGACAGTCCTTTTCTTAGTCTGATGAACTCGAAATGGAGTGTTCTTTAGTTTTTTTAGAGATCTACAAGAGTCTACTATGTGTGGAGAAAATTTCAGACCCATTGGATCTCTGAATTGTGATTGAATCAGGTTTTAGTAAGCATGTATCTTACAAGGTAGATTCTAGAAGAGGTTCTTTAATTTCCACTGCGTGTAATGGAGTCAAATTTCTCCACATAGGGAAGGGTCTTCACTAAAAGCCCGTAATAAAGGAACTATGTTATAGTAGTTTTTTTTAATGCTTTAAGGACGTCTCAAATAAAAAAAGGAGTGGTCTTGAAAAGGACAAGAACCTCATTTATAAATAATTTTTATTCAAGTAAAGTAGTGAGCTCTCTCTTCTTGCAAACTCATATCTTGCCTTTTCCTTGCATTTTTTGTGTGTGTATTTCTTAATTTGGGGCTTTTGGAAATTATTTTGCAATGTTTTTATGTATTACATAACATGTTTGCACTCTTTGAAGTAGGTTTGCATGATTTTGCACTTGTTTATGTGATCAAAGCAAGTAGGGGAAGGTTTTTTGTAGGTTTGTGAGATCTTAAAAGGTTTTTTTTTAATTTTACCATCGCCTATTTCAAATTCTAGAATTTGTTGAGAGCTTTGAAATGAGCCAAAGTATGTGACAAATGGATCAATATTGAATAATTTATTACCAGTTTTGTGATTCAATCATGTTTTGCTATCAAGAAAAGATGTGGCCATCATGGCTTGGAGGTTTCCTTGAATGATATTTGATCACCTCTACTTTTCCATCCTATCATTCTATTAGATTCCATTGAAGGTACATTATCCACCATCATCAAAGGAGATTTTATTGTGTCTTTTCAAGGGTTGGTTGATCGCCTATCGTGAAAGGATACTCCATCGCCTATTATGGATGGAGTGATCATGAAGCTATGGGATTGATGACTTATTGAACTTGACGTAGATCATCTTGAGAATATCTTTAGAGGTTAATGTGGGATAGTAATTATATAGTTAGCTTGATTCCTATCCATCCCTTCTGCTTATTGCCTCCAAATGCAACTAAATTGAGGTCTACTCTTTGTCAATTGATAAATTGAAAGTGTATAAGCACACCCTATTTTTGGGAAGATCAACAACCATACCTAGGTAGCTTATGTGATGGAGACATGTAGACACATTTCTTGGGAAGCTTTCCAATCTTTGTGTGAGAAGAAGCTCTTTAACTCCATGATATGTAGAACTTGAGTCATTCGCTTGAGGTTTGTACTTAGATTTCCGAACATCTCTATTGTTAATGATTCAAAACGTGAAATTATGTTCCCAGTGAGGATTAAGCCAAAAGCTTCATATTGAGTTAAGAAAGCAGTAATCTTCTCAGCTCTCAAGTCTTGCTCTTACCTCTAGGTAGATCTTGAGTCATTAGCTTGAGGTTTGTACTTAGATTTCCGAACATCTCTATTGTGAATGATTCAAAATGTGAAATTATGTTCCCAATGAGGATTAAGCCAAATTCATATTGAGTTAAGAAAGCAGTAATCTTCTCAGCTCTCAAGTCTTGCTTAAATTGAGTCATGTAATCATAGAGATCAATAAATCCATCAGTGGTTTTTCTTTGTCACTTGGGATGATTGAAGGCATCCTCTTAAGTCTTGAACTCTTTGCTTGGATGTGCTCTAGATTGGAATCTAGAATTTATTTTGTCATTCATATTATTAGGAGGGTTCTCAAAGGGATTAGTGTTTCACAATGGTCTACCTCTATAACCTTGAAATGAAGAGTTCCCCACAACTAGGAATGCGTTCTTACTGTCAGTGCAGATGATGGTGACAAAAGACTGACCAACACCCATATCAACCAAAAGGCATCTAAGCCACACACACTCAATAAAGGTTGTGAAAGTTTTCCTATACTCAACCTCACAACTAGAAGTGGCCACAGTAGGTTACTTCTTACTCAACAAAGATATGCTAGGCTACCAAGCGTGAAGCAAAAACCATTGGTGAAACACGTGTCATAGAAAGCAGCCTAATCTAAGTAAGAAAAAGTATGTAAATGTGGTGGTAAGGATCTCGCCTTGGGATAAAGCAAT
This sequence comes from Ceratopteris richardii, assembly GCA_020310875.1. NCBI lineage: Eukaryota > Viridiplantae > Streptophyta > Polypodiopsida > Polypodiales > Pteridaceae > Ceratopteris > Ceratopteris richardii. The sequence continues at coordinate 40,162,938 of CM035408.1, read as the reverse complement.
CCAAGTAGCCGGGTATCACTCAAATAGCAAAAGATGCACTTAACTATCTACGAATGTGACACTTGGGCAATGCATAAACCTACTCATTTAGAGATAGGAAACTCAATATTAGGCTAAGTTATGCATAAGCAAATCAGGCATCCAACAAGTTAATGATAGAGAACAACATCAAATGCATCTCCAGCATCATGAAGACTCAATCATAAACATGTTTCCATGGGAGTGGAAATAGGTTTGAAATCTTCAAGGCCAAAATGGTGAAATTACGTGTAAATATATTTTGTCTGGCACAAAGCTATTCCTCCATCAACTTGCATAAACCAAATGCCCAAGTAATGATGCAAATGCCCCAAATCTGACATCTCAAAATATTCATGCAAATTAACCTTAAATTCAGAAATATGGTTCTTATTAGGATTAGTGAGCAGCAGGCCATCGACATATACAACAATGGCCACAAGTACATATTTTCCATGCTTAACATAGAAATTTCTCTCAATTGGAATACTCTCAAAAACATGTGCAATTTAAGTAGGCATGTATCTTTTCGTACCAAGTACGTGGTGCTTGCTTCAAACCATATAAAGACATTTTTAACTTGCACACTTTGTTTCCATACCCTTTTTGCACAAAACCATAGGGCTAAAATACATACACTTCTTGATGTATGTCACAATTGAGAAATGTAGTTTTAATGTCCAATTGACATACATTCCAACCATGATGAGCTGCAAGTGCACAAATGCTATGGACAGTGGTCATTTGGCATGTAGGGGCAAAGGTCTCATCAAAATCAATCCCTCTCTCTTGAGCATAACCTTTGGCAACAAGCCTAGCCTTATACATGTCACTCGTTTCATCAGGCTTATGTGTGAGCTTGTATACCCATTTAGTGCCAATGACCTTTTTGCCTAGAGGTAAATCACATAAAGACCAAGTACCATTCTTCATAATAGCATCATATTCTGATTGCATAGAAACCATCCAAGTTTTTGAATGTTTTGCTTCATCAAAAGAAATAGGCTCATTCTCATCACAAAGACTAGAGGCAAACATTGCGTCTAATTCAAATGAAGCACTATGAGAGCCTGAATGGGTACGACATGACAGAGGTGCATCTAATTTGCTCTCTCTCAAATTTTACACCAGCCATTTAGGCATAATTTTTGCCTCTTATATGTCATCCCTCTCATTGAAAAGTGCATCATGTAAATTTTCATCAAAAATGGAATGATTTTCATCATCATATGGAACCTACAAAGGTTGATCAATTACCTCATTTGGACCAGCACTTGATTGTCCATCTATAAAAAGAGGCAAAAAAGTTTCATACACATCTTTGCAGATAGTTGATGTCTCCTTAGTACATGAAAGTAATGGTTGAACTGCATCTTCCACAAAAATAACATCATGTCTAATCAAAATGCATTTAGTATGTGGAGGATATAGATGATAGCCTTTGCTTTCACAATTGTACCCAACAAAAATACATTTCACTACTTTATCATCCAATTTCATGCATTGTTGTGCAGGCACTAATGCATATTCTAGATTACCAAAGACACACAGATGAGCAAGAGATGGCTTGCGACCATGCTAATTTGTATGACCAAATCTGCATGTCAAAGCTTTGCATCTAAGATAGCCTGAGAATATCAAATTGCACATGTTGAATCATTCACAGTTTTTGCATCGTTTATGAACTTATACAACCCACAACATAAAATTCTAGAAGCAATAATAACACCACCATTAGAGAAATCATGGATTGTACATCTATTATCAACAAATTTAACAACCAAGCCAATCTTCGCTAATGTTGAAACTAATTTGAAACTAACAGCAATTTTTTCTTGATCCCTGGTACATATAAAGCACCTAGCAATGTGAAAAAACTACCATCAATAGCAGTCAAATTGATCTTACTAATTCCCACTACAGGATAAGAGGAATTGTTAGCACATATGAGAGTATTCCCTATAGGGGTAGGCTCAAGTGAACTGAAGAAACTATGTTGGGAGGTAATATGTTTGGTTGCCCCACTATCAAAGTACCAAACATCTGAGTCTACTATAGACATACACTACTCATGTGAAGATGGGCCATAACTACAGACAAAAGTAAATGGCCATTCTTCATTCTCAAGAATAGCATACTCTATTTTAGGTGTAGAGGCCTCTACAACAACCATTCCGACCTCTTTCTTCTTCACCTCTTTTGGAGCTAGTTTAGGAAAAATCTTTATGACATGATGGTTTTCTTTACAGTATTTGCAAAGTTGTTTCTATTTTTCTATTTTCTTCTCATCTTTATCTTGCTTCTTTGATTCTGTAGCATTAGCAGATTCTAGCTTACTAGTATATGAACTCCATTTTTCTTTGCCCTTCTAACTAGCAAAGAAAGCTTGATCAACAATATGCATAATTGACATGTTCTACTGGATTGATCTTCTTGCAGCTAAACAGAGACTAAATCCTCAAATATTAAGGCATTTGGATTTCCTTTCATCATCAACCAAAGAGTATAAGCAAAACTCAAATATGAATCTAGAAGACCATTTAGAACAGTCTACACGAGTGAACTATCTGGTAAGTAAGACTTCATCGGCAGAAATCAATTGCTCCTTCAAATCTTTGATCTTTGTCAAAAAAGTATCCAATGAATCTCCTTTGTTCATACACTCACTCTCCAATTGTTTTTTGAGGTAAGCAATGCAAGCCTCATTTCTTGCCTAGTATAAAGTTATAAGTGTATCCTAAGCATCCTTTGTTGTTTTGCATGAGCTAACATGAGGGATAATGGCACATTTGACACACAAAGCTATCAATGCATGTGCATGAGCATCTCTGCCATCCCAACAAAGTTGTTCTACATTAGGTGCAACAGGAATTGTAGCATGAATAGGAATTTGAAGATCATCATCTTGAACACCATCTGCATCACCTTCAATAATTGTATTTGTAGGTGTGGTAGGATGTTTTTCAACACCCCGCACAATATTCCACAACCCTTTTTCTACCAATAAATGATACATCATATATACTCACAACAGTTAATTAGTATCATCCAACTTATCCTCAATAGCCAACATATGGAATACATCATTGCTTTCATCCATGGCCAGTGAGTAAAAAACCTAATCAAAAAAATGATTATATGTCAAAAAGTTGAACAAAAACACCTTGTCAAGCTCTACTATACTTGTAGTGGCCTTCAAGGTGCTTTTACTAGCAAACCAAAACTTGTGTATATGTTTGGCACAAAAGGAAGTTGCATGTATAGTCATTATGATAGTGCGTTCGAAAGCCAAAATAAGCTCAGATTAAAATTTGGACACCACACAGCAAAGCTATTTTGAACTCTTAATTGTCTCAAGTATGCTCACCAATTTTCATGTGATTCTAAGACTATGATCGGAGGGGTGTCGATTATGCCCTAGATGAAGTAGTAACCTGCTCTAATATTGATTATTCGAGTTCGAGGTCTGCTAAAGCACACAAACAACGCAAGGAGGAAGAAGAAGCTTAGAGCACAACATAGCATTGAATGTGTTAGCAAATGAAAAATGTACAAAAGATGAGTGACATGTCAGGGTTATAGGCATATATACAAGCCATGGGAAAAAAATCTCCCAAAGAAGGAAAAAAGCACCCTCGTGGTCCTAAGTGTGTTCACACACATCACTACAAAAATATATGAACAACATACCCTTTGATTGAGCTTTGATTGCTTGACTTTGATTTTCTAGCCACTTTTTAGAGCTCCTACCAACACTTCCCCCTCCTTGCTTTCTATTGTCCTCGGTTGCCATTTGGTGGGCATCTGGGATTGAAGGGGAGCCTCCAAGCTACACATTATGAGGATTATCTTTTTGGATGGCATCACAATGCTCCTTTGTACTTGTTTGTGCAGATTTGCAAAAAACCAAGAAAACCTAAGAATAGAGAGTATGAGTTCTTTATATGCAAGTTTCACAATGGGCAGTCTCAATACAATTCTTGGTTGACCAATCCACTATATGTTTAATTAGAAGAAACATATAGAAGAATGTCTGACGTTCATTTGGCTTTTCACATAGACACTAATAGTAATAATCAATAAAAATCTCCCACTAAAGGCCAATGAGGTTGATATGATCTAGGGAGGAAAATAAAGAATAATAAAGGATAACTGAGTATATGACCTATACCACCCACCTAATAGGCATGTTACACATTGTACAATGGACTGTGTAGTACCGGATCAAGTGACCCCCATCAAGTGACAAGAATATCTAAAGCTATCATGCGATAGAGCTTTTGTCAAAGCATCTGCTATATTTTCTTGAGTATGAACTTTCTCAAGTAAAATACACTTAGTGACTAAGAAATCATCAGCAAAGTCATAGTGCACCTCAATGTGCTTGGTCTTTGCATGATAGACTAGATTCTTAGTCAATGCAATAGCACTCTTACTAGCACTGAGTAAATGAGGTACATGCTACGGTATGCCCATGTCACATGCCACTTAGAAAGCCACAATGCTTCCTCACATGCCTCACTATCTGCAACATACTCTATTTCTATAGTGAAAATATTTGTACATTCTTGAAGACAAGAGCTCCAAGAAATAGCATCACTAGTGAAGTGAAAAATGTACCCTAAAGCAAACTTTGGATTGTATACACAACTAACATAGTCAAAGTTTGTGTATTCAATAATGGATGCATCACCTCTACCAAAGCATAGACACATAGCCTTAGTGCCACTCAAATGTCTCAATATCATCTTCATCATTGGCCAATGCTTATTTTGTCAAGATTCGACATATATCTCCTCACAACTCCCATTACATATGCAATGTCTTGTCTGGTAGCTACCATGGCATACATGAGACTACCAGCTCCAAATTGATAAGGAATTTTGATCATGAATTCTTACTCCTTATCAGACTTGGGACAAACATCCTTGCTCAATTTCACATATTTGTAGGCAACAGTGTAATCAATGCCTTTCCACCATGCATATTGACTTTGTGAAGTATTGTTGTTACATACTCACTCTAAGGCAAGTATATGCATCTCTTACTCCTATCATGAGTAATGTGCATGCCAAGGATACGTTTAGCATCTCCCAAAGCTTTCATGTCAAAATTTTGACTTAGCTTTGACTTCAAGAGAGACGAATCCTTTGAGGACTTCTCAAAAATCAACATATCATCAAGAATAAAGTATCAATCATATCAATCTACCATCTGAACATCTCTTAATATAGAGACAATGATCTTCATTGCTTCTAGAATATCCCTGGGACTTCATGAATGCATCAAACTTTTGATACCACTGTCTAGGTGACTACTTAAGTCCATACAAGCTCTCTTTTGAGCTTATGCACTAGACTTTTTTTACCAGTAATTCCATAAGCCTCTATTTATTCCATATAGATCTCATTTTTGAGATCTGCATGAAAGAAAGCACTCTTCACATCCATTTGGACAAGTTCTAAATCCTCTTTTTCAAGTAGTTCAAGTAACATGTGTAATGTCATTACCTTGACCACATGTGAGAAGATTTCCTCAAAATCAACTCCTTTTTGTTGCTTGAATCCTTTTGCAACCAATCCTGCGTTATACTTTGGCCAGGCACTATCTAATGTGAAGTTCAACTTATACACCCATTTGCATGGTAAATCTTTATTTTGCTTTGGGAAAGATACCAATTCGGAAGTACCATTCTTATTAATAGAATCGAGTTCATTCTTCATGGTATGCTCCCACTTGACATGATCATTTGTCTACATAGCTTCTCTATAACAAGAAAGCTCACCAACATCTATCGACTTGAAAAAATCCAATCGTGGAGCAAATCTATTATGTGGATGTGAGACACGTGAAGATCGTCTCAAGTTATTCATCAACACTAATAGACTCGCATTGAACATTTTCATGAAGAACCTTTTTTGTTAGATTCTTATGCATACTAGCATGAGGACTAACATCCTCAAATATGAATATTCTCATTTCAACCTCTTCAATGGGTTGTTTATGCATCCTTATCTCACTGAAAATAACATCACTGATTCAGATCACTAAACATGTTTTAGGGTCCCATAAATGATATCCAAAGTGCCAACTTCCATACCCAAGAAAAATGCATTCACATGAACATTTTGAACTTGAATTTCAATGGATAAACCCATGTATGCCTAGAAAATTCATCAATTAAAGTCACTAAGTATAGGTAATTCCCAAATGTAGGTATCTACATGGAATCCTAGACATCATTGCAAACAAACTGCAATTCATGTGAAGCTTTAACTGAACCATAAAATGCCAAAACAAAAACAATATTGTCACCATTCAAGAGATCATGAATTTTACATTTGTCATTAAGAAATGTAATAACCAAGCCAATTTTGACTAGTGCTAAAACTAATAACAAATTCTTCTTGATCCTTGGCACATGTAAGATGAGAGTACTACCATCAACAAAGTAAGAATGATCTTTCAAACTCCCATGCTAGGATAAGAAGATTTGTTTGCATGTGATAGTATTACCTTTAGGGGCAGACTCAAGTGAAGTAAAGAAACTACACTGCAAGATAATATGCTTGGTTGCACTGTTGTCAAATTACAAAACATTAGAGCATAATACAAGCATACATTTCCCACAAGAAGACGATTCATAGTTGTAGTGAATAGTAAATGCCCATTCTTTATTTTAAACAAGATTAAAAAAATCCATTTTAAGTGTAGTGGCCTCTGATGCAGCCATTCCAACCTCTTTCTTCTTTGCCTCTTTTGCAGCTAATTTAGGACAAATCTTAATGGCATGCTCATTTGCCTTGCAATACTTGCAAAATTGTTTTTGCTTTTCTATTTTCTTGCCATCTTTTTCTTCCTTGTTTGATTGTCAATCATTAGCATAGTTTTGCTTACTATAAGACGATATTTATTTACCTTTTCCCTTCTGACTAGCTAAGAAAGCTTGATCTGCAAACATGCATAATTGACTTGTTTTCTCTATATTGCTTTTGGCATCAAAATAAAGACAAACTCCTCAAAATTTAAGGCATTTTGACTTCCTTTCATCATCAGACAAAGAATAAAAGTAGCAGCGATAAGAATCTGGAAGGCCATTAAGAATAGTTTGCATAAGTGAACTATCTAGCAAGATTTCATTGGTAGAAATCAAATGCTCTTTCAAATCCTTCATCTTTGTCAGAAAAGTGTTCATTGAATCTCCTTTGTTCATATACTCATTCTCCAACATTTTTCAAGGGTAAGAAACACAAGCCTCATTTCCTGGTTGCAATAGTGTGGTAAGAGTATTCTAAACATCTTTGGTAGTTTTACATGAGTGAATGTCAGGGATAATGGCACATTTGATAGAGAAAGTTATCAATGCATATGCATGTGTATCTCTACCATGAGAACAAAGCTATTGTGCAATATGTGCAACAAGAGCCCTAGTAAGGCCAAGGAATTTGACATGACCATCTTCAACACCATCTGCATCAACTACTATCACAATATTTGCAATTGTAGGAGGATGTATTTCAACACCTTCCACAATGTTCCACAAGCTTTTTCCTACCAACACATGATGCATCATGTATGCCCACAATGGACAAGTTGTTCCATCCAACTTATCCTTGACAAACAACATAAAAAATACATCATTGCTTGCAACCATGGCCAACAACTATACCTTGATCTAGAAAATTGATCGTTTCTCAAAAAATTTGAACAAAACTACCAAAATGGACTCCACTACACATGTAGCAAAATTTTGAGATATTGACAAATGAAAATTGTATATATGTTTGCCACAAAAAGGACAAAATTGTCATTCATTGGGATATGAATTTGAAAATTGAAATGACTGCGAATCAAAATTTCAATGCCACATAATGAAGTTATTTTGAGCTTTAATGAACTCGAGTATATTCATCAATTTTTTTGTGATTTTGAGATTGTGATTGAAATGGTGCTGACAAGTCCCTAAAGAAAGTAGCCAGGTGCAATTATTGGAGTTCAAGTACTACAAAAGTGCAGAAACAACTTGAGGAAGAATAAGAAGCTTGGAACACAACACTGAGGGTATTACTAAGTGAATGTACAAAGATAAGTAGCCCATTTAGGTTATCGAAGTATATACAAGCCAAGGGGAAAAATGCCCTAAAGAGGGAAAAAAGTGTATATGCAGTCCTAAGTATATTCACGCACATCATATCGAAATATATCAACAAAAATGTGTGTATTTGTAATGAATTTCAAGCCTTTTATTTGGTATCTACTTAGGAAATAAATCACAAAATCAATCAATAAAATACTCAAAAAAATCTACTCATTAACTATTAATTGCAATTATATTAACTTGGACACAATCCAACTTCATGATAAAATTCAAGCACGTAAAAGTAAGAGTGTTTAAAAAGACAAATCAATACAAGTAGAATTTTTGTCTTTTATCTTTACACTAAGAATATGAATTTTTCTATGTACAGAGGTGATGTTCCTTTTGTTAAGGATTTTTCACACGTAATCAATGACATTAAGGCATCCCCAACAAAACATCTCATCAATTCAAAGACATGAAGCAAAATTAGTTTGGAATGATTAATGACTATATCTTTGTTTTAGGCTTTCAATTGATGGGAATAGAATTTCTCAAAGTGCCAATGAATCCCCAACATGTTTCACAAACCCTCTCAAATAAAAAACACAAATCACTTAGTTTTTGAATCTAAATTAATGAAACTTGATAGAGAAAAAATCAAAGAAAAATAGAATGGAGTGGTGGTGACCTTACCACATGAACTACAAAGTTTATACATATATCTATTAGGTCAATGTCCAAATATATTGGGCATATCTATTAAGCTGATTCCAAAACATATTAAGCACTAAACTTGCAAAAATTTCTCTTCTTTCTAGTTTCTATCATGATCTTATTCTTCATTATGAACAAGTTCTTTTCACTTTATCTAAGCAATCATAAGCCCTACTAGCAACCCCATGGAATTAGATCATTGATAAAATAATATCATTGTGCAATAAGCTCTTATGTGATGGCATTTCAATTTAAATTTTCACTTGAAAGCATCAAGCTTATTCTGTGTCATAATGTTTGCATCAAAGGCAATAATCACATGGACAAAATTTGATGCTCAAACAAAATTTAAGTTGAAAGCATCTTTCCTTGCAGTAATATTGTGGTTTTCCATTGTGTCTAAGCAATGTAGCTTTGTTATGTATCTTCGTGTCTTGGTGATAGTTGCATGGATCATGCAATCTATTGGAAGCAATTCAAAATCATCATGTGAACTCCAAACATGTCATCAACTTATCTTCTATCAATGGCACCAATACTTGCAAGTACTATCATCTACTCTTCACGAGTGTTGAAATTACTTGTCCACACATCTAGTTTAGTGTCATACATTTTTAATGTCTGTATCTCTAGTATTATACTAAAGATTAGGTCCAATTCACACAAGGCGGTGGCATATCAATATTAGCTTCTCTAACGAATTATCTCTGTCCATGTGGCTTTGCTTGTTCACAGAGAGTGGTGGAACGAGTGATTGTGTACAGCCATGTCATGGTACATTTCTATGAAGTCTGTTCCGACCTCTCTAGGCCACCTCAACACTGTTCCGCCTTCCACATGAGCAGAAGTACTATCATTGAAGGCGAATGATTGGTTAAATCTGGATTAATATATTTTTTCTCTTTTTTTCTACTTTCATAAAAAACAGTAGCAAATCTGAATGCCATGCATATGTGAACGCATGAACGGCGGCACACCATTTTATTTCTTCTGTTCCACCTGGAACAATGCTCAAAATCATAGCAGTTCCTCCACTCCAGTCTGAACCCAACCTTAGTCTCCTAATACCATGATAAAACAAGCATTACTAACTCCTTATAGAATTTTAACTTTGAAAAACCAACCATACCATATGTCATATCATATTAGAGGAGCCCATGAATAATATGAGCATGGAAATATAATGATTATCAGCGATAACCTTCTAAATTTCCATGTTTTCAAATAGCATGCTCACATATGCTTCCATGGAGGGATAAATTATCTACGTCTCAAAATAAGATTTTTCCCATTGTGAAAGTCACATAATGAAACTATAATTACATGATTACGTAAAATATGTGAAAGTCACACAATGAAACTATAATTACATGATTACGTAAAATGAATTGAAAGGATGGTGGAATTCATCATACTATTGTAAACCAAAACAAAGAAAGAAAGGAATAACTAAAGTTTTGGATATATAACTCAAACACCATTCAAAACAACGTACTATAACCCCCATAAGTTGCAAAAATAATACCTCAACTGACGTAAAAGTGGTCGCCAACATAAAATATTTTCCTCTCTAAAAATCCATACTTTAAAGACCTTGAAGTATTCTTAAAAACATTTTACATGAACTTGTGTTCCATCTTCAACAAAAGAGCTCACGTGTAGAAAATGTTGACCAAGTTTTGTTGCAAATGGTAGCACCGCAAAATTTGCCTTAGTCATGGTAAATTGATTTAGTGTGTGTTCTCTACAACAATTTATGTTTGCGCATGATTGAAGTCAACCAACAGTAAAGGTCAGAGTTTCTTTATCATTATTGATCATGATCGTAAGATTGTAACGTGTGTGTACTACTAGTTCACAACTACTTTCTAAGTGCTCTCCATCTCGAAACCTCACATTCCATCAATTTTTAGGAAGTTAAGAACTTACCATTGTACAAAAATTATATCTTCTCTTTAAACTATGACTCAGCAAGCATCCCACAGCATGTCAATTGGAAAATTCTACATGTGATAAATGTTTGAGCAAGATAACATATTTTATATAACGTTGTGGTGTCCCATGACACTTTGATGCCCTATTACAAAACGAGTGCCAAAATATCCACTGAAGAAAGACCTAACAAGTTCCTACTTATTCCTATGAACATTTCACCTTTCACCAATGACAAACTACAATGCCCTTTCTAAGGTGAATATTATCTTGACAATCAAACCATGAACCCAACTATCACGTTAGAAATGTTAATGTATTCAATCTTAGAAACATTCTCAAAGGCATCAATATCTGTCAGAAAGAGAGAAAATTTGATAAGAACTGAAATACACTTTGCACAAAGTATCAACACCATACAGAAAATGTCAAGACTGGTGCAAAAGTCAAATGGAGACAACTGAAGTTTCCATTAAGTAATCTATCAGTAACTTGTTAATCCCAAAGTTTCATATGCCTTGAGTTTCTGCTTCTGATATTATCATCATCCACGAACTTAGATAGGTATGACCTTATTATTATGAACCAATTCTGAGTTTCATTCAGAAGATGTCAACACTGGTGCAAAAGTCAAATGGAGACAACTGAAGTTTCCACTAAATAATCTGTCAGCAACTTGTTAATCCCAAAGTTTCATATGCCTTGGGTTTCTGCTTCCGATATTATCATCAAACACGAACTCAGGTAGGTGTGACCTTACTATTATGAACCAATAGTCCAATCTAGCCTGTCTAGCTCTTTGTTTTGTTTATAATTATACCTAGAACTCTTCACGTTTGAAACTACTAACTCACAAGTCTAAGTTCAAAACAAGATCGAAGCTCAATACACCAGTGCCAATAGCATGAAAGCTCCAGGTAATAAAATGTTACAATAAGTCAGGATTTCCAACACTTTAGATTTGTAGGTTTTAAAAAGAACATGATATTCTCCATTTAAACATGGTGTATCATATGGAAGATATTATACGAGGAAAAAACTGTGCTTCTGTACTGTATTAAGTACAAACTGGTTTTACAATATTGTAACATAGACAACCCCAATATGCCCTCTAATTCAAAAGCCCTTAACTTACTTCAAATTGTGGATGCTTGTAATTTACTGATTTCAGAACCATTTCTATGATTTATAGACAATGCTCACTAAGCTCTCTAAACTTTTGACTACCAGTACACCAAATATTATAAAGCAATCAAATAATTGCATTCAAATACTTAACAACCAACCAACTTGCTACAACCTGTAGTACAACAAAAACAAGGAGACTGAGACTTCGATCTTGTACTCCAAACTACAATGTTCATACTGAAATTGGTCTAGATCAAAAGGATCTTGCCTCAGACATCACATTCAATCTTAACAAGTTATTCATATCAAACTTTATGCTTTATGTGCAATACATTTGACATGATAGTAAGTAAAGAAGTGTGCATATCGATCATCACAATTGCAGGGGAAAAAGGGGACATCCAAATGGGCAATTGTAGCTTCCTCCTACCTTTACCTTTATGCCAAAAAAGCTCTTCAGGTTTTTGTGCCATGTTATAATGGCACTTGGCACTTTTAAACCTGTTCAAGTCTTAGAATCATTCACTCCAAAGCATCATGGATTGTGATGCCAAATTTCCCATTAAAGACTAAACAATCTCTGAAACCCTAAAAGTATTATGGCTTATAGCCAATATGCATACCATGCCTCATATTCAAACGCGTGACTACCAGCCAACAACAGCAGACAAACTTTCCAACATTTTATTGCTTCATTGTAATTACCCTTTGCCAATACAATTTTGGTCTGACTCTTGTGAACTTATAGGTCTTACCTCTGCTGACTCATACAGATGTCTTGAAATGCGTCAAGACAATAAGTATCGTGGCCTTTGACAAATATGCAAGCATGCCTTATATGACTTTACTTACAGAAAGAGCCACACAAGCATCCTGCAGTTTTCTAACATTTAGAGCTTTACTGGACTTATCCATTCTGCTGATTCTATGTTGATCTTATCCTTGCAACCTGCTAGTCTTACCCTGGCAATTCATATGACCCAGTGGCCAAGGACCTAATGATATTAGGGGCCTTCATAAGAGCCCCCAAGGGTAAAAAGTCAAATATAGCCAAAAAGAAATTTAATAGAAATAAGCATATACATATGTAGAAATTGAAATCAAGAATTCATCCCTCAATCACAGAAGGAAAACTCAATAAACTGCCACATTATAATCTGATCACAAATGAAACAGACGAGCAAAAATCATAATATTTTGCCACATTGATACATTATAATTCTTGAAAATTTATATTAGTCATTTGATATTGACCATTAGTTATAGTAATGGTGAATCTGGCCAACACTTGCACATCATTGTTCTACAATCACAATCATATCGCAGCCTGCACAATATCAACATAGCAAATCTAGCAACTCTCTCAAACCCCCACTGCATAAAGTTCAACAAATCCACTACCATAACTCCACACAAAGAGTTTTCCCACTGCTGATGTTGAGTACCACTCAGATTACAAACACAAGTACAAACCGAAGCAGAATGCAATCATGTCAATCTGGGACTACATATACGAGTTCATAACTGAACTCGTACAAAAATGATTGAAAAAACATATATCTCCAAAGAAAGATAACATTATGTTTTAGTACCCAAAGACCAATTCTATACAGAATTTCTCAAGAACTAATTTAGTAAATTACTGTGACTCCTTCACAGAGATGAGTTTCCACTGCTGATGTTGAGTAACAATCCCAAGTTGGTAAACAAATGTAGCTCCTTTAAATATTGTCATAATCAGCGAAAAATATCAACTACGTGGGGGGGAAATCTATAAATTCATTGATGCTGTTCTCTGATTAACATATATGAGCTCTAACTGCCGTCAAGAAAAGCGATTGAAAACCATAAACATTAAAAACAATTCAACGTAAGACTTTATGAGATGGTATCCACCGTGATACCAAAAACATATAAACATTAAAAACAATTCAACGTAAGACTTTATGAGATGGTATCCACCGTGATACAATTATCTTTGCTTTTAAAGAAAAAGAATTGATGGAATACCTACACAAAATACATCTAGACCTACAAACTCATCTGCAGTTATAAGGCAGGTCTGTGGCAGAAAATTGAAAGCGCGCTCAAAGCAAAACTCCAACCGCACTGATATGTCAAAATGAATCAAGGATCCTGCCAGCTTTATTGTAACTTGTGATGTATTTTTATAATACAGCTTGCTGCTGAAATCGTCGATTAGCTTTCCTATCTTGTATTCATAGCCTTCTTCATGATAGAGTGGCAGTAGAGTGCTTACGATCACATCCAAAAACCTGCATTCGAAAGACAAAAGTCAAGAGCCCCATGGAAAAAAGAGGGGGAAAGAAAGAAAACTGGAAGAAAAGGGGGAAGGGGCGGAAGGAAAAAAAAATTTACCTGAGAGCCATAACCTTTCACATACACATTGCTAAACAGCTCAGATGCATCAGGGGGAGAACTCTCCTGAAAATAACGTATATAAAGATTAATTTCATCATTTCAAAGAAAATTTCATAGGACTAACATGTCGTATAAAATTTGCATATGCATTAAAAAGACTTTAAATTTGAACCATAACCGAATACAGACACACTTTAATCCCATAAAGATACAAAATTCAGTAACTGAATCCCTGTGACCTCAAAGAAGCAAAAACATAATCAATTCAACTAAATTTCACCTTTGCCTTTGCAACTGCATCTTCCACTTCCTTTTTCACTTCCTTTTCAATGTTCTGCAAGGAAAAAGGTTCTGTTAAGAATTCCTGAAACTTGAAGTTAATTATATGCAAAGAAAAAAAGGGATGAGGACAGGAAATGAAGGAATGATCAGGTTTTCTTTTTTTCCTTTTGATTGCTTTTTTACTCGATTCATTTTGGTGTGCATTGGGAGCAGGGACAGAGAAATGAACCTTCAAATCCGACACAGTAGCTATCTCTTTGAACAAAATCAGCTTTCTTATCCTCTCAATAGGATCTCTTTCCTGCAATGAGATAGTATCTATTTGTTATAAAATATGCAGACCATTGACTAAGTTATAAAGTCAAATAAACACAGCTTACCTGTCGAACCCCTGATATCTCATCCCTTGTTCTATAAGTACTTCCCGGATCAGACATAGAATGACCATGATAACGATAGGTGTCCATCTCAAGCATCTTCAAGGTAAACGAAAAAAAAAATCTTAAGGAGAAAATTTGAAATTGCTTTACACCAATATGATTGGAAGCACGGGCCCGCAGAGAAAAGGGGGGGGGGGGGGGGGGAGGGGGACTTTGACATGATGTTCAGTGCACTTCCAAACACTGCCAGACAAGTTCATTGCTTAAAGACCCCAAAAACACCAAGGCCCCTAGCTGAAATCACATTAGTTCTTTCTAAATCATACTGGACATTTGGCAGCACCAGACACTTATATGCATGTGTATGTCTTCTATTTTCAGATCCACAAGACAACTTGTTTACAAGTAAGATAGTGTGCAGCCAAAAATCCATAGATGTTTATCTGCTGAACATTGAAAATTGAGGCATTGACTAGATCAGTTCAGTTTAGGGGACCTCCCAAGTGATGCATATGGTCAGCTCTCCCTTGAATCTTCCCATGGTTGACCTTTGCACAGAGACGCACCATGTTGGTATGGCCACATGACATCACCATTCCAGAAACATTGGATTTGCATGGACAAAATACCTCCCTTCCAGTACTGATTGAAGGCACCCTCTCTAACATTCAAGGATAGAGGTCGATAAACTCATTTGGCATGCCTTGGTTCAGCTTAACTCCAGGTTAACATGCATAGAACCACATTTTCGCCAACTTACTACATGATTTTGTAACCAGCGCAAGTTATAAGGAGGAACACCTATCTCATGTTCTGCTATGGAGTATTAGCCCAAGAAGCAAGATAGGCACAAGTATACACACCAAGAAAGCACACATACAAGAAAGATATGTCAAAAAAATTGATACGACTCCAATTAACTAAAATGTGCTACAAGAGAATGTGTGTACAAAACCTAAAACACTTTACTCACACAATTCATGCTAGCCAAAGAGAGCCTTCCAACAGTGTTGATGAAGATGTTGGAAGTAGATAAGCCCACACAGGTCACAAAATCCTCCACACACTAGAATACAATGTACACATGCAACACTTGAACCATAGAAAGTAGATGAGAGACTATGGACAAGAGAGAGAAAAAAGTAGAAAAAACTACTCTTAAGAACTTAGTTAAAAAGAATGATGACTATCAACAATGTGTGTATATTTTTGGAAGTGAGTTAAGCCCAAATATTAAATAACACGTGATTTCCAAGATCTTTTCAACACTTAGAACCTGAGCACATACACACCTTAACCAAATAATGAGAGATGAATGACAGGAGAAGATAGAAAAGACAAGATGCAGTAAAAGAACGGCAGCTGAATGCTAACTGCTCACTGAAAATGTGTTTAATGAAATTGTACAATGGAAACAATGATACAAATCTGAATATCGGCTAAAAGAAAAGGTTTCTAGGTACAAATGTAGAGAAAAGTGCCTAGGAGAGAGTGTGTGTGAGAGAGTACGTGCAAATATGAAGTCTCGAGACAATCTATAACTGTGACCTGTCTAACAGCAAACTCTAACTTAATTTAGGTCTTCTTTGATCTATAAGCTACAGCAAGACTTCCTCTTCCTCCAATTGATGAAGTGGTAGATTGAACCTGGTACAACAGCAAACATTTTTTTCTTTTTTTTTTGGGAGGGGTGGTATATATATATGCCAGCTACAACTTACAAAAATCAGCTATGCACACAAGATGTGTCTAGAAGACAATGGACAGCCACAAAAAAATCCTTCAAATCTGCGAATAAACTCCAAACACAGCTCCACAACAGTCTAGAGCATGAAACCCTGAGTATGAGCTTAAGGAAGCTTCATAAGATAATTGTGTGATAGCCAACAACCTCCTCTATTTATAGATATGAAGCTCCCACGAAAAATTGCCAATAAAAGCAAGAAAAAGCTTATGGAAGGTTTGCACATAGATTTTCGGATTTGTTTTATTTTTTATCGAATCAGCTTTTGGAGATTGCTTCTGTTAGCTTTCGGCCATAATTAATCTTAGCCCTTGCATTGGATGCTTTTCAAGCTTTAAATCGTGTCCATTGGATTAAAATATGATGAGAAGTAATTTTTAACCAAAAATTAGGGTTTCACTTTTCATAGTGATTTAGAAATTAGGTCTCAAATGTTAGGGATAAAGACCCCAAGGACTCTCCTTTTGTATATTTTGACCCTTCCAAGTGATAGCTATCTCGGAGAGCTTTCCAAACATGTTTTTGTTGTATTTTTTGGACCCCAAATTGGACCGCTATAGGCATTTATATTCTTTTATGAATTTTGTTCATTAGCCATGTGCGAACACGTTAGCCATGTGTGAATACGTTCAAATGATCTAAAAGTCACTTATCAGGAAGACTTGATCCCAAAACTCTCATAACTTAAATGGGACTTCTTCAACTTCACCTTCTCCATCTTCTTCTCCAAATTTTTGCACAGATTTCTCTCTACTTTCTCTCTCCCATGCAACAACCCAATCCCTTGGTGTTTGGAGCAACCGAGCACAACACCACGTTCTGCAGCCTCTTTCTATTGATATCAAAGCTTTGAACCGTTCCATCGCGACAAAGTTGCTCCAAATGCTTTTCTACATCATCTTATGCTAAGCTAAAGATATTTTCTTGCATTTGGGATAAATTCATCACAAAAAGCCTTCATTTTTCGCGATAAAACTTGCTGTGCTTGAAGAATTGCTTCTACCCACTACAAAGTAGAAGCAAATTTTGAGCTTTTCTGAGAATTTCACCATGGAGAACCTTTGCTATTGTGCTTTTTTTCATTCCCACAGGTCATTTCCAGCACTTGCTTTGCTTGATTTTCATTTACAAATCATTTATTGCAGTGATTTTCTCTCATTTCAAGTGGGAGCTTATGTATTAAGTTTGTTGAAAAACACATTTGCTGGAATTTCAATTAGAGCAGGTCTTTTAAGTCCATTTTAACAAATTCTAGGTCCTTGTGCTTTTATAAATTGGAGCTTTTTGTTGAAAATAGCTCCTATTGGCTTTCTACTTGTCATAACTTTGCGGAAAAGCACATTTGCTTGAATTTCAATTACAGCAGGTCTTTTGACTCTATTTTGAGTAGATTTCAAGCCCTTAGGCTCTTATAAATTGAGGATATTGCTGAAAATAGCCTCTATTGAAGTAAAATAATAAGAAATTGTTGTGTTTTTGGCTCAAATTAATTTCTGAAATTTTTGGAGCAAAAACTCGGAATTTAATCTCTCTTTTGTTTTCGAGTCATTTTTGCTCAAACTTCACAAACAAGCTTATTAAGTCATTGCACAAATATCAACGGAAGACCTTTTCTATTCTGATGTTATTTTTACATTTGATGAGAAAACTTGTTAGCATGGGGCCAGATGAGTCAAAAGGTGAAGCACAGCACTTATCATTATTTACAGGTACTCTCTCCCAACTACAAGATTCAGGTCTCCTACCTTTTGAGGACAAGCTGAAAGCTATTTTCTTGCTTATGTCATTGTTTGACTACACGGAAACATTAATTGTTTCCTTGTCAAACAACCCCGACTTGAGCTTTGATGGTGTGAGGGGTTCTATTCTCGATCAAGAGATTAGAAGGAAAGCAAGTAGAGAAAGTCAGATATGGAAAGAGACCATAACTACTCTACAGAATTAGCTGATGGAGACCAAAATGTCTGGGCAAAAAATTGCCATCCAATAACAGAAAACATTCATCAAACACACCCTCAAGTCCAACATGGGTTCATAATAAATCAACAATGTGTGTTTAAATGGTGATACCAAGATCAGACTGCCTCTCATGTTCTTAACTGAAGGAGGTTATCAGCTGCTAACTTTGATCATGGGCAAACTAATTAACTAGCCAGAAAGGCATAGAATCCTTCTTCTTATATGAGAATGTGCAGAGGCTTATGAAACATCCCACAACAAAAAAGAACCGAACAACTAAATGGCACTGACCTCCACAGGACTTACGAAGTATTTGTTTTCCCTTTTTTAGTCTACCAGTATAGCCTATAGGTGTTGTTATATAAACCAGAATGAATCCAGGCAAACCCCAAATTCACTGCCAAATGAAAGTGCAACTATAAGCACATGGTAGTCAACAACAAGACTATATCACATATCAGCTCCATTATGCAGTAGCGACTCAATACTATGACATCCCCACTAACGTCATCAGTGCCCAATAGTGGGTATAGAACTCATAATGAATACATGCTCACACACGCACCCCACAACGCACATACACCACGAGCATAAACTCACAAGAAGCTCTGCGAACTGAGTTTCTATCACTTCTGGAAGTGATAGGCAAACTCAGCCATAATGAAGCCTAGCACAAAATGCAAACAAAAGATAGGAAAAATTACAGAAAATGCATTACCAGTATACCCATCATTAAAGGCATCTCACTTTTTCTATTTTAAAGAATTGATAAAGTAGTTGAAAAGTGGCAGGCTTATCAACAACTTTATCGATTGATAAATTGACATCACTGCCTCCCCTCAGGTTAAAGACCTCCAAACATGACTTTTAAAAGATTTTTACAGCAATTTCAAACTTTGTCAAAATTGTTGTGCAAATTAAAGGGAGTGAAGACCATAACATCTTAGCCGGCCATACAACATCCCTGAAAAACCATTGATAGCATGTTGAATGACATTCCACTAACTTCTTGAGCATACTAGTGTAGTGAGAGTAACTTTTTTAGAAATCTCTACTAACGGATTGGCATAAAAATAGTACGACCTCTTTGATGCTTAAATCTAAAAATTACTGCATGATCTCTAGCACTAAAAAGTTTGAAAAAAAAAATGAATAATATAGTCAGTCAAAAATTCCAAGGGAAGTTTGAAGAGAGGAAATAAGTTGTTCAATTCAAAAATTGTAAAGAGAAAGACCACCAGATTC
Organism: Ceratopteris richardii; assembly: GCA_020310875.1. Classification (NCBI taxonomy): domain Eukaryota; kingdom Viridiplantae; phylum Streptophyta; class Polypodiopsida; order Polypodiales; family Pteridaceae; genus Ceratopteris; species Ceratopteris richardii. The sequence goes on along the minus strand of CM035408.1, from coordinate 40,143,074 downwards.
AAGAAGGCATGCACACAATACATTTACTTACAATAGGTCCCTTGGATAAAGCATGTTCCTTTGCAAACCTCACAGCTTGCTTAACAGCAAGTGCATCCATACCATCAACCTGATCATAAAGAGTAGATTAGCATGATTGGATAGTGCCATTGAGCAAATTTTAAAAAGGAGAGAAGGAAGGCGGAGAGGGTGGGGGGATCATTTCAAACTTTCTTCATAGTAAACTATTGAGTTTGAGTATACACTGAATATAGTATACCTTCAATCCAGGAACATAATCACCACGCTTGTAATATTCAGGACATTTTGCAGCCCTCCATTCAGCTGTTCCCATACCATCTAAAAAAATGTAGGAATCCAGAAGTAAGTGGAAATTGTTTAAAAAGCAGAGATGAAACGTAATATGCAGAAGTAAAATATGATGAATAAACAATATATCCTAACAATGGTGATAGGATCCTGTGATAACTTCAGTGAATGATATGCTTTCCCAAACACATCACTGACTGCAGCTTGACATGATGAATGCATAATATACCCCTAGTAACCACCATAGTACAAAGTAGAGATTTAAATCGTAGATTTAAATCAGGATTTAAATCGTTTAAATCGTAGAGATTTTTAAAAAGAGAAATAATATTCGAGGTTTTTATTCATCAAGAGATTTTTATTTTTTCTTGTATCTAAGGTATGCACAATACCTATTCAACTCATATATACTCCAATATTGGACAGTAGTGAAAGTAGTGAAAAGTTTATATGGCCTGGATGCTTGTTAGTTGTTGTACTTCAGTCATATGTGAGATGCCCACATAGAGTTTTTGATAACATTGCAGTCATATAAACTCTATAATGTCATTCAACTATAGGTTGGTTCAGATTCATACTGGACAGGGACTTAATTTGATGCCAAAAAATGTACATAAACAATTGAAGGAACTTGGCTTTGAGCATCGATTTTAACTTAATTTAGTTAGTCAAATCTCTAATAGGCAAGAAAACAATATAGTTCTATCTAGATTCTAGAGAGCAAAGTGGTAATATATGATAGACTATTAGCAAGCATAAGTATCACAGTGATCAAATTTTAATTTTAAAAAGAGATCTACCATATGAAACCTTTATTAAAAAAAAAAAAAAAAAAAAAAAAAAAAAAAGGAATAAAAATCGTTAAAAACGATTTAAATCGCGAATGCGATTTTTACGATTTTTATTTAATAAAAATCATGCGATTTTTTTACTATGGTAACCACTATAGGATCCCATGACAACTGTAGTCAATGACGTGCTCCTTAAAACAAAAAGCCATATAACCAAAATTTGAACAAAACAAATTTTGGTTCCATCACATCGATAAATCTTCAGACTAGTACATCAAGACACTGTTGGAACTTGGAACTGAGATAGGCACAATACACATGTTCACAAAATCTTCCACACACTAAAAACCTTGCTCATATACACACATTGAACCAAATAAGCTAGATGAGAGAAGCTAGAGAATAGAGAATGAGGCAAGAGATGTAAGCAGGAAGCAAGTGCTACTCTAGAATCTAAAAAAAACTTGATAAGAATAATGGAATGACT